>JAGPOW010000261.1:185141655-185154026 GCA_030014935.1 Caiman crocodilus
TTCACTGCCTTTTATCTGTCCTTGGCAGACTTTGGTGACTCCCCAGTTTTCAGGTTTGCCCAATCCAGGGGTCATTGACCCTTGTGGGACTTCCCCCCCCCTCGGTGGCTACTGGACAGCATCTGTCAGCCCCACGGGTTGTCCGCATGTACGTGCAGATTTGGGAGTCCATTGATGAATTTTGAAAAGGGCTCTGGAAGTGGTCAATGTGCAGATATTCAGCTCAAAAGTTGGTCCCCTGCATTGATTAACTCAGGCCAGGGCTTCTAGCCCTTGATCAGTGAGGTTTAGAGATTTCCCAGTTGTTACATTGTCTTCTATTGAGTTCTTCCGTTGGCTGATCTGCAGCTTCCAGGTGTTAATTGTTGTGTGCTGCCTTGTTACACATCCAATCACTGATTCACTCCCTCTTTCAGGGACCAGCTTGATACAGAGAAGGGCAGTTTGATTCCTACCCTTGTTAACATTGTTACAATGTATAACTTACTAAAACACATTTAGTTGAAAGTTGAAAGGTGAGGGGTATAAAATATAAGCTACAAATGCATGGCACACAAATAGATAAAAATACCAAAATACAAGGGTAGATACAAAATGCACACATACAAATTTTAAAACGCTATTTTTTATCTTTAAGTGAAAGAGAGAAGAAGGAAGAAAAGGTAGAAAAAGAGAAACATATCCAAAGAGGGGAGAGCAAATGCAGGCAAGAGAAAAAGAGGGCTTTCTGCTACTGTACTGTACCTCACAACACATGTACATCACCTGTATATGTGGGCAACATCTTTTTTTTCCCCCTTGCTTATCCTTCCTGAGCAAGCTATACTTATCCACGACCACCCTCTAGTCATGTGAACTACCCTACCAGGTCTCTGTGATCCCAATTACATTATAATTCTGTAATTGTACTAGGCCCTCCAATACTTCCTGTTTGTTTCCCATGCTTCTTGCATTAGTGAATAATCATTTCAGATAATTAACCAATTGTCCATTCTTTTCCCTAAGAAGAAGGAAGCTAAGGCTTCCACTATTTTTCCCATTATAAGTTTTTATCCAGGTTCCTGCCTCTTTACTTACCTCTGGGCTTTTATCTCCACCACCTAGTGAACCTAGTTTAAAGCCCTCTTCACTAGGTTAGCAAGCCTGTTAGCAAAACCAAAGCCATGCAGCATTAATGAAGATTTTAACTTTTGATTCCATTGGCTAAACATTGCAGGTTTCCTGGAAATAATTAGCCACATGTATAGATGCATAGTCTATCATACCAGTATACCATAATCTTAATATGTCTGAATAATGAAAAAAAATCTTCCTCTAATAAAGCATCAGCAGGACTTCAAAGTGTCAAACTCTGGAGGTTCCTGAGAGTGAGATTGATAGATATAGACTACGAAAATTACATATATTCCCAGGCAGACTTCAATTTAAGATTTCTTTGAGGCCAGTATCATTGCTCTGTGCACTGTTGTTAGCTATAGGGGAACAAGGGCATTCAGTTTTTATATCTGTGCCAGGAGGAGCTCTTTTCACAAGAGATCAAATAAGCACTAATCAGGAAGAATGTTTGGGTATTAAATGCATCATTGAGTCCTTTAAATATCACTCGATGGGTCATAAATTCCTATTAAACATAGATAATCCATCACTGTCTCTTGCAGATAGAAGATAAAAATAGTAAGAGATCTCCCGACAACCCACCTCTCTCCCTGAATCTTCTCTTCTACCTGCCTAAAGACAGGCAATTTTTTTTTTATCTTCAGTCTTAATGTATGTACTTGCCTTGTTTCACAAGAGATGTAACACTCTCTCTTGATATTACCCTCTGCTCATTTTTCTCCATTTAATGTTCCCTTTTCCCCCTCCTGCCCTCCCTCATCTTGCATTCTCTATTCTTCAGTTTTGCCTCTTGCCCCCTACTTTTTTAATAGCTGCCTGCTTCCTACACCTCAGATCTCCTCATTCTCCACAGTCAGAGTTCACTGTAACCTAATGTTCTAGCTTACCTACCCTATGAAGCAACTATAGCTCTGCTACAGGATCCGATCCAAAGACTACACTGGCCTCATCTGCTTTCTAAAGTGTTATCAGAGCTATGGCACTATTTAAAAAAATAGCAGAGGCATGTCATGTCATATGGCATTGACCCAGATGTAGCATGTTAAAAGGACACTTTCAACCATGCTTTTAGAGTGTAATCATATTCCTAATTGTCAGCAGCTCCCTGCAGAGCAGCTGGGAAAGCCAACACATTTCTTGGGGGGTGTGGGAGGGTATTAGTAGGTGGCATCTAAAAATTATGACTGGGTTTGAATCTTTTTGTTTTAAGTTTTTGACTGTGCAGCAATGATCATACCTTTTCCTGTTGCTTAGCTACATGCAAGTTAGCAACAAAAATGTCATTTTATGCACTTTTCATTAAAAAAATGCTACCTCAGGAATTAGAAGCTTTTGATCATTCTGTTTAGGATACAATTATTTTCTTTTAGTCCCACATTAGGAACTTGGCAAACTGAGAAACTGATTAAAAATAAACATAATTTAGAATCCAGATAACATTCCCTGCCAGATTATAATTGCCATTTCACCCAGTGATGGATGAACCTCAAAACAGTTGCAGACTATGTTCAAATCACCATCCTTCAGTCTGCATTATTTTTAGTGATGGTCAAACCCAAACGTTTGGATGGCTATTTAAAGTTCATATCCAAATGTACTGACTCTGCAAAAAGTAAGCTGGAAAACTTGCAAGAAAATGATTTCTTCCAAATTTCTGGTGCTTCTTACTTCTGCTTGGGTCAAAAATCCTGAGAGAAGATCCCTTTCTCTTTTTGTGCTGTGCTATGTCTGTTTCCAGGCTTGGCTGAAAAGTGCAAAGCCTGGCAAGTGAACATGGAAAAGTAGCTAAGGAAAAAGTTAAACAAACTGCTATGGAACACAAAACTCTTAGTTTAAGCTTGAGTGATGGCTCAAATTATTCTTACTCTGGTATTTGATTCCATTTCCTAAGTCAAAAGGCGTTCTGCTATTAATCTCAATGAAAGACTAATATTGCTTATTTCCAGTTAATCTATTTATATTTTATATGTCTCCCTGCATTTTCTTCCTCTAGCTTCTCTCTGAGCTAGTAGAAATTCAGAAATGAGACAACTCGATGTTTGCAGGTTCCTTGCAAGTTTTAGGCTTTTCTTTTGTCTTTCTTTCCCTCTGTGTAACACATTGACTGTTAATTAAAATTATTTTGCAAAACTGGTAAATCTTTAGGTAAAATTTCCTTGGCATGAAGCTGTCATTTACCTTAACCAGCTGAAGAATCTAGGCACAGACAGAAGTGACAATTTTTGCCCAATCTGGCCCTGAAAAGCAGTCTACAGCCACCAAACAAAAGCACATGGCTGCAGAGCATTTTAAAAGGGCCCAATCCTGCAACAATCTGAAACCTCAATGCAGAAGACACTCCAAAATGGAGCTCTTTCAGTAACTTGTATCTGTGCAGGCCAGGAGCAGGGCTGGGCTGACACAGCTTAGGCCTACTCCTGGCGTTGTCTTCAGAAGGGGTTGGGGAGAGAAAGGAAGCAGAGGGAGTTTGGTCTGGGGTTTTTCCAGCTGGCACAGTGGACTCCAATACACCCATCCCACCCTCCAGTCGCCAGCTGGGCAACTCCCAGCATGAGGTCCCTTTGCTCTCTTCCCCTCTCCCATTCTGAAAACAGCCCTGTGGCCGGGAGTGGGGACAGGCATTGTTAGGTGAGAGTGACTGCAGGCTTGCTGCTGCTCTAAACAGCAACAGTCTCCCAACCCCTGGGATCCAACAGCAAGTGTCCATTGTGTTCGGGGGACTGTTGTAACTCATGGCACTTCCTGCAAAGCACCACAATTTATAATGGGAAGCTGCTCTTCTGTCTGTGCCTTCTGAGACTCATTTGCCCTGTTGTAAGGTCTAGTGATTCAAATGAAGTTGCACCAGCATGCAACCATGACTGAATTTAGGTTTTTTTATTTGAGCTAAGATTCTGGGACAGGGTGATGTCTAAGGGAATAATCAGATGAGATGACCTTTGTGACAAGGCTGTGGATGGAGAGAAGATGGCAGAGAAGAGCTGCTGCATACTAAGCAGAAACTCAGGAAGAATTTCAAAATAAGTAATGTTATTCTAGCTGCCTTAGAATAAGAGAGGGCTGATACGCTTTACAAAAAAATATAACCTGCCATGTATTGGGAGATTTTCAATTATATAGAGATTGACCAGTTTGAGATATCACTTTCTTCTGAATCCTGAGAGCCCCTAAATCTGTAAAGAAAACAAGCTTACACTCTAAACAGATCTCTTGTCCTATGTTTGCAGGAAAAATTCAGCATACTACTAGATTTTTTTTCTCGGAAGACATTCTGATATCTTCCTCATTGGTCTTGCCTCTGTAAACAGTCCTGCTGTAAACAGTCTGCCACCTTACTCAGGAGCAGCACAGTTTAGAACAGCTCTGAAAGGTAGCTATTTCTTAGCTAGTTATGGATTCATTTCTGAATTAGCCAGTCAGTGGTAATAAGGGATGAATTCATGGCTGTGGCACTAGCTGGAATTTCTCTTCAAGTCTTTTGCTATTTTTCATTCTGGCAGTTTTAACTGCAGCTGCCATAAGAATAGTAATAGGGCTATGTGGGCAGTACAGGTAAATTAAGGCAAAATCTATCAAGCACATTTTTCTCAGCACTACTCAAAAAGGAAGCACCATTAATAGGAATGTCTTATTTTCAGTCATTTTACATCATACTGGGCGTATCTACACATGATGCTACATCACCGTAGTGATGTGCTATGGCGATGTAGCATTCACGGGTGCCTAGACATGACCAGCACCTACTTCGCCATAGCGGCACACCCCTCCATTATAACATGTGTTTACAGTGAAGTAGCTGCTAAAAATAACCGTGTGCTGGTCATATGGTGTAGTACGGGCCAAAAGAAAGTGCTAAAGCATGGTGCAGTAACAAACTTGTCATAAAACAACATTTAGATGCTCTCACTGCTTCTAGTCTTAAATTTACACTATCTAAAGGTGACTGAACTCCCTTAGACTGAGACAGTAATTTAGCAAAACTGCTCCCCCAAAATCAAATTTCAGGCTGCATGTCACCAACCCAGCACCAGGAAGTGGCACAGATCTTGTGGGAACCTTTTCTTGAGAATATCTTGAACCAGGCTCAGATGCTTAGCTAAATGGTACTTGCTACAGTCTCCCTTCTTCTGTGAGGCATCTGCCCTTGTACAGGTGCTCTGCTCACATGACTCCTGTTGCCCTCACTGAGGGAGCTCATCCTCACAACTCCTTCCTTGGCACATGCAACCAGAGCTGGAACTGAACATGGCCAAGTAGCAGCTTTGCAACCCTTTCCCTGATTCTCATTTAAATGCATTTCTGTGTTGTTTGTCCACATTGGTTTATGTGAAATACATTTTGTGAATTCAGTGTTACCATTTTCAAACCTGTATTCTTGCTTCCATATTGGCTTAAAGGTATGCAGTTGGATTCAAGAGTCAGAATATAGGTATTCAAATTCCAAAGCTGTGGCTCTTTTCTAGTCAAATGAACTGCCTTCATGTCAAGGATCATTGACATGTAAAGGTTGCACTGTACCCACCTTTTGGTCAAGCAGTCCCATTGAGAGCAAGACAATCACTCTCCTGAGAAAGAACTACTGACATTAGTACTTCGAGGATCATTTTTCTAATTTTATAGGTCTGCCCTTCACCTGCTGTTGTCTCAGGTCCTAGTTCAACTTATCATATTTTTATGCTTAAGCAGATGCTCAAATGCTTTTCTAAATTCAAGACTTGGAGAGTTGAGCTTGTGACACTGAATCAGGGAGCTTATTTTGAGGGCTTTTTCTGTGGAATTTTTTTCTTGTACTTAATTTATTATGACAAAGGAGATAAAGTACAGACTATTAAGCATAATTAATGGCACATGAAGTCATGTTGATACAAAAATGTGAAAGTACATGAAAGAAAGAGAGCACAGACAAACTATTTCCAAGTGCAACAATCACTGGAGTCCAGTTTCTACACCAGTAAAGTCAACAGGAGTTTGACTATTGACTTTTGACTAGATATTGACCTTGGGCACAGATCTGAGCTAGGAGTATCATGTAAGCTACACTGACCTGGTAGCAGATCTGGGAAGCACTATACCTCATGAATTATACTGTGGGAAATAATTCCTCCCCCGCTCCCTCATCAGTGTGGCCAGGGGAAAGACGGGAGAAGTATTACAATTTGCCACTGATCTAAATCAGTTACAGATAACATCTCCTCTGAATTGGCTGAGTATGAACAACTTCATTACGGTTACATGTCCAGATCTACCATGAAGGGATTTCTCACTCTTCTTTGCTACTTTGCAAAGTACATAGTTCACCATATAGTTTATTTCTCAAGGGGAGGCAGGCTTTGTTAAGACCCTTTCACTGGACTGTTCTCATATCTGCTGGTCCAACTGATGTGTAAGAGGACAGTTCAAGACATGCTCAAGTGTTTTCAAGATGCAGACCCAACACTGCAACATGAATAGTGATAAAAATGGGTTATTGAGGCACTTGTTCCCCTAGACAGGTAATTTAAGGTGGGTCTTTGGTTTACACTCTTAGGTCAAAGATCACCTGTACCTTCTATGTTTGCTGCAACTTCTGATTAAGTGGAAGGGCATATTTCTTTTTTCCCCCCTAACCTACCATGTGGCCTGTGCTGGAGACTGAACTGTTTGGTATTTCTGAATCAGAATCTTAACATTCACAAAGAGCAAAGATCATCTGCATCGGACACAGACAAACACACGGTCCATGATAGAAATGCAGCCTGACATTGTAATGAGCAAGCAGGTTCACCCATTGCCCACACAATAATACTCAAGCACAGACATTAAATAATTAGTTCTCAAAACAATCCTGTGAGGTAGTTTTCCCAGTTTTGCAACTGGGGAAACAGAAGCAGAAAGGTTAAGCAATTTGCCCAAGGTCACAGAAGTAATTGTCAGTGCAGGGATTAGAACTCAGGAATTTATAGCTCCTGGTCCTGTGAGCAGACCACTAGATCAGTATCCTTGGCACTCCAGAGAGAGGGGCTTATTTTTTCAGTCAAATGCTAATCCAAATGCTCTGACCTTTTCCAGTTTTATCAGATGATGCATTTTCTTAACTTCAGGTTATAGGAGGGGAATGGAGGAGGGGAAGAAATGACAGACATAAGCTCTACTGCACGGTATTTGGAGAGAAAAGGAGAGCGATTTTCCTTAACCTCTTTGAAGAGCTCTTACTATCTAGGCCCGCCTTTCTTTTTTTGTTTCCTTGTGACAAGGTATTTAGCAAAACCTGCAGATTTGGTAGAATCTGACAGGCTGCATTTTTGCTATGGCTTCAAACTTACAACCTCTAGGTCATTAGACATGTAACCTTATCACCCACCCCATCTGGGCCCACTACAATGCAGGAAATAACTCCCAAGGTTGCAACAGCAACAAGCAGCTCTCATTCTGATCACAAAAGCAGCATGCATTGATATATATAATTTGTAAGGTAGCAACTGTCCCATTAGCACGCTGAAAGATTGTTTAAGTCATTAAAAAACATAAACAAGCCAAGTAACTAAAATAAATGCATGGGAATCATCTGAGCAGCTGATATGCACATTTCAATATCATTCTGCTAAATACAAATATTCAGCCTCATTTCCCAGTTACCAGTGGAGAGAACTTCTGCTTCAAAATCAGAAGCATAAGCAACTTCCTTGAGACAAAGGAAAATCCTCTTTCACTCTGATAGTACTCATTTATTTGATTTTCTCTGTAGACAAGTCACTATAAGGCAACAGAAACTTGGAAACTTGGGATAATCTAATATTCCAGTCAGTAAAAGGCAAATGTTCTCTAGCAGTGTGTGATCCTCTGATTCTTGGGGCATGTCCAGATGAGCATGCAAGAGCAGGGGTGTGTATTTCCTGTAGGAGAAAGCGCAGCGGCACATATTTGTGCCACTGCTGTTGGTCCCAGGGCACGTGTTTCAGAGCTTGGCAAATTGTCCAAAGTGGGGGTAGGGGAGGCTGGAGCCAGCAACTGGGCTGGCCCCAGCAGCCCTGGGATCCTGGGGCCTTCCTGGGGCAGCAGTGGTGGTGATCCTTGCCAGCTTGGAGCCTTGCCAGCAGCCAGAGTTCCCTTTTTGGTGGCGTCTGCTGCTGGCACCTGCACTGTGCTGCTTTTTTAGCAGCGTTTTTTTGGACACCAGAATCTCCCAGCATAAAAAATCCTCACTGTGCTGCTAATTAGCAGTGCAGCGAATCGGTACACATGTGCTGCATGTGGTTTTTGGAGCTTCAAACAGCTTTGAGGTGTCGCAAACCACGCATGCGTGCTCATCTTGGATGCACCCTTGGTGTACAACTATCAAGCGACTGGAAAGCATAGTTTGAAACCAATGCACTAGAGAGTGGCAGTGATTTTTTTTAATGGACAGTCAATGAAGTTACATGCTTTTGCTTATGGTTGTTGCTCATTTCATATCGTATACCAAATTGTTCCCCACACCCAGGCTTCCATGTTCATTTGCAGCTCCAAGATATTTCTGTGGTTAAATCTGGCTATGATAATAGACTCCCAAAGCTGGGCAACATACGACTCATTTGTTTAACTCCTCAACGTGAGAGAAAATAACATTTTTCTGTTGCTCGCTGTATTCACCAAAGCATTCATCACATAAATTCTTTTTTCATGTGGTCAGTGGAATAGCTAATAATGGTAATAACAGTGGTAATTTTTGCATATGAAAGAAAGCAAACCTGTGCATCATCAGTGTTTTGACATTTGGGATTGTGTTGTCTGCTGTTCTGTTTTAGTGACTTTTTAGGCATTGTTTTATATGGCAGGGAATGTCACAGGTTAGAGTACAAGGAGCTGATGTGCAGTTATCTACAGGCAACCCCCGCTTAACACTGTTTCACTTAGCGCTATTTTGCTATAATGCTCATTTGAAATTGATGCCTGATTTCATTTAGCGCTCACTGAGTTTCATTATAACACTTACGGTGGCCATCTTGGGTCATTAAAAACAATTGTGGTCACTATCTTGGGTCGTTAAATACTTTCAGTTTTGCTTAACGCTCATTTCAGTTAACACTCATTTTTTTAGGAACCAATCAAGAGCGCTAAGTGGGTGTTGCCTGCATCACAACTCTCTAGATTTGGTCCGAGAAGAACTAGAGTCATTTCAATGTACTTCTATTTATCCTCACAATCAACTCACAAGTAGCAACTTGTGAGTAACTGCAGGATCAGTAGAGCAGCTTCCTATAAACCTGCCTGTGCTTAGGTTAGCAAAGATTGGGGGGAAAAAAACATATAAAAAAATAAGATCTAAATTCTTTGATAGGTCTTTGTCTGTTTTTCTGAGAAAGCATAACCTAGCAGATGATGAAAATGTTATTTTCAGGCCATTGGTCTGTGAGGTTGTTTCCGATTGCCAAGACTTTTTTAACTTTGTGATAAGTACCTGGTAATGAAGAGGTCTTAAAGCAGGGGTCAGCAGCCTTTTAAAACTACTAGCTGGATTTACTAAGTTCAAACCAGAAGATGGCTAGCATTAGGACCCAGCTGCCACTGTCACTTCTTCCTGGGCTGGCCTGAAGAAAGTGCCCGCCACCATCACTTTTCCTAGCATCAGCATGGGGAAAGTGACTGCTGCTGAAGCCCCATCTCCATTCGCTGGATCAAAAGGCTATGCAGTTGGACCGGGCCCACAGGCCGTAGGTTGCTGCCCTCTGTCTTAGAGAGAGTCTAAATGGAAGCAACACTGCTCTAAAACCCCTTTCTTCATTCAATATGAGGTAGCATTACTTCTGGTTGCTTTCTATGAAGAATATTTTTTTTAATCATCCCTAGCTGACTTCCTGCCCTTTGGGCAGGAGGCTGGACCTGATGATCTTACAAGGTCCCTTTCAGCCCAAGTGTCCATGAAATCTGAAAAGGACAACTGACGCATCACTGGTTTTCCCCAAATGTGCATCTAATCTGACTAAGCCATGAAATGGTGACTTCCTGAAAGTCAGAGTGTATGAAAGCTAAGCATTTTCCTCTCTTTCTGTCTTCAGCTCTAAATATTAGCTCATGTGACTTCTTCATTTGCATAATATCTCCTGAAAAGATCACTCTGAAGTGACTGCAAGGCTCATTTCCTCACTGCAGAGCAGAATAGTAGATTGCCTTGTTCATGGAAATCAATGTATCTTTGTCCAATGGAATCAGATACTTCCACTATAAAAGCAAATAATTTCAGTGGAGGTGGCAAGATATTAAATACTAGTATTATGTCACTGCCAGGGAAATGGAGGCAGAAAGGCTCTAGAGAGATCTGCAATTATGTCAAGTGTCAAGTCTCCCCATGGACTGGATGAAACAGCACCAGGGGGCAAATCAGGCTCTTAGGCTGGGGTTTGAGCACCCCTGGGTTAAATAAACATTTGTTTAGGATGGTCTAGACAGGAATGATCCTTTCTGGAGTAGGGGACTGAACTAGCCAACTTCCTGAGATCGTTTCCAGCCCTACTTTTCCATGATTCTATCCCAGGTAAGAGCCAGAAGTACTGGACTACGGGGCATAAGCAGAGGTCAGTGGCACTGCAACTGTTTCCTCCTCCTCCTCCTGCTCTCTTTTGTCAGTTATGTTCTGGACTGGCTACTTCCTTCAAACCAGGTCACATGTACAAGCCTCATTCTAAACCCATTGGACGTAATAGAACTCCTCCCACTGGGTCCATTGGTTTTGAATTAGAATCAAGAAAGTAACGTCTATAGTTGAATCAAGAAAGTTACTCTACAGTCTCAAGGGGCATTTTTACATGTGCTCTGGGACATGGCACCAGGCACTTTAATTAGTGAGCTGCGCTTATTAAAAATGCCTGTGCATCATGTGTATCAGCATCCTTGAACATCCCCACACTGAAAAAATGGTGACAAGGTGCTTTGAACTAAAGCTCATTGAATGCATTTTATTCCAAAGCACCCTGCCACCATTTTTTCAGTGTAAAGATGCACAGGGACGCTGATACACCTGATACAGGAGGCTGCCAGCACGCATCAATTTCTGTGCTCCAGCAGACTTGTTTAATCGAGTCTGCTCCAACACACTGAACAAACAGAAAGGGGTTGTGGTGCTATGGGTGGTTCATAATCCAGAGGGCAAGGCAATCTCAATTATTTGTTTAGACTATCAGTGAATACCCTACCCTGAAACAGGTCAAATGATCTTGGAATGTAGCTATGTGTTTTCTCTTCCTTGTGGCACACAGAACTGACCTGTATGTTGATAAATTAAGCAATGGGAGACAGTAATTTATGCTACCATTAAAAACCATCTCCAGTGGAGTGCCTTTTCAGAGAACGATCATCCTTTGAAAATTTGGCTCTGAATTGTCTTCTTTAAGAGGGAAATTACCTCCTAAAATGGCAAGATATTTTAGAAAAAGAAAACGGAAGCCAATATTGAAACATCTTACTTTATTATATTTTCAGCAAAATTATGTTTTTGAAGTGAGGTTCGAATGGGAATCAAACATGAAAGCATATAAGTATCCACTTTTCAGCCTAGACTAGTTATAAGAAACCACTTCTGGTTGGCATTTCTGCCACAAACAGTGAATTTTCATTACCTGAAGTACCTATCATCAAATGGATAAAGAGCTGAATTATGTAATAAGATGTAATATAATGAAGGACCCTGGAAAACACATACATCATACCAAGGCTAATACAAGCGGTAATAACGTGACTTCAGTAACATGAAGGACTCAATAAGCTGTTTCCTGTTATACTTGGTCTTGGTTTCTGAATTGCAAGGGCACTGAATTTCATAAATTTATGGTCAGGTAAGCATATGCTGGATAAGGAACATATTTAACCCTGCCAGCAGGAGCAGAGCACAAAGTAGCCCAGATTCTCGACTGTGGTTGAGGAGCTCAGCTGTAGCTATAGCATTTTGCTGTTCATAGACTTGCCATGTGTGGTCCAGTTCTCTGGCATAATTTAAAGAAGCCTGAAGCTATACCAGCTGGAAATGACCCTGAAACCATCACAGCACTGGTGGCTGTGTAGTGATGTCCCTGACTACCATGCTGAAGAGCCTGGTTCAACTCCCAGCTTTGCTGACTCGGGGCAAGTTTTTTGTTTTTTTTTTCCCTAGCGTGCATTCAACAATGCATTTCCAGCTGGTCCAAGGCAGTGATTCTCCCCCTTCGTGCGGCGTTGGTCAGGCCGCAGATGGAGTACTGTGTCCAGTTCTGGGCACCGCACTTCAAGAGGGATGTGGACGGCCTCGAGAGGGTCCAGAGGAGGGC
>JAGPOW010000261.1:185159704-185172632 GCA_030014935.1 Caiman crocodilus
GGACCCCCTAAAAACTTCAAAATGGAGGTGCAAACCCTTTTGAATTGTAGCTGTGGATTTCACATACTTTTGATTGGTCATAGTGATATTTTGTAGACCCCTTGGACATAAGTCTGCAGACCCCCAGAGGTCCAGGGGTAGACCACAGGTTGAAAAGCACTGTATTAGAGAAATGCATTTCAATACAAATTCCCTTGTACATATTGTTTCACTACAATACACAATCTGTGGTGCAGTTAAATCAGGGGTGGGTAAAATACAGCCCGCGGGCTGGATCTGTCCCACCATGCCATTCTATCCAGCCTGCGGGGCCCCTAAAAAATTTAGAAACTATTTATCTGCTCCTGGTTGCCTGTCAAAGATGACAGCAGAACAGCTCTGCCCCAGTCTTAGCCATTTTCCTGCCTTGTTGCCCCTGCACTGCTCTAGCATCAGGTGGTTCCCGGCTTCATCGTTGGACCATGGAAGCACAGGGCTGCGCCATTACCCAGGGTGCGTGTGTGCGTGCGTGCGTGTGTGTATTTGTAGAGTGAGTCTTACATGCACACCCCACCATACACATGCACCCACACTCCCCCCCCACTGTCATACATGCAGACCCCCACACCCACCTTCCCTCCCACACACAGTCCCCCACAAACCCCATACTGACCCACACCCCACTTATCCACGCACACACAACATGCTCCCTCACCCCACACCCACACACCTCATACCTATCCAACCCCACAGGCACACCCACACCCTCCCCTACATCCCACAGCCCCCACAAACATACACCCACCACCCACACACAATATACAAGAGTCAGGCTTCATTTTAAGCTATTATATACAATCACTTCTATGTACACTATATGAACATATGTAAACCAGAACAAAAGTATTTTTTAAATAAAACTAATGAATGTTTTAAATGTTCACTATTTAGAATATTATTTGGTATTTTTCTGCTTCTGAGATGGCAAAACCCCTTGCTGAAAGGAGTACTTCTGGGGCAAAGGGAAGGACTTCTGGTGACAAAGCTCAGGGGTTAGGGGATGAGACTTCCAGTCACAAAATGGTGACCAGGGTGCAGGGCACCTGTCAGGGGGCAGGGCTACCAATGCAGCCCTTGACAGCTTGCCAAAACTCAGTAAGCAGCCCTCTATCTGAAATAATTGCCCTCCCCTGAGTTAGATTGTTTCTGAAATCTGTATCTCTACAGATTTGCAATTCTTTCCCTGCTTCCCTCACCTTAACCCCACAGCTGTCCAACTTGCATCTTGTGGGCTACATAACATCCCCAAAGGGTAGGTCTGAGGCTTGCAGCCTCCTCCCATCCCCACCCCCTCAAGTTATTCCTGCCCCAGCAGCCAAGGCTGGAGTGCTCAAGCTACAGATAGGTGTTACAGGGTAGCATAGTTCCTGGGTCTGTGGCCCATACAACATGTGGCCCAGGGTCCATGGCCTGCCATCCCTGTCCTACTCAAAGCTTGCCAATGCACTGGCTATAGTACTCATCACAAACCCCCCCCAAATCAGTTCAGATGTTACTGTCCCTGCTATTGTAAGTATGTTCCAATTGGCATTCAAGTTCTTGTTTTAAAGAGGCACCGTAGTCCCTTTAAAACTAGTTACTTAACTGTCTCTCATTCAAATCACTCTGAAAATGAAACACTATACAAATACAAAAAGTTACTATGTTACAAAGAGCCTGGAGCTATTCTGACTTCACTGGATGCCTTACAAGCAGCTATTGTTCTAGGAGATAGCATGAGACTTACTTCCTAGAGAGATTATTATATATTCTTGCTATAAGAAAAAAAAGAGACTCTAATGTAGTATCAGTCGTCTTTAGCAGCATCTGGTAGGTAATGTGCAGGGAGAGAGGGAAGAAAATAGTCCTGTTCACGACTACTGGCTCTGACTTGTTTATACACTGGGCCCAAGTAGTTCTCAACCTTTTTGGCAGCAGGGGGACACTAATACACGTAATGCATGGGCACTTTTAATTAGTGCAGCTCGCTAATTAAAGTGCCCAGCACCGTGTCCCAAAGCACACGTAAAAAAGCCCCTTGACACTATAAACATGACTTTCTTGATTCAACCGGATGTCTAATCCGAAATCAGTGGACCCAGTGGCAATTGGATTTTGGAAGAGACGCACAAAATTCCCAGAACAATTCTCTGCCCTGATGAAGAATTCCTTGCATTCAAAAGCTTGTCTGACTTTATCCCAACTATGCAGTTAGTCAAATAAAAGCAATCACCCACAAAAATCCTTGCCTCTCACAGGTAACGGAGAGCATTTAGCATGATGCTGGTGGATCAGATACTAAATCTGTATGACAAATAATTTTGCCTTGGCATGCCTGTTAGAATAGTCAGTTTATTTCCCCTCCCAACTATACTAACCCACTAATGTAGTAGATGTTTGTTTTTCCTAACCTTCTTTTCAAAAGTATAATTGAGAGTTTGGTACCTCACACGGTACTCTTGCAATCAGTTGAAACCAAAGTTCTTCTAAGACCAGCAATTACTGGAATGAATGAGTAGAAGCCCCAGTTTTTCTTTTCCTGGTTTAGATTGAATCCAATGAAAAGACTGCCCATACACTGCTATGAATCTGCTAACTCTGCTTGAACCAATAGTCCAAAAGCACTGGTGTGATCTGCAATACAGTAAACTGCTTTTGGAATTTTGTTCTGCAATCTGTGACAACACAGAAGCAGAAAAAAATAAAGCAAGAAAATGCTTGCAAAGCATGGCAAGAGAAATCATGGCCTATAGAAAATAAAACAAGAAACCCCAACTCGGGGGGGGGGGGGTTCCATGTTACTTTCAGGGCACAATTTGCAGAACAGCTTGTTATTATGTTCAGCTGGACTTGGTGTGTCATTTCAGTTACCGTGCTGTCCTCTAATGCTTCCCCAACAGGATTCACTTGAGGCAATTATATTGGTAGCTTAAAAGAAGCACAATCAGGCAGGCTAGGACTGAAACCAAACCAAAAGGGTGGAAAAATTTCACCAGGCCCATACATAAGAGACCAAAGTAAATGAATGTTTATTTTGTTCATGTGAATTGCAGGGTAAAATAACAATGCAGGGGTGTGGTGTATGGCCTGCAGTTGCAGGAGAAAAATGGTAAACTTTAAAGTTGAAATGAATGGATCAAAGCAGTAACATTCCAGACTATGCAGGAGTTTATCTCCTAGTTAATCTTAACTGAATCCCAACTGAAAAATCAAAAGGACAATAATGTGGGACCTGCCTTAAAAAGAGGCATTCACAATGGCAAATATGTAATATAACAGTAACAATGATAATAATACCTAGCTTAAAAAAATGTTTATACAAAATATGATTTACTTTCCCACACTTTTGTGTGCTGTGCCTTCACATTCCTTTCTTTGCACCTTAAAGTGGGAGGCAGGCCAGAGAGTGAGTAGAAGGGTTTGTTATAACTAAAGAGGTAAGACTTGGTGGACAAAGCCATGAACTGATTTGCTTTCTTTATGACAGAACACTGTGCCCTCTTCCCTCCCCACCAACATGGTAGTCTGAGATACACAACCTCTTGTACTATAGGGTCTTGAAGTGTCCCCTGGCTTTCTACCTGTTTGGAAAGAAGGCCTCTTCCTGTGCTACTGTCTACGGGTTTCCATGCCTGGGCACTAGAGAAGGATGAGGGGCATGGAAGGGAAGCTGAGGGAGAAAGGGGATGCTTCAGGGGTAGAGAGGAAATGTAATGCTGTAATGCTGCTGTTGAGACAGGCAAAAAAAAATGAGACAAGAGGCAAGAGCAGTTTCCTTGACTTCTGAATCTGAGAAACTGTCAGGACAGGGGACAAAAGTTTTATCTTCTTGCAACCCAGATTCTCTTTTTCTTTGATCCTGCAGCTAAATTGCCACAGGGTGTCATTACCTTTTGGATCAGTCTATGCTGCATCACTACGCAAAATACAATGGGGACAGCACCCTGAGCAACTGGCAAATGCAATACAATAGCAATTAAGCCTATAACAGCCTGATTCCCTTTTACAGTAAGGACTCACTGAATTGCTTCAGAGTGGTATAACTGTGAGTGTATAAGTAAGAAACTTGTAAACATTTAATGTTTGATTTCAAGTTTGACATTATTACTGATATTCAAAATGTGTGGTTCATTATGAGAGCCTTCCTCAGACATGACAATGAGGAACTATTTCAAAACTGCAGTTTTCTTCCTTCATTCAGTGATCTGCTCAGACTCATGCCATGAGCAATGGACCCATTTAACAAGGTGTGCTGTGAGTACCTGAAGGAGATTTCAAAACTTTGATGAGCACAACCCTATAAGCTCCTGAGTTCATGAGACTCATATTCATTCACATGGATCACATCAGATTCTTGCAGTTTCAGGCAACAGAGACTGCTTCCTGTTATCCCACAATGTGCTATTCTGTTTTTCTTCTGAAACAGCCGCTAAAATCAGTGCAAAAGAGTAGCCTGGAAGAAGTACCTGGGCCAGAATGAATCTTCTAAGAACTATTCTATGGAAAAGTCATCAGAACTTAAGTCAACTATCAGAAATGGTTTATTTGTGACCCCCCTCAAACTAATCATATCATCAGCACCATGCATGTTTAGATCTTCCCAGTCAAGATGCCGTAAGAAGCATACCAAGATTAGGTGAAAGAATCCTCCAAACAGCACCAGGAGGTAAGCAGGCACAACTCTCCTTGTGCAGGGGCAGAAACAGGCCAAGAGAGGCAACGTGTCTTTCCCAAGATTAGATGGAATGGCTCTGATAAAGTCAGAAACAAAACTCCCATCTACAGACTTCCAGTGAGGTTCTTTAACCACCAGGCCATTTTATTGGCTATGAGAGGCTATAGCACCGCCAATTATCCAATTTTAATAAAAACAGAAAAAGACAGAAAATCTACATTTCAGTTAGACCTTCCCTTAACATCAGAGTCAGCTACTAATTAATTTAGTTTCTCTCATTCCTCATCTGCATAGACCTGATAGGTTTTTTAATGTCAAATATTAAACTTCAGGTTGTTCCCCCTTTCTCCCCTCCTCCCCGCTCCCCCATATACTAAGGCTCAAAAGACTTGGATAAGCTCCCTCGCATTAACAATTCAAATTTGAGGACCTGTATAGGAACTCCACTCTCTGAACTCCTTGAAGTTCATCTGTCACTATTGAAAATGAAGGATTATGGAGGATTCAGCAACTGGCAGGACAAAAGGAGAACAGCTCTTAGACTTATCAATGGAATTTCCCTCCTGCTTTGAAGTACTGAAGGTGAACCACAGGTATTTTTTTGAATATTAGTAAGCAACTTAAATTAAAGCCCTCCTAGCTTTACAAGCCATCAAGAGCTTTTTATAAGTTTACAACCAGCTCTATTAGAATTGAAGGATGTTGGCTGATGAGCACTCAAGGTCATTTGACCATAAAAGTGAGAACTAAAGTTGAGCAAATAGTTTGCAGTCAATGCTTCCTGCCCTGCTCCTCTGCTCATGTATTTCACCTTTTGTCTCTGAACTGTCCACAGACTGCAAAGCTCCATAATTTATTTATTATTATATTCATTCAAGAATTGTGTTGGTGAATCATTTCCTCTCTGCAGTCCTGTTCATTATAACTAACCATCATTTGTAATGTTTGCTGTTTCTATTTATTGCATAAATAATGTGATTTCTTCTCTATCCCCCTATTGGGGGACTTAGATAATTGAACAGTACAATGTGAATTTTACAATCAAATATGTAATTCAGAGTTTGCTCTTGGTCAATACTTGAACACCTGTATTTAAAATTCACTCCAAGGCTTCATGTTAGCAATCCTGAATATGCAAATCTATGCAGAAATCAACACAAAAGGTTGCAAACTCTATCAAATTAAAATTATCTTTCAAATTCAGATATTCATAGGCAGTTATTCACTCACTTCTGCTGGGCAGTAGAGATGTGCACAACATAGCCACCCTGGCTTGTTTAGGCCCTATAAATCGTTTTTTTCTTTTGGACATATAAACTTCCAAAATTGACCACAGTCAATACCTGACAGTCAAAATCCTGATACTGTATTTAAACTACCATATTTCAATATGAGTAGACATTGTTTAACTAGAAATATTTACTAAGTACCCCTTTGTCTCTCCCATTTATTTGCACTGTGTTTAGACTTCATAAGGAAACAAAATAAGCAAATTTTATATGGGTTGGGTTTCATCCATTGAGCCATTTTAGTTTATAATGTGAATACTGAGGTCTTTTTTACACTTAAATTTTCCTTCTGAAGTCCCACCCTGGAGTAGCCTGCCCTATGTACTGTGGACAGATACTCTCACTGATCATAACAGCTAGATCTTCTCTTAACTTATAAGTTAACACGTTAGTTAAAACAACTAGTTTATACTAATGACTTTACCTTTGCAGCTACACCAGCCAACATTAGCCAGGGAGGGAATTTTTTAGGAGAAAAATGCCTAATGTAAACACAGGATGTCTGAGTCCACATCCTTGAATTTTAAGACAGACTTAGAATAGTTTGACCCTGACTGCTAATAAATCTTGTGCGTAATTTTTGCCACAAACAAACAACTATCAGACTCCCCAACCACACATCAGGAAGTCATCTAGGACTGTTGGTAGGCTCACGTTTTTCAAGCTTGTAAAGTGTTTTGAGAGTTTTGGGTGGAAGGTGGTATACAAGCTTAAAATTTTAAAACTATTGCTGTCTGTCTCCTGTCCAGTTAATGCAGTTTCATCTGCTTAAAATCAAAGGGGCAGGAATTTCCATTTAATAAAGTGATCTAAAGAGATGGGTTGGATGCTCCTGTATAAAAAGACTACTCTATAGCCATGGCTCAAAACACTAGTGTTATGTCATATATTATTCTGTGTGTGTGTGCGTGTGTGTGTGTGTTAACCAATGCTGTGGAACAGGAAACTACCTGTTAGAGGTGGCAGTGTTAATCCCCATGGCTGCCAAAGCCACTATTTTGGTATGGCCTTGGAACAACTGTTAACGCCACTGCTTCTTTCTCCCACCCTTTCCCCTGCTACTGCTGCAACTAAAAACCATAATTTCAACAGCGCAGGAGGGTGGTGGCGGTGAGTTTGCATTAGCTCTCTGAGTTCTGGAGCTTCACTGAACAAGACGCTCCAGCAGCCTTGAGAATTGACACCAGCACCACTGTGGTCTGGCAGCCATGGTGATGAGCACCATGAGCTGAATCCAGCCCACAGAGGTGGGTGGTCCAGCCCACAAGAAGTCCCATGGGCCAGATCTGGCCTGTGGGCTATCTGATTAACATGCCTGCTATAGAAGAACGTAATTTAAAATAGAAACTCAACTCCTTAGTACTTCACAGTGAAAGAAAATATCATACTCACGGAGGGGACGGGGGTAGTCCATACTGATTTCAAGCTATCACTGCAGTCGTTTTCCTGCTAATATGCTTCTTTTATCAGAACACGATGCATTCAGCTCAGGTATACGCATTAGGTAAGGCAAGTGACCAGACGTGGTAGTTACAATGGATCTGTCTGTGTACAAGACCATGGGGAGGAAAATGTTGTTGGACTGGTGATGTCAAAAAATGATGAGACTTAAAAATATTTTTATCTAGCTGTCTACTATGAGCCTTGATTCCTAAAACTAGATGCTAGTATGATGGAAACATTTTCTTATTAATATCTAAAAAGCCTACATGACAAAAGTCTCTGTTGCCACGTGCAGTATCAAAGCTCCTTCTGTGTCTAAAGAAGTCACAAAATTTTAGTGTTGCTAAGTTGTTTGAGTTCATTCACTCATTCTTTGCTCTTGTGTCCCTTTGAATTTGCTTTCCACCAAAACACGCAGGCATAATACTCCTAAAATAGCTGTCTGCAGGAAATGTTACAAAGCTCCCAGTCTGAGCAGTAACAGGGCTGTCTGTTGATCGGAATCACTGAGGGTGGGATTTTTAAAATGTGTGTTGCTGCAGGGATGGAGGAGAGAGGGGGTAGGGAGACTCTTCCAACAGTTCCCACTGGGGTTTGCACACAATTTCCAAGTGTGAGAATGACTGTAAAACCTCACAAGTCACTTGCTGCTGTTCACATGCAGTGTGAGACATGAAAACTGTGATCTGATTATCATCAGAAAGTCTTCAACACGTCCCAGAAGGGAAAAGAAAAATCAGAGCAGTAACTGAGGCCAAATCATCCTTGGACTATTCATTAGGGACCTGATCCAAAGCTTGTTTGGGTCAGCTGAAAGACTCCCACTGACTTCAGAGTGCTATAGAGCAAGATTTAGGTTGTTAATTTGTTTCTTCTTTGGAAAATAACAAACTGTTTCCACACAAACTCAGTATTCTCTCATTTTTTATTCATGGCATTGGAAATTTTGAAGGAACTGACAAATTTGATTGGTTGGCAAGTGCCTTGTACTAATAACCTCAATGAAAAAAGGGGGTTTCAGACCGTAATTATATGATCTCCCCATATTTCTCTATGTACTAAAGAACAATTATGCAGGAGGCTGGTTCTGCAAATCAAGGTTTCACATCAAATCACTTTGGTGCAGCAAGCACAAGTTGGTATATAACCACAACACAGGTCTGTTTTTCCCATATTGATCACACCTTCAAATCTCTGTCACTTTGTTTTAAATTACATTTTAACAAAAGTTATTTCTAGGTTGTATAGCATAGATTAGAGGTGGGCAATTTATTTTGGCTGGAGTGCCACATAATGAGATTTGGGGAGCTGTTGAGAGCTGCACACATAAGATTATTGAAGATATAATTTTAACTAATTATAGATTAAGAAAAAACACATGCTAAAAATCAAACATTTACTATAACATATTTTAATATTATTTCAAAAACTATTTTTTGCCCTGATTTATGTTTATCTGAGTAGTGTATGTAGAGGCAATTGCGTAATAGCTCCAAATAAAGTGTTTCCCAAGGGAACCAAAACCAGCCAGCAGGATGTTCAGCCAAGGGAGGATGTCCCCACTTTCAGCAAAGTCCTGCCACCATCTAGCCACCCCAAAAACCACAAGGGAGCTCCTGCCTCAGCCTGCACCCTGATACACCCCATGAGAGCCATTTGCACCCCAACCCTGCCTGCCCTTCCTGTCCACACTTGTCCCCACAAAGCCAGGGGAAGCCCAACAGCCCCCTCCAGCCTTCCCCATGCAGGTTGGGCCCACCCACAGCCCAGGAGTCCCCATTCTCCAAAAGGAGACCCAACCCCAGGGTGCTGGGGGAAGCCTCACCGAGGTAGATGGGACAGGAACTGTGCTGGCTGCAACCGGAAAGCAGCAAGCAGATGGCAGGGGCAGGGGGCGCAGCACTGCATGGAGCAAGGTTGGTGATGGGGCCAGGACAGGGACTGGGGCTTTAGCTGCTGGGAGGCACTAGGGAAGCTCCACCACCTCCAGGCACAGATGCAGAGCACCTGCTGCACAGTCCTAGCACCAGAGCAGCTCCTGCCAGCCCCGACCTTCTACCCAACATCCCCTGTGGCACCAGCAGAGGTCAAAGCCAGAGCTGCCACCTGCATGGCCTGCCCGTGGACTGGGTAGAATTAACTGACAGGCTGGATATGGCCTGCAAGCAATATTTTGCACACCCCTGCCATAGGCTCTAATGAGAGAAACAGATGGAATTGATCTCAGAGTATTTTTCATATGCATTGCAACATGGTACATTTCAAATGTCTAGGGCCTGATACTGGACCCTGCTACAATATTTTTATATCAGTGGAATTCTACTGAAGTGAACAGCATTATGCTAACAAAAACTCCTGTAACCATAACAAATTGTGTCACCTCCTTTTAAGTACCTGCTGATTTGGGGCATTCTAGTCCATTCCAAAAGCAAAAATCTTGTGCTGTTCCACAGTATGCTTAATTCAGATCCAAGCAGAAATACTCTATCAAAAGACAGGATATTTATTCCAGCTTTCATTTTGCTGGCAGAAATTTAGAAGTGAGTCTCAAGAGCCCATTAACTTATTCATATCACTGAGCATAAATTGAATTGCACACAACCACAATCACTGTGTTTTTCTAGAATTGTACTGTGAACTGTCCACAGGAACCCCACTTTTTAGAAACATTCCCAAAGAACATAGGCTGCAAAAAGGGTAGTCAAGGCTGGCCAGATAATGACAAATCTATTCCATGACAACTTTCAAAATTTGCTGGAATGATAAAATCTTACAGAATTTTGTCTTCCAAGGACTTGGCATCCATTTTCAGGTAAAAGAGGTCAGATTTATGATTTAGGTTATTCTCTCTCTCTGTGGATGTGACCTGAGGGTCTATGTCAGTCTTAAGAAACCCTCATCAAAAGCTATATGGCTTCAGGAAACATTTAAGCTCTTGACAAAACAATAAAAAAAACCCCACGTATTGAAAACACCCTAACCAGCTCTGGTAATCAGCCCTCTGGGTCTGTACTCCAGGAAGCCACCCCTTGCAGGTAGAATTTAAAAGGCAGCTGACTGACTGGAAAACAAGTTTTGGGCAGTGAGGCAGGAAAAATGATGCATCTACATTTTGTTCTCTTGTAGGGAGAATTGAAAAAAAATATCTTTCATTTCAGGCACTAAGGGCAGCAAGACCGGGTAAAGGGTCCTGCAGGTTAAGGAAAGTTATGGCTTTCTATCCATTACCCTACGTTTAGGCAAATGTTTTCTGTTTTCAGTCTGTGTGGGTTTGCAACCCAGAATTTCAGTTCAGGTCAAATAGGAAATATGCCTCGTGGTCTACAGGGCATGGATTCTAGACAGAACCATAAACAAGCCCTAAAAGGCTAGGATTAGATAGCTAGGTTTAAATCCAAGGCAGAGCCAGTTTCCTTCTTCACTGCTGGCACAGAACTCAGTGGGTGGTAGGCTTCTACTTCTACTTTATCAGAAGCACCCACACCCCTCATTACACCTTTAGCTAGCTAAATACCTTTGAATGTATGGCCCTTAGTCTTTCACGGTTTCAGTCCCTATCTTAAAAATCAGGGAGACAATATTTTCTTACCTCCTCATGGGGCTGAATTAAATTATCTCCATAGGATGCTCAGACACTGAGTACTATAGAGATCCCTATAAATATTTTTCACTGGGCATTTCCTTTGAGTTGTAACTTGACATGAAACCCCCAAACAAGCCTTTATTTGGCGTGGTTCCATTTAGTGCTGCAAACACTGCACACATCTCTGACTGTAATAACCACCTTCTCATTCATCACGCAGTTTTATTAAAAACAGATATGGGTTATATACAGTAACATTTAAAGCAACACTTTTACTTTCTCTAGACTTAGCACCTCACACATAGGAGGAAAAAAAGCACTGAGGCAGATTAATAAGAGTGAGACTGCTAGACAGTCAGATTGCGGTCAGTTAGACCAAGGAAGAAGTAGGCTGTGCTCTAGCTGTTGGATGGCTGATTTATATAATTTTCTGGCACTATAAAGAATGGAAAACTAATGGGCATTACACTATCCCACAGAGAAAATAGCAGGAGACATTTGTAAACATCTCAGTCAAAAGTCTTGTATCCTTGTTCATCACTTCTGACTTGGTAATGTGTATCTTGGTTTAAAAAGTAAACTCAGGAATCACTTGAAGCTATACTCCTCTCTGCAGGATAAAACAGCATGTTGTAATTCATTCATAGATGGAAACCCATTCACAGTGAAGTATGGTCTTCCATGCACTCTCTTTTATGGTGTTTGCCTTCCCTACTACGTAAAGTCTCTGTGGATGGAGGGGCTAGGCTTCTGATGACTCTGTACCTATTAATGATTGATCACTCAGAATGGTAATGTGTGTTAGTAAGTACATATGCATTGCAAAGAGAAAATATTGAATAGAATATTGAATAGAGAAAAATGCTATCCCTGAGGAATTCTATTTTTCTATTGAAACTTTTACTTTATGTATAATAAGAGTTTAGCTTAGGTTTAGATGAGATGTTGGCCTAGATTCAAAGAAGAAATGTCACCTTTTGCATATTCATATGAGGATAGTTTTCCTGTGGTGAATAATAGGTTTCTTCTTAGAGGCGTTTTTATAAGAATTTTACATAAAATAGAATAATGCATAGAATGTACATGGATGTACACAGGATGGACACGCTCACTGTGGCAATGAATGAAATGGACCAGCTGCAGAGGCTGGGGAGAAAAATCTCTGAACCTGATGGAGACATCCTGACTGTTGACTTAGAAACAGTACTTAAAGGCCTGTTTTTTTGGGAATTAGCTTATAGGTATAGATAGATGCATTATAAGGGGTCAAGATGGACAGCAGGGATTAAATGGATTTCTGAAGAGCTTGGGAGACATGCACATAGCTTCTCATGGCTGTGAAAGCAAATGGGTTGTCTAGCACAACAGGGCCAATGGACAGACACAGCCTGAGAATTGAGAGGTGCATGCCATAACACGAGATCATAGTCTTCAAAGCAGACAGGTTAACACAACAAGAACACACAGCCTGGAAACCAAAGAAGTATGTACCATACTGTCCCATAATGCAAGATAAGTGACACCAGCTACAAGGCCCCAGAGCAGCAGGGGGGCTAAGTTCCAGTTTTGGGGGAACCAACGAAATTAGGAAAAGGCACGGAAGGCTATGTGGACGTGTGACCACAGAGAGACAACCAACCAGAGCCAGCCATGGAAAAGAGTCATCAGGAGTCATCAAGGGGGAAGGAGAATACAAAAGCAGAGACTTGAGATTAACAAAGGGTACCTCCCCGTTCCTTCTCATCCCTCCCTGTCCCTCCTTCTCTGCCTTGAGAGGGGCTCCCATCTCCATCCCCCAGAAAGGGTCCCTGGAGCCACCATGGACAGAGGGCATACCAAAAGTCCATCTCATGCATCCCACTGGAGGGGGGCTGTGGGCCTTGGCATCCTACCTCCAGACTGCTGACACCTAAGAGAGAG
>JAGPOW010000261.1:185172732-185188933 GCA_030014935.1 Caiman crocodilus
AGAGAGAGCCTCAGAGTGGAGCTTGTGTCCTGACCGGATGTACTTTGACTCTGATGACAGCCCTAGGATTGGCAGATATAGAATTGCTTGATTGTTTGTATTGTTGCTTTTTTGTTATTACTCTGTATCAATAAATTCACCTATTATCAACTGCCAGGTTTTATGGTCGGTCTAAGGGTTGTGCTCACCCTGAACAAAGGTTAGGGCTGGGTTCCTAAAATCCAGTGTCAACACTGACAACTGGCTCCTACAGAAAGTACTCTGCAGAATTTAAAAGGAATTTATCCCCTTGAAATTGCTTCACATTAAACTAGAGACTGCAGCTTCTCATTTGCCACTCTTCACACAGCAATCCTAGGAAACCAAATTCTAATTGGGTTTTAACTAGCCACCATTTCCTTTCCCTCTGACAGCACATGTAAGAATGCATGCATACATATGTGTGTGCACACACACTTGTGGTTGAGATGTATAGAGACTCTGATATTGAGAGAGAGAGAAAGCATGCACAAGCAGCATATCAAGGTTTTAGAGTCAAGGACAGTCTCTAGACTCCCTCTTTCACCTACCCAGGGACAGACCAACAGAGAGGTGTTTACTCTGAGGGAAGCTTCTTGTATTTGGCATTTCTGGGTGGAAGAGGCAGTGGCAGCAGTATAACCCCAATGGTGCAAGGAGTACCTTTAACAAATCAAAGTGAGGTCAGGTGGCAGCATGACCCAGCTCAAAGGTGGAAGAGGCCTACATGCTCTCTCTGACAGGTCTAGATACCTGTTGAGATGCAGGTAAACCATAGGACACAACTCCCCAGAAGCCACTGAGTATTTACGTGGCCTGGCTTCCTCCTTAAATCATGTTCCACACCACAAAAAGGAGACCCTTTCCATAATGAAACCTCATCATTTTTTTGTGAAGAGCTGGATGCCCTGTCACGAAAACCTAGAAACTGAGTCTGGGTAGAATGGGTCCAGCTAGTCTAGGTGATTTTGGGAAGATGGTGCTTGAGATAAAAATCTCTAGCTAGCATGTCCACTTGCTTGTTGCTATTGTGTCCATATTCTTCTCTTCTGCCAGCAACTGAATTCCTCAAGAACCATCTTGGGTAGAAAGACTACCCAGTGGGCAAATCTCTGCTCAGAGGCCAGAGTCCCCAGAAGATGCAACTGGGAAAGCAGAATAGAGACACATGTCTGAGATGACTGGCATCTCTCTTCTACATTCAGCTAATTACCAAGCAAGAGGTGGTGGCCTTCATGCTACAAATGTGCAAGACAGGTGGGAGAAATAAAGCATACACGTATTGTAGCTGGGAACAGCTCAGAATTGCACCATGACCATTATGTTAATTTTAAAAAGCAGGTGTAAGCAGGGGTCCCCTAAAGAAAGAGCTGGTAGGTCAGCCTTCATGAGCAGAGCACTGGAAGAACAGAAGCCCATGCTCTTTAGCAGGCCACTGACAAAGTCTCCAGATCCTTAGTCCACAGCACTATGCTCACACGATTGCCCTGTAAGACCAATCTTGGGTAGTGAATCCAGGAGCACTGCACTCTCTGGCATTTATAAAGGTTTTCTAAATGGCCTCAGTTTTACTGAGGATCTTGCTCCAGAGGTGCTGTATTTAGGACTACAAAGATGCTCTTGGAGTGGGGACCTGCAGGATGCTACAGCAGAAGTGGGAAGGAGTAGGCATTCTCATCTTAATGGAGGTGGTCTCTCATCTTTCATGAAATGTCCTCGTGCTACTTCTGCTGGCTTGTCACTTTTGGTGTTCTCATTAGTCCCTCCCCCACCTCATGACTCTGATCCAGCTTCTCCTACTGCTTTACCTGCCAACCTGTCTTGGCAAGGATTCATAGATTGTAAGGCTGGAAGGGACCTCAGAAGATCATTGGGTCCTGCACCCTGCACTAGGCAGAAAAGACAACTGTGGGTCAGGTGACCCCAGCAAGGTGACCGTCCAGTCTCTTCTAATAGGATATCAATTAGAGAAGCATGTGCTGAAGCTCTAGCATGACTACAGCCAACATATCACAGAAGTGCATGGAAGTATCCAAGGCAAAAGACTCAAGAAGCACAAGCCCAGTGCACTAATATGCTTGGGGTATTAGAGTGTACCTAGCCATTACTGCTGTAAAGGAGAACAGTTGGAGACCAGAGAAGGGAAGGCTCCTGTGGGGAGCTCGTTTGTGAAGGAAGCCAACTTGGAACTTTTGAATGCAGCATCCCTGCCCTCTGGGAGGCAGCTCTAAGGCCAGCAGGGGTCCTGGCCTGTGCTCACCCCCAGTGCAATTGCTTTCTATGGACAAAAGTTTTTTTCACAGCCTGAGGAATTCTGCCAGCGCCATGCCAAAGAGCTAAGACTCAGGCATTAGAAACCTGCACAGATGGTGTCTTTAGAGAAAGGTCTGTATCTGAATGCAGACTGAGGAACTAGAAAAGGTATCCCTGTGTGGGGTCTGTTGGACTCATTGTAATGCTGGTCATTATTCTATTTGACTTTGCTAGTGCTCCCAGGTTGATATATCCAATATTAATGAGGCATTTACACTCAATCAAGGAACCCTCTAAGAATATGCATTTACTTCTAATGGGCTGTGCAGTTAAATTAATTAATGCCATTTAATCTTTTTATTTTGGGGAGGATGATGTATGACATGGATTTTTTTCTACTTGAGCAGTATATGAACAGCAGCAGACTGAATGTTTGGGCTGCCCAGGAGCTTGCTAATTGGTGTGGGTCTGAATAAGCAGACCAAGTTCACACAGACTGGAAGCTCTTCTCAGAATACTGTGGTGTAAAGACTCATTGCAGAAGACTGACTCTCATCAGGAGATGTATGGGGCGTATGTCTTGGGACATACGTTTTGGCTGTAACGGTTGATGATCAAGCACGTTTGTTGTGATACATACTTATAATATATAGTAGGCAACTTTTATGCTTCAAGCACATTTGCCAACTCTTTCTTTTTCCTGGGTGTCAGGAAAAAGTTCCTAAAAATTGTTGCAGATTCATTCTAACAGTCAGGTGAGCCAGTTCTTATTGCTCCTTATAAGTAATGTATAAGTGTAAATCTCTTGGAAGACAGACAAATCATAGAGGGAAGTTGCTACTAAGGATTCTTTAGGATGATAATATAGGAACAACAAATCGTAAGAGGAAACCCAAACTGATAATTCTTTGTTTTATATATGAACAATGTCTTACAAGTGAATAATAAACGAAAAACTTCAGGAAGGGATCAAGTTTTGACAATGTCCTGTTTGTGTACGTAGACTTTATTAGGAGCAGGAAACACCATTACCCACCACTCCTATCTGGATGCAATTATATGGAGTTTTTTAAAACACAGTCCCAAACATTTGCAGTCCCAGTCAAAATTCCCATGCTGGAGACCTTCCTGCTGGAAGAAAGGAAACTGTCAGGTAAGCATAGAAACAATGTCCTTTTCTTACATATGGTAACCTCACCAGTTCTTTAACACTAGAGTTTTAAATATCTAGACAGAGAGGTTAAAAATGAACTAAGTTCAAATCTGCACCAATATTATATACTACTTATCTAGGAATTATGCAAGTTCTACCTCTTGCCACTCTCTTCTACTGAAGGTTGCCTCACACATTTAAATTGTAGAACCTAGTGATAGCATAAAGGAAGGAACATTTTGATTGCCTCCTAGGATAAGTCACAGTGGGTGCTACCCATGTGCTTTAATAAGCATTAGCTTATTTTAATGCTAATTAAATATTTTTAATATTAAAAATATTAAAAAACCCTGCACTTTTCCTAATGAGCATTAAAATAGGTTAATGCGCCTTTTTCTAGTACCTCACAATGGAAGTGTAGCAGGGCAGCTTTGGGTACCTGCTAGCAGCAGGACACCCGTGGTGTCTGCCACTGAAAGGGTCTAAGTAGACAGCAGAGGCAGCCTGCCAGTGGCTGCACTCCCCAGTTAGGAGTCATAAGACCAGCAGGAGACTTCCTGATTGGAGAAGAGGGTTCAGCTGCTAGCAATAAAAGCAGGCTTGAGCAGGAAAGCCAACAACAGTTGCTGCAAGTAGCCCGAAGCAGAACATTGCTAGGCTGTAGCTGCTGCTCAGGAACACCCAGAGGACAGGGTGACTATGGTGAAGGCAGGAAGTTTCTGGTCCTGGGAATGACATAAAAATACACCCTGCTGAGGAGGATAGTGCAGTGGGGCTGCTTCTGGCAGGGCAGCTTCCAGGAAGTGCCACACCTGTGCCTCCCCAGTGAAGGGCAAGAATGGGGTGCCAGAAAGCCTCAGGCCCTGTTACCTTGTGGGTTACCTCATGGAGAGGAAAGGCTAGGGGAACACATCCCAACAGAAAAGCACAGGGGCACAAGCCCATTGAGTGGGGCCTGAAGGCAGGGTCCATGTAAGTCAACAGACACCTGAAGCCTAAAGGGGCATAATGCCCTGAAGGGTCCAGGTACATCAACAGATACCTGAGGCCTGAACAGCCATAGGCTGAGTTAGGGGGTCCCAGATAAGTAGTCAGACACCTGAGGTCCAGATGCCCCAATGGGTGTGGGGGGCAGAGTAGCAGTGACCGGGCCTTAAAACTGTAGGGCCTTAAGACTGTCTGAAGAACTGTACCGCACCTGACTGAACTACCTGCAGCAGTGTAGAGTAGGGACTTAAGACTGCCCAAAGGACTGCACACAAGTTGCCTGGAGTAGCTGGAGTGGACGTCCCAGTAAGGGGGTGCAAGTTAAGGCCCAGGTATTTTCAATTATGCCTAAGGCCAGGTTGGGTCTGAGGCCCAGAGCAGCCCCATAAGGAACCAGGGGAGTGACAGTAGAAGTTGGATGTCATGCGAGGCATAGGACACAGTATAAGGAGAGGTTCAGCACCGTGTAGCACACCCTTCACACTGGGCTTTAAAATGGGCGGCCTCATGTCTAAAAACAGACAACTTATTGTTTACAACAAGGCATGGCAGGAGAGTATAGGCCAGCAGACTGCCCAACCAGGGAAGTGGGCCAGCAAGGTGAATGACCCCAATAGGAACCCTGTTATAGGAGGTACTCAATTTAATGTGCATTAGTAAAAGTGCGTTAATTAATGCATAGATGCACAGTGCCACTGATCTACTCAGATGCTGCAATTCCTCTAAAGCAGCTTTTTTCAATTAGTGGGTCACAAACCAAAGGTGGAGTGCAAGAATATGTAAAAAGGTCACAAACAAACTTTAAAAATGGATTCTCCTTTAAAGGAGAAAAATGTGCATGACCGCTGGGCCTTGAACATCTGGTCGCACGCGGCCGTGGTCCAAGCAGCTGGTGGCGTTCGCCCCATGGTCTCTGGTAGGCCATTGAGTAGGTGTTTACTCCCAGAGTGGCCTCCCCCAATCTCACCTGCCATGACTTTGAATGTTACCCCAGTGAGGGGGTGACCACTTGGGGTCCCTCTGTGGCGTGGGGTCCATCTGGCAGACATAGTTTCATAGTTGGTAGGGTTGGAAGAGACCTGAGCAGATCATCAAGTCCGAACTCCTGCCATGGCAGGAAAGAGTACTCGGGTCAAACAACACCGGCAAGGTGTTCATCTAGCCTCCTCTTAAAGACCCCTGGGATAGGAGCCAGCACCACTTCTCTTGGAAACTGGTTTCAGATCCTAGCCACCCTGACAGTGAAGTAGTGCCTCCTGATGTCTAGTCTGAATCTACTCTGCCAGCTTGTGACCGTTATTTCTAGTCACTCTTGGTAGTGCTCGGGGGACCAGGGACTCCCCCAATGCCTGCTGGTCCCCTCTGACTAGTTTGTAAACGGCCACTAGATCCCCCCTCAGGCTTCTCTTGTGGAGGCTGAACAGGTTCAGGTCTCTCAGCTTCTTCTTGTAGGGCCTTCCCTGCTGACCCTGATCATGTGGGTGGCCCTCCTCTGGACCCTCTCCACCGCTCCTGAAGTCCACTGCCCAGAACTGGATGTAGTACTCCAACTGTGGTCTAACCAGTGTCGCACAGAAGGGGATGATCACCTCCTTGGACCTGCTTGAGATGCATCTGTGGATGCAAGGTACAGTTGGCCTTCCTGACTGCGTCCCCACACTGTCAGCCCATGTTCATTTTGGCATCAATAATGACTCCAAGATCCTTTTCTGCCTCTGCACTGACAAGAAGGGAGTTTCCCAGCCTTTATGTATGCTGCTGGTTCCTCCTCCCCAGGTGCAGTACCTTGCACTTGTCAGTGTTGAAACACATCCTGTTCTCATCCGCCCACCCCTATAACCTGTCTAGGTCTGATTGCAGCCTATTTCTCCCTTCTAGCGTGCCCACTTCCTCCCACATCTTAGTGTTGTCTGCAAATTTGAACAGAGTGCTTTTTACCCCCTCATCCAAGTTGCTGATGAAGATGTTGAACAGTGCAGGCCTGAGGACTGAGTCCTGCGGGACCCCACTGCCCACATCTCTCCAGGTCGAATAAGACTCATCCACCACCACTCTCTAGGTGCGGCCCTCCAGCCAGTTAGTGACTCATTTGACTGTGTAGGTGTTAACGCCACAGGGCCCTAGTTTTTTAATGAGAATGGGGTGAGAGACAGAGTCAAAGGCCTTCCTAAAGTCCAGAAAGACTACGTCCACTGCTATCCCTGCATCTAAGGATTTTGTGACCTGGTCATAGAAAGCCACCAGGTTGGTCTGACAGGACCTGCCTCTAATGAACCCATGTTGGTTGCCCCTAAACATAATCTCCCCTGCTGGCCCCTCGTGGACATGCACCAGGATAATTCTCTCAAAAAGCTTACCCAGGATTGAGGTAAGACTAACTGGCTTATAGTTTCCTGGGTCCTCCTTTCTCCCTTTTGTGAAAATGGGAACCATACTGGCCCTTTTCCAGTCCTCTGGCACCACGTCAGAGCACCACGAGTGCTCATAAAGCCGTGCCAGGAGTCCCACAATGACCTCTGCTAATTCTCTCAGCACTCTGGGATGGAGATCGTCAGAACCAGCTGATTTAAATATAGCCAGTCCCTCCAGAACTTCCCTGACTATGTCTCCACTGACCCTAGGCCTGGGTGCGCCTCCCCTGGGGTCTACGAGGGTCCCACTGGGGGGTGTGACCCGGTCCCTGCTCAGAAAAATGGAGGCAAAGAAATTGTTAACTAGGTTAGCTTTGTCATCTGGTGCAATGACCAGATTTCCTAGCGTGTCTTGCAGAGGCCCCACATTACCCAGTACCTTCTTTTACCCTCTATGTATTTAAAAAAGGACTTATTGTTGTCCTTGATCTGGGTAGCTAGTCCCAGTTCCATCTTCGCCTTGGCCTTCCTGACTGCCCTCCTACAGCCCTGAGCAACTGAGGTATAGTCCTTCCTGGCGATAGCCCCTCCCTTTCATTGGGTGTACACCTCCTTTTTAGCTAGGAGACGTTCCTGTATGCTCTTGGTAAGCTATGGGGGCTTTTGCACCCTCTTGTCCTGGGAGAGAGTGGGAGAAAGGACCCCAAACTATAAAGGGGGAACCCCGGGAAAGAGAAACAAATGAGGAAAAGAAAATAAACACAAAAATAAAACAAAGAAACCACTTACCTGTAACAGGAACCGCAGCACAGCTGGAACAAGGAAGGAAACCCATGCGTATCGTGAGCTGTGCCTTTATACAGCTGAAGCCAGCTGGGGCAATTACCAGCTGGCGAGAAAAAAACAAACCTGTCGTCTGCGGGGCTCCACCTCCCCTACACCCCGGCCTTACACCACACTTTGGTGGGTCACTGGGTCTTCCTGGACACTCCCCCAATCCCATGGCACTACTAGTTACGACGGCCTTGTTAGTCTTCTCCTGTCTGGAGCACCAGCTCCTGAGGATAATTTGGTTAGCCTAGGGTTGCCTGTGATCTGTAATCCAGGCCTTGATGTCGACTCCCTCCAGGGTATGAGGCCTGAATCGCGCCCCTAGACACAGGTGGAGCCCAAAGAGCTCTGCTACTGCTACCTTGACCGTATCACCTAGTCCTACCCCTCAACCCCTCCAAACAGGGGAAACACAAAGGAACACACCAAAACAACACTCTGCTATGTTGTGAGGGCTCTAGCAGTCCCCTCCCTGGTCCCTACACCTGGGTGCTGGGCATCTTACTCTCTAAGACCTGTCAAGGGTCTGACCTCCACCTGGGGCCGGGGTAGCCCATGGCCATCTGCCCGAGTTGTCTCCCCCCTTTATCCAACTCTCTACAAGATGTGACTCCATTCCTCATCTCTCCCATTAGGGACGTCACTGTTTGGGTGCCTCTCAGCCCCTCCATGTACACCTGGTCACTCCTTATGTCCAGGGACAGCACCCGCTTCTGGTTGTCTTGCTTTGCAGCCCCTCACGCTGTTCCCGCCTGGTGCCTCTCGAAGGGGAAGTCTCTTCTGCCTCCCAGGTGTCCCCAGTGCTTCTACCTATTATGGTGTAGAGCGTCCCATCCAGCTCTCCACTCCCTACACAGCTGCTGCCTTTGCTGGTGGCAGGAGCCTCTTCTGGCTCTTTGTCCTCTCCAATTAGCTGTCCTCCGCCAGAGCAGGGGATTTCTGTCAGTCCTCTCTCCCTGAGAGACTTCCGAGAGGTACCCCATGGTGGTGCCTTCCTTGGATTTGCTTTCCCTCTCTCTCTGCCTTCACCGGCGGTTTGTTTTATTCCTGCCAGCCGGTGATTGCCAATGATGTTACCGGCCGGCTTCAGCCGTACGAAGGTGCAACTCATGATCCATGCCGGTTTCCTTCCTCATTCCAGCTACGCTGCAGTTCCTCTTGCAGGTAAGTGGTTTCTTTGTTTTATTTTTGTGTTAATTTTCTTTTCCTCATTTGTTTCTCATTCCTGGGGTTCCCCCTTTATAGTTTAGGGTCCTTTCTCCTGCTCTCCCCCAGAACAATATGAGAAACCAGGGCTTTTCCCTCGCCGGCTGGCAGAATTTCAGCCTGCATGGGGCTGCTTGAGGCCCCCCCTGCCCCACACACCCACCCCCTACCCCACACACTATGGGGCTGGGACCAGGGCAGAGAAGGGTCTTAATATGGCAGGTTGGGAGTGAGGGGCACTGGGTCAGGACTGGCCATTGATGTTTACAAATGGGTCCTGGCACAAAAAAGGTCGAGAAGCACTTCTCTAAAGAAACATGCCCTGACCCCAGAAAAAGTATTAAATTGAAATAATTCTATTCTGCCCTACTGTTTTCAATAAGTAACAGGTGTTGGTATTCACTACGCATAGCATAAAGGCCATCAAGGCACAAGATATAGATTTTGACAGCTACATAAAGTATATTTGAGTCTTTAGCAACGGTTAAGGCCTCAGAGAAGGCTTTGGGTTGAAGAAGAAAAAACCTACACTAAAATAGATCAGAAATTAAATAATTGGTGACAGTGACATTTAAACTGCCTTGCTTAGGCTTCATAGTTAAGCCTATTGAGAAGGATGGGTGGCATTTCACCTATTTGTTCAAGCTATACTTGCAGCTATCTGAAAGCTTACACATTGCTTCAATGGTTTATTCCTGTCTACTTGCTCATATTTTCTTCATAACTATAATAGCTAGAATTGTCATTTTTTAAATACAAGTTTATACTCTGAACCATATTTCTGTGGCAAGAGGAAGAGCTTGTGGCAAACTCAGTAGCTGGGGAATGGAAGGAATCCTAGCAATGACCCTGAGGAAGAAAACATATAGTCCCAACACACATACTGAAACACAGAAGTCAGTGACACAGGCTGCCATTATTCTTATGCAGATGTACCAGTCCCCTCAAAATATTTGCATACTAAGCACTTGGTTCAACTCCCACTGAAACTGTGGGCTAAAATCTGGTCTCTATTATAAGACCATGGCAGGTTTGCCACTGACTTAAGTAGAGGCAGTATTTCATCCTTGGTTGTCTTGGGTGTCTCCTTTGTCTCCAAACCCCTTTATAACTCAAGCATATTCTCCCTCCGGTAAAGCCTCACTATCAAAATCTCAAAAAGAAGAGCCACAAAATTTGTTATGTCCTGCAAATCTATAGAAAAAATACTTCAAATGAAGTCATTTTCAAATGCATCTTTGTTTCTCTCTGAAGTAAGTAAACATAAGTGCCTGTTTGGCTCAGTACTGGTAAGTATCGTATAAGCCCAGAATGGGTTCAGTGAAGGCAAGAAGTACCAGTAAATGGTACCCAACCAGGTCTCTGGCACAGACCGACAGAATGAAAATAGGGCGTATCTTGAGTAGGATCATGGTATAAGGGACGTTACATGGTGCTAGGAGGCAAGCTTTACCAAGTTATTTTCCTTTCTTACTGCAGGCAACCTGATAATCTAATAAGAAAACTGATGTTTTGAAAGCTAAAAATTCAGCAGAGGAAAAATAGCAGTGAAAGTGTAATGCCAGCAAACAGCTTTTATTGCATGATGTGCAGCAGGGAAAACTTTCAAAGGGAAAAGTGCCACCCTAGCTAAAAATAATCTACCCAGGAAGCCTAAACAACAGCTTGGCTGTTGATAACTAAAACAGCAAGAGCTGGAAAAAAAAATGAATATATTGATTATCTCAGAAAAAACGGTGACAGGTTTCTTTTTCTGTTTAAAATATATTTTAAATGTACATATTTATAGCATATTGGAAAGTATAAAAGCATCACCTTCTTGACAACGTATAGCAGTGGTTCCCAATCTGTGGTACATGTACCACCAGTGGTACACAGACAACCCATCAGTGGTACACACTAACACACTCCCCCTGTGGTATGCAGCCCCGGAAGGCAATGGCAGTGACAGCAGCAGCAGCAGGAGGGGACACCCACTGCACTCTTACTGGTGCAGGTGCCTGGCAGAGTATGGCTCTGGTCAGCACTGCACATCTCAATGAGAGGTGCAGCCTCTGCCAGGCCGTCTGTATTGCCAGAGCTCCCCACATGCACATGCAGCTCTCATACTCTCTGGGCATGGGAGGGAAGTGCTGTGCACTGGAGCTGGCTGCCTTCCCCGCCAGGGCTGCACAGTGCGAGTGGGAAGCCCCAGACACCTTCCCTTGGGGGACGGGGAAGGCAGCTGGCTCCAGTGTACAGGGCTTCCCTCCTGTGCTCAGCAGTGTGGGGAGCACCAGCAGTATAGACAGCTGGCAGAGGCTGTGCTCCTTGCTGTGATGTGGAGCACTAGTTGGAGCCGTACCCAACTAGGCACCTACACACTCTGCACCCTGAGCACCCCTGCCTGCTGCTGTACCATGAGAGGAGTGCAGGGGGTCCCCAACCCCCCCACCCTCACACCCCATAAACCTCACACATCCACACCCTGCCCCTACATACACAACCCCCAACATTACCCTATGCTCCCCCACACACACAGCCACACCCCCTCATAACTCCCCCCAACACCCTATCATACACAGGCCCCACACCCCACGTGGTGGTACTTAAGGTTGTATCATTTTAAATTAGTGGTGTGCAATCTGTCAGAGTTTGAGAATCACTGACAATAGTATCTTTTCATTCAAATCATATGGTATAAGCAGTAAGATCTCACCTACCAGAGAAGAAGGATTGTTTAGTGCAGGGGTGTTAAACATAGAACAGCTCCATGGGCTGACTGTATGTGGCCCACCAGGCTACTGGCAGGCAACTAGAAGTTAAGGGGCATGACTGGAGGACTGGTTTGTTACAGAATCCAGATCTCTCAGGCCCTGTTGGACACGCTGATCGGTGGCAGGAGGGCAAGTGCAGGCTGACAACCTCAGTCACCCTCTGGCCTAATCCCCCGTTGCCAATGCTCATGCTAGCCCCTGCTGCCTAGTAGGGCTAGGCAAAGCTTCGGGTGCTGATTTGATTCGGAGGAGATATGAACCAATTTGGTGGCTGAACCTCCAAATCTGAATCAAATCAGGGAACCAGTTAAAAGATCTGAATCAATTTGAAGCTCTCTGAATTGATTCAGAAAAGATTCCAAGACCTTCGGCGATTTGGGCAGTCCCTGCTTGCTGTAGCAGGGAGCTGGACCCGAACTCAGTGCTGGTAAGTAGCAGGCAGGGGAGGGGAGACTGGAGGGGGGGGGGAGGGGACCATGTGGGGTCCTACTAGACCTCATCCCCTGCGTGCCCCCCGAGCACCTTCCGACCCCCGCCTGCTCCCCCAGCCCCTGCTCCATAGCTGCCCCACCCAGCCCCAGCTCATAGACTCATAGAAGTTAGGGCTGGAAGGGACCTTGGAAAATCATCGAGTCCAGCCCCTGCTCCAGGTGCAGGAAGTCAGCAGGGGTCATAGGATCCCAGCAAGATAAACATCCAAATGTCTCTTGAAGGTGTTCAAAAGTAGGTGCTTGAACCACCTCTGGTGGCAGTCTATTCCAAACCTTGGGGGCTCGGACAGTAAAGAAGTTCTTCTTTATGTCCAGCCTGAAATGGTCATGGAGGAGTTTGTGACGGTTTGACCTTATTATCTCTTGAGGTGCTCTGGTGAACAGATGTTCCCCCAGATCCTGGTGAGCACTCCTGATAAACTTATAGGTGGCCACCAGATCACCCCTAAGCCTGCGCTTTTCCAGGCTCAAGAGTCGCATGGCTCTTAGCCTGTCATCATAGGGTCTGATTTCTTGACCTCTGATCATGCACAAGGCTCTCCTCTGGACTCTCTCAAGCTTCTCCACATCCTTTTTGAATCCTCGTGGTGCTTTAAAAAAAGCACCTACCTCACCAGGTGCTGCCACGCAGGGGGGGCGATCCCTGCTGCCCCCCAGTGTACCACTCTGCATGGGGGGCTCTGTCATGGCCCCCTGATCCACCCCCGTTGTCCCTGCCCCTCCATGGCTGCCCTGCCTGCCCCACCTCCGGCCCTTTAAGGGGCAAAAAACCTCTGCACTCACCAGTTCCTGCAGTGGCCTTGGGGTTTCTGGGGGCTTGTGCTGAGCACCCCAATGCAGCACAGGGCAATGGGGGGCAGTGGGAATCATCCTCCCCCCAGGCAGGAACTGGTGATTTTGGGGTTCTTTTGAGGGTTTTTTTTTTTCTTAAAGGGCTGGAGCTGAGGCAAGTGGGGCAGCCATGGCAGGGGAGGTTGGGACAGTTGGTGGGGGGTCAGGAGACTCATGGCAAAACCCCTCCACATGGTATGGGGAGGTGGGGATCATCCTCACTGCCAGGCAGCAGCTAGTGAGTGAGGGCTTTTTTTTTCCCCCCAAAGTGCTGGAAGCTGGGGCAGGCAGAGCAGTCATTGACAGGGCTGGGACAGTGGGCGAGGAATGAGGCCTGTGTGATTCAGAGATTTGGCTGATTTGGCAGCAGCTGAATCTCCAAATCAGATCTGGCCGAATCAATTCGGGACAGTGATTCGAATCACCAAATCAAATCACTGTCCCCTGAATTGGCCAAATATGAATCCAAAGTGAATATTAGCCACTTCACACAGGCCTACTGCCTACCTAAAACTGGAGCCAATGCCAGCTCTGCCACCGTGGTATGGATCACAAGTGGCAGATGCTCCAGCTCTGGCACAGGACACACAGCAAAGGCTGTAGCTATTGCTGTATGCCCCAAGTCAGAGCCAAAACTGCTGCCACAACTTCCACTTGCTCTGGGTCTGTGCTGGAGCTGCCGGTACAATCACTTCCTCATGCCTTGGGTTGGCTCCAGTCCACAAGGAGCTCTGAGGTCTAGATCTGGCCTGAGGTGCAAGGTGAGTTTGACACCCCTGCTTTAGTGATTAACACACAGGACTTATCAGGGAACTTGGGTTCTAGTCTCTCTACACCCTAACATGGAAAGTAACTTTGAGTTTGATTCCACTTCTGTTGAAACCAATGAGAGTTTTGCTCTGTGCCTCAGGGATAAATAGTAATAAAAAACCCTCACCTGCGTCACGTGTTCTCAGGTTAAATTGTATTATGTTTATATAGCACTCTGAGATCTTTGCGTGGACGGTACTAAAGGTTTTTCAGGGCACAGATATTAGACAAGTGAGAGACATTACCACTTTTTTTAAACTTCATAGGTATGGTGACAGTATTACCCTCTCATGAATTTTGCTCTAAGAGGAAGTTAAAAAAGGTAAAAATGGTGAAAAGGTGCATTACATAAACAAGAAAAATCAGCTATTAAACACATTGCACTGGAATGAATACATGACCAAAATCACTCTGGGGCCTTGACTGTCACTTATAAGCCACTCAAAGTTATGATCTTGTAGTTTATGAAATCATTAGAGGCTCTCTAGTGGATTCAAGCTGTATACTTATTCTAAGGCCATCTATGTTATACCTGAAACAGCTTACTGTATACACATGCATCATTCATAACTTTCCTGTAATGATACTGTACTGAAGATCTAGAGTTCTTCCATGTACAGAGAAGGAAGCTATCACCGACTGGAAAGAAGCATAAATGTGTATCTATAGCAAAGACACATTTGTATTTTTCTCTTACTTTGGCACATGGGGCACCATATCCCAAGCCAGATTCATTTTACTAATCCCGGTCAGCAACCCAGGAATTGCCACGCTAGGTTTAGCAGCCCAGCTCTGGTTCAGTATTCAATATTCAACACTACTGCTGAAAACAGACTTGTATCAACCCAACTAGCAGTTATAACCACAAGTGCTGCTAACTACTCTAAGAAATTAATATATTTCCTAGTGCACACAGAAGTCCCAATCTGAAACATTTTGTTGTCATAACCTCAAACATTTTTCAGAGATACCAGATTCTGCAGCAGAATGGGTGATATAAAAAAAAGTATGTAACATACACATTGGAAGAATGCAAAAGGAAATGCTTTAGGGCTGTTGGTTGTAACACTATTGATCTAAGGATGTAGGCAGATAAGGTTCTTTGGGTAAATGTGATACCTTTTATTAGACCAAATGAAGAGTTGGAAACTTGTTCTTTGCAAGCTTTCAGGTACAAACACCCTTCTTCAGGCACAGGGATGCTCCCTGTGCCTGAAGAATGCTCCCTGTGTCTGAAGAAGAACATTTGTACCCAAAAGCTTGTCTGATAAAAGAAATCACATTTACCAAAACAAACTTTTCTGCCAAAGGAAATGCTTAGCACTTATCATATTGTTCCCCACATTCAAAGGCAGAGAGTACTAGGAAAATAAATATGGTCTTAACCAGGGACATTCCTGTAGACCTAAAAATTTTTCTACTACATGTTTTGAATCTCCTTGAGAGTCTCTCAAATCCTGATAAAAATCTCAGCAGGAACTACTTCTGTAGAAGCTAAAACGTCTGTTCTGAAACATGGGAAATCAGCAAATAAACTGAAAGTTACAGAATCATGATGTGTTACTTTCTTATGGCTTGAGAATACATTATATTCAAAGGAAAAGACAGGTGCTTCTAAGGCAATCTGGGTTAAGAATTTAATACATTTATTAATAACTTTATGCTATTAAGATTAACAATAACACATATGTCAAGTATAGACTGTTATTAAACTACTAGCCAATTGCCTGTCAAGTATGGGGGGGCCTGCAGGGGCAGAGCCCTGCCCCCCAATCTGGGCCCACTCCCCCTTCCCTCCTGCTACTTGGAGTCCAGGCCCACTCCCCGCCGCAGTGGCAGGGGGAAGGGAGGAATGGGCCCGGGCCCAATGCAGGGGAAATCCGGGCCCGAGGGTGGGGAGAAGCCAAGCCACCACAGCAGGGGGCGGAGGGGGGGGCAGGGGGAAGCAGTGGACCCGGGCCAGCCCAGCAGCAGCGGAGGGATGGGAGGAGTGAGCCTGGGGCCAACGTGAGGGAGTGGGGGTGGAGTGGACCTGGGCCCAACGCAGGGAAGAGGCTCACTCCTCCCTTCTCCCCACAGTTGGGCTGGGCCTACTGTCCCCACCCCCACCACTGTGGCAGGCCAGCTTTTCCCCTGGCTCGGGCTTGTTAGCCCCCTCCCCCACCTGCGTCATGCCCATGCAAGGACACAAGGAGCAGGTTCAGGTCAGACGAGAAGGGAGGAGTAGGCCTGGGCCCAAGTGGGGGAAGAGGCTTGTTCCCTCCCCCAGCTGCTGCCATGGCTGCACTGGGCCAGGCCCCCGCTGTTTCCACACCCCACCCCCTGCCCACACAATACGCTGGCGTTTCCCCTTCTCGGGCCTGCTCCCCCCCACCCCATTGGTTCCAGGCCCACTCCCGTGCTCACCCCCCCACACTACCTGCAGGGAGCAGGCCTGTTGGCCTTGCCCCTCCCTTCTGTCCACTTTGCTGCCGCCACCTCCCTGCTCCGTCCTTTGTGTCCCCACCATCATGG
>JAGPOW010000261.1:185189033-185218488 GCA_030014935.1 Caiman crocodilus
CTTTCTGTCAGAATGCTTCTTCATGCTGTTTGTCAGCCAATCAGAGTGCAAATAAAGCATTACAGAGAGACAGACAGACTTAGGCTTTTATAATATTAGAATTCCATCTCATCATTTTCTTGGCCACTGAAATATATCTTGTGAGCCCTGTTAATCAGCCAAGCTATTTACCCTTGCATCCAGTTCAGACCCAGAAACACTCCAAAATCCAACAAATTCAGTTTGAAGGATTTGCTCTTGTTCCACTTCTAATTTTAACAAACAGAAATTTAACAGAAGCAGAAAAAGCAACTAAGTGAAGCTCTATTACACTGTAATTCCTTCAGAGGCACCTCTGATAGTCAGAGAACATAAATCCCACCTGGAGTAGAGAAAATATGCTACTGTGATTGTGCCCATAAATCATTTTAGAACAAAGGCATCTTAAGTTTTGAATGTCCATTAAAAAAAAAAAAATGTGATTTAGAGTATACAGATTGCCACTCTCAAAACTCTTGTCTGTGCAAAGCTTTATCTACAGTCATCAAAATTTAAAGAGAGAAAAGGAAAAAAGAAGACTACTTTTCAAGTGGGTTTGAAAGTATTCTGTATTCCATTCATGTCGGGACAAGTACCCTCCATAACATCCAGCATGCTGAGCAGTTGAAAACTCAAGGAGACAAGGGAATTCCAGGCTCTGGAAAAGAAACAGAGCTGCTATACAGCTAAACTTGCTTCCTTTCTTGAGTGGGACGAAAATAGGAAGAAGAAACCAAAAATGTTCCTTTAACAAGAACATTTCTGCATGGTCTTGCCATACCAGGAGAGGTGACAAAGGCACTGAACAAGGACCCAAAATAATTGAGTTCTCTTCTAGCCTTTTTCATTGCCTTCTGTGGGACAACAGGTTTCCCTCGCTTTATGTGGGTTCTGCATGTGCGAATTTGCTCTTATCTGATAACCCTTTTTATACTAAAAAATTGTTATAGGTGAAGTAAATTCACTCTTATGCAGTCGGCATGGTGGAAGTCCACAGTCAGCTGCATTATGCCATGCATTGTGGGAGTGATGCACAACAAAATATAGTCTCCTATGTGGATCTGTGCTCCTCGCTTGTTGTCTGCAACATGTGTTTCTGTAGTTGCCATCCTCATTCTGGTAACATTCACCAGCACCAGTGCTTGTGGGTACTGTCTGCTGTTGGTGAGTACCAAAATTGTCTTGTAAAAGTAGAAGTGGGTCCTGGGGGTCAGTGCAGTCAAGGTCTTGGAAAGTATCCCTATTTGTTACATTGTAAAATGGGTTCCCTTTATGCAAATTCGAGTCATGCACCTGTTTCCAGGAACGCATGTACAGCATAAAACAAGGGAAACCTGTATTCTAAACTACCTCATTCTTTTCCCCTTCTTTTTTGGTCTGGCTTGTCTATTTAGATTGTAAATGGGAGCAGCAGCAATTTTATAGCACCTACCATGATGTGGCACCAATCTCAGCTGAGGCCTCAAGGGACTACCGTAATAACAACAACCCAGAACCCTGACATAGCAGTGGACAAGGAGTCCTCACAACCACTGGGTAGCAGTCCAAATACAAATACAGCGCGAAGTATGGGGATGAAGGAGGAAATTGGTACAAAAATATACAACATAGATTCTAAAGAGGAGACTGAAAACAGGAAACTTTAAAAAAGGCTGAATCTGAGGGAAAAGTATATACTTAGTTACAAAAATAGATGAAGGAATTGCAACAATGTCCTTTGCCACATCTTTTCTCTTCTAAAGAACATGGCACTGAGACCAAGAAACAAGAAGCATCAAAACATGGAGGCAAAGAAACGGTATGCCTCTATGCCAAAAATTACAACATACTTACAGAAGTGGTGGGTACAAACCTAGATTCCTAATTAAGGTATCCAAATCAGCAAGATGCTAAACAAAAGAATGGAAGCAAGTAATATGGAGATAAAATTGGAAGTAGCTACACATTGTAGGTAGTCTTCCTTTCCTTTTAAAACAGACAACTCTTCCATTCCCAGCATATTCAGGCTTTTTTTCACCTCTTAAGATGATTCAAATGCTTTTTTGCTATTATAGCAAGCCAAAAGCTGAAGTGGTTTGTTTTCAGGGACCTTGCAAATTTCATCAATAAAGTAGCTGTGAGGCGACAATTTGAGGAGTTCCAGTCATGACAGAACCAGCCGGAGCAGATCCAATGGAGGGGAGCACCCCTCTTTGATTCCTGATGTGACCCTGTTGTTACTGTACCAGTATGACAACTTCTCTGTGGCAGTGGCATACTGGGAGCCTTCAGTGCACAGGGACCACTGCATCCATTTGCACCCCCATCCATGGCAGTTCGCTGAGCGGAGACAGAGGGGTGAAGGGTGCCCTGACAGCCAATCACTAAGCCTGGAAACACCAGCGGCAAAACTGAAAGTGCCACCAGGGGACCAAATACCCGTGGAGGGCCTGCCTGGTGCTCCCCCCCAGCTGGTACCTGGGGGCACGGCCCCCTTGCCCCTCCCACTGGTACGCCACTGCTCTGCAGTGCTTATTTTTCATGCTGTCATTGGTATGCAAGGGTGAGGAAATAAAGAACTCTTTTGTGCTTGTTTTGACTGCAGTAACAGCTGTTAACATCTTGACTGCAAGGCTGCTTGCAGACATTACATTAAAAAATAAATGGTGGTTACTCTAAACTGGGTACGCTCCTGCACTGAGTCCAGCACATTCCCAGAAGAGGCAGCACCTTAGTTGGACCCAGCTTGCTTGACGTCTGTATAGATCGGGTGCTATAGTGGGGCTTTTTTGGCCTTTTTATCTAATAGTTGATTGAATCGGGTTGATTCAGTCAGCTATTAGATAAAAGGGACCAAAAGGACCACTGAAGTGCCTGATCTATACAGATGCTGCAGAGCTGGGTCAAAGTAATGTACTGGTTCTTTCAATAAAGTGTGAGGGGTTTTTGTTTTGTTTTTTAATATCTGCAACATTGGTGATGTGTAGGGGGTGCACGCAGGTAAGACTGGCCATACACTCTGTGGAACTGCCAGCTGTGAAATTGAAAGTGCACTTAGGGGTTTTGTCACTTAGTGCACTTAGCGCACTTCTGGTTTCACTGCTGGCTCAGCAACCAGCTACTGGGGGACCCACCGCCCATCAGCAATCTGGTTCCCCCCCTCCACCAGACCTGGGAGGCACCAGTTTCCCATAATCTGCAAGCAGCCTAAAGGGCCATGGAAGTCAAGTTTGTGATGACTGGCCCTGCTTTCTAAAACTGTAAAGTTGATAGATAAGAGGACTGATATTGTAAGTGAAAGTTGAGTAAATGGACATGAGGGGTCACTGCTTACCGTGACTTATGTGGAAGTCTAAGGTGAAAGGACCCCCTGTTTAGGAATCACAAGAAGAAAAAGGAGAGGCTCCAGATTGGAGTTCTTTTAGGGGGATAGTATTGTATCTTACCATCTAACCATAAAGACATAAGGGCTGGTGATGTACAGATCCTTTTAGTGGGTTCAGCATGAGTCTGTTACCCACTTGGTTATACAGAACTGCAATCTTTAGAATACTAGCAGGCAGAAGCCTGTACCTGCTAGATCATGAAAGAGCTGGGACTGCATCTAAAAAATCTGGGTTGCTTCTGCAACCTCAAGAGAAGCAACTTCCCGCTTGCAGTGAGGAATTGCAATGGAGGTGGTGAGAGCAGCACCCCACAGCAACAACGAGGCACAACAAGGAGCTGTGCCCTCCCAGCAGTGGTGGGGAGTGGCAACAGCAGTGGTAGAGCAGCACCACAGTGGTGGTGGTTAGGGAAAGACATTCAAAAAGCCCAAGTCTGAATTGATTCAATCTTTGCAAGTTAGTTTAACCTGGCTATGCTGAATCAGTTTCTAACTGTACAGATAGCCCAGAAATGCAGGCACATGGCTGCAGTGCCCCAGGCTAGAAGCCAGGGGGCACTAAAGCAGCCCTCCCTTCCCTTCTATAGTGCTAAGTTGAGGCGGGACCTGGCCAGGCCCTGGCAGGATGTCTGATTAGGAAGGGGTCCCCCCCTTTGACCAGTCCAGTAGGGAATTGATAACACAGTGTTTATCACCCCATTAAGAAAACAACAGAGGGACATTACCAGCTACCTGTTGATTCTGCCTTTGATCTGTCTGCCACTGCATGGACCATAGCCAGCATGTGGTCTGCTAGCTAATGCTGATGTGTCTGTGTAAGGCAGAAGGCACCAGGGAATCCCTGCTTAGCAGGGAGTGGTGAGTGAAGAGGAGGGGTCAGGGGGAGGCCAGACAGATGCCTGCAGTCTCTGCCAAGCTCCAGCCAGGGAGCAGAGAGGAGCCAGCTCTGCTGTGGAGTGGAGAGCCCCACCTAGCCCAGAGAGCATTCTGCGATGCTGGGGGAGTCTGATTGAACTTAAACCAGTGGTCTGGGACAGACATTGCATAAATGAGTTTGACCCAAACCAGTTAAGTCTGATACTACATTCAACCAGGTTTATCTCAAACCAGTTTCAAACTGGTTTATGTGCACTGAACATCTGCTCTGTTACAGGTTTAAACCAGTTTCTGATCACTTAAACCAGTCTGTGTGTAACAACTACCCCTAGCCAGTGAGGCAAGGGAAGTCTTGGGCTAAGAGCTACACTAGCCCTACTGTCTACACTGTTTACCTTGTGGTGCTAAGTGAGAACTCTGAACCTATTGATTGTGTTGAACTGTTCACAGTGGGTTGAGGCGGGCTAATGATTATTAAGGGGTTCTTAAATGTTTGTCATCCCATTTCCCTTTCCCTTACTAATAAACCCTATTATAGTTTGATACTGCTTGCAAGTACAGAAGTTTGTTCACATTGGAGCACCCAGGCAAAAATTATTTTCCCAGGTTTCTGGGTGCAGGTTCAAGCCAAGATGACCAATTTGTGTAAAACCCCTACGGTGAACTCAGGCCTTATTGCTGTCATCTAGTGCTTGGCAGAAGGGTTACACTGGTCCATCCAAAGTTTAAAGCCAACTGTCTAGCAGCAGCAGCCAGCAGGGTTTCTATTGAAGCAGCAGTGAGGGAGTTGATTGACTTCATGGCTCATTATAACCTGCTTGATTCCTTCTAAACTCTTTATTCTACAGGTGTTAATGACCCTCTTTCCTTTTAAATGGCCTTTAATGGTTCCAGCACTGCAGCTATCCGTACTTCTGCAGTGCTGCTGTCTGTTTGCTTCTCATACGCATTTAGCTCCTATTTTGCAACTCTGCAGACTGATTTTTAACTCTAGCTAAAAATATTTATTCAGATGTGGAAATATTAACTCAGGTGAACATTAGTTCACTTTCAGTGAAGACTTGGGGCATTATCCAGATGCTCAAGAAGGCTTGATTTTGTTTTATGATTCTGAAAAACAACACACGTTTAACTATAACAATGCCAGGACAAATGAAACAATGTATTTGGATTATTTTTGCCTCGTCTGTTATGTTTTTATACATAATATACGATATAGTAAATTAATGCACATTCCAATAAAGGTTTTTTGGGGGGTGGGACTTGCACTTCAGTCTTAAATTGAATATTATAGCTCTGGACTCCTACTTGCTAGTGAACCTTCTAGTTTTTCCTTTTTAACTGGAGAAAAATGTGTGTTGTGCTATATATGATGATGCACTACAGCATCTACACTCCGCTTTTCGAAATCCTAGATCTGCCCATGGAACCAGCTAAGGAAGAATACTAGAATTGTAACATTATAGCACTGGAAGTGGACTGTTGTTAATTGAAGTTCTGCCTGTGTTAAAAGCCAAATTCTCATCTTCCTTGTACTAACAAAAGAGGGAAATTTATCTCTTTATGAATCCTTAGCATTATTATATTAGCATTTTATGATCTGCTTTTTAGAGACAAGGGGAGCACATACACAAGACACTAACTGCCCAGTAGTGTGCTGGGCAAAAACCATGCCAATATGCTACTGTGCAGTAGTATTAGGCTACTGCATGGTAAGCATCACTAAAAACCCATGCGCTGACACTACTGTGCAGTAGCATGAGTTACTATGCAATGACTAAGTACTTAGTTAACCAAGTGCTAAACTCAATGAGCTGTAACTACGGTACATTAATGAACATGTAGATGCACCCAAGTACAACCAAAGCTATCACAGACTATAACAAGAATAGTGAGTAATCAGAATCCTTGGATGTCAATCAATTCATTATTAGGCTCTCTCATTTTAATTTTCAGTGGATTTCCAGTGTTGGAAAGTGTGTTGTATTAATTCACTGGTTTCAGATGAATCTCTAAGCACATTTTCAAATTATTAAAAGTTATAAGGATGCAAACAGATGTCAACCAAAAATAAATTAATAGTATTCAAAAACTAAACTTGTTAAAAATAACAGTTTTGACTCTTTACATAGTCTTAAGCGATAGCTGCTTAGGTCAATACAAAAATTGGCATTCAGGTTTGGGGGCTTTGTACACTCCTTTTGCACAACACAAAGAGCTATACAAGTTACAGAGAATTAGGCACAAAAATAACCTTTCAACATTTCCTTCCAAGCTGAACTCTATCACAAGGCCTTTCTCTCCTCCTCAAAGCCTATCCTACAAAGGGTAGATCCTCCAAAGTCCAGCCTCATTTGTTCAGTCCCGTGCCCATAACCAAAAGGAGATGAAATCTGGCCAAGAGTTTCTGAAACTGCAAGAGACCCCAGAAGCAACAGAACCCAATCAGTCACCTGTGTTGATTTTTTCTTACAGCCAAACCTCATGTGCAAAATAATTTGGTATGGCATTTCATCAGGCTGCTCTCAATAAGAGCATCTAATACAGCAAAACTATGTATGTCGGGTGTTGCCAGTGCTTGGGACAAACTTACAGTAACTCTGGTAGCCCCCAGAAGCAGATTCATGGTATAGATGAGCGTCACTTAACAAGAAATCTTTAAAAGACTTTTATAGTTACCATTTTCAAACTCTGAGACCTGGTTTTCTAGAGTTTTATTTATTTTTCATTATAATCTTTGCCTTTCAAATAACTACTGTAAATAAAGTACTACCTGCAGCGAAACCAACAGCAGCTCTCTTTTAACTTCATTTTACCATCCCTTTATCAATACTCAATGGTTCCTACATGGGTTATAACCCATGATGGCACCACTTAAGATGATAACTTCTGTCATCAGTTCTGCTACCTAAGGATAGAAAAGCAACAAAGAGCAATTGTTGATGGAAGTGTATGAATGGGCACATTTATAGATACAGAAACTCAGGTCTGTGAATTCAAATACATTCACAGATGGCCAAGATATACCTTGACTTTGCGTGTCTAGATCACTAGTTCTAAATTTGTCTAAACTCAAGGCACCACTTAGGAATTCCAGGTCTTAGTTCTCATTTGTTTTTTGACCACAGAATACAACAGAACAATTCTTCTGTTGCAAAGAACTTAGGCCACAACAGGTCAGAATGTTTTTAACAATACAAGTTCCTATTTGAAAACTCAGGGTTTACCATGTGAATCATGTTTGTATACCTACCAGTGTTAACACTATGTGGCACTCTGTGGCATCCTTGAAAAAATCTCAAGGCACCCCAGGGTGCCACAGCACACTGGTTGAAAAACCATGGTCTAGATCAATCTAAATCAATACAGTTACACTGAATTAACAACCACAGAAGAGGGTAACATATGTGCACTTAAACCAATGGGTTTGTGCATCAGGAAGGTGAAAGGCATAGAATGAGAAAACAAAGGGGCAGGGAAGTGAATAAGAAGCTGTGTATTCTACATAGAGCATAAATAATGTTACCCAGTAACATCTTCACTGGAAAAACTCAGCTTGAAAATAAGTCACCCTCTCAGAAGAAAAGCAGTAGGTATGCCCACTTACCCTAATTTCTCAGGCATCCAAAGCAGAGGTCAGGATATAACCAAGAGCTGGAAGATAATGAGGCAGTTCACTTAACTCTGAAAACCAGCTATGCAAGATCTGATTAGTTAAATATATAGCTAAACTCACCCTGGGAGGGTAGCAGTCTATACAATGCTGGTAGAGAAACAATTTTTACACCTTTTGGTTTGCTGGAAAGGAGATTCAGAATCTTACAGATTGAGAAATGAGATTTGAGCTAGACGTTCAGTGTGTAAAAATTAGTCTAGCTCCACTGACTTCAGTACAGCTATGTGTATGTCTTCACAGCCTGATCCAGTACCCTGCAGAGTTAACCAAGCAAAGTCAGAACTCAAGTATTGGAAGCAGGACAGCCATGTTAGTGTGCTACTCTGACTGGAGTTATTAATCCTGCTGAGAATGCATCAATATAGCATCTGATACCTAAGCTATCTTGAGTCTCTCTGCATGGCCCCAGATTGTGCCATGTAAGCATAACCTACATCCACACAGCAAAGTGAAGGTGCAGTTGCAGCATGTAGCCATAGCAGCATGAGAAACAATACAAAGACACAGTAGCACAAACCTTAGTACAGGCTAATGATCTGAGTATGCAACTAGCATCCCAGACATGTTTATCCTGGCAGTACTGAAGCCCTGGCCACCATATTACTACTATCTATCCTAGCTAGCTTAAAGTCATCATGAGTAGACCTACTCACACTACAGAGAATTCTTTACTTGCCAATAGAAATACCCATATACCAGCTGAGGATGTGGCCTCTCTCAGTTGTTATACTTCGTTTAAAATGAGCCATCTAGACTTAAAGGATATTTTCCTCCATGGATAGACAGGACACAATGAACCCTTCAAACCTAAGAAGTGCCTAGGGGCCTCAATAAAAATCAGTGCACCATTGTTTAAATATTCACACACATTATGAATGCATAGCACAAAATTCCCCATTCCCTCCATTTCTTTTGCCTAATGGTGGGGAAAGCTTGTAAGCTACAAAAGGCTGTAAGTAATGGAAACTAATCTCCTTAAAACCTTACCACATATGCATAGAATCATAGGAAAGGAGGACTGAAAGGACCATCTTGGACTATCTAGTCCAGCCCTCTGCTTAGGGAAGGATCATCCTTAACTAAACCATTCCATTCAAGTCTAATCTGCTCTTGAAAATTTCCAAGGATGGATATACCATAACTTCTCTAGGTAACTTGTTTCAGTGCCTAACCATCCTTATCATCAGAGGGTGTGTTCTTCAGTTTCTTGCTTCAGAGACATGGGTTTTAGCTAAAACTGTGACCCCAAAAAACCTCACTAAGTGGAAAAAATGTTAATTTACTTGGGTCAGGTGTATCTGTAACAGCCCACTTTAAAAAACCAAAACCACTTTAAAAGGCCAAAACCACATGGTCTTTGACAAAGAATACCCATCATATAGTGCCAAATACAATTCTGAACCTCCCATGAAGCAAGTCTTGCCATAGATTCAGTTCTAGACATACAAAAAAGGGACAGAAAGAATGAGGATTTACTGAGAAGGGGAAATGGAGGAAAGAAAGGAGAAGAAGGAAGTCTTTCTGTGCTTGCCTGTTAAGAAAACCTGTCTTTAGAACAGTTGTGGACAGACAAGCTCTTTTATCTACAAAAGATTGTTTCCATATTAAATGTTGAGTATGACAAATATTCATATTTACTTCAAGGGCAAGAGGACTGCACCTGCAGACTACTAATGCAGAGGTGGAGTATTGAAGTCAATGCTGAAGCCTGTGCCCCCAAAGCTTTACTGCCATCAAGCCCTAAGCCAACTAGATTCAAACCATGTGTGTACATCTGCACATGCTGTGACTGTATCTTAGACATACCCTAGGTTATCTTTAATCTATCTGTGTGCAGGAAAGCAAGGACTTAATGGTACTTGTTGCTCTTCAGATCCCAATTCCATTTCATAACATGCTGTTACTGCTTATTTTGTTTATTCCAGTTAGTCTGATTGTAAATGGTATATTCTTTCATCTCTCTCAAATACGATTCTTTGATATATTGTTGACTGGGAAGGAGGGGTCAGACAGAAAATGCACAAACATGCAACTTGAGAGCTCCCACATGGTGATTTTGGGTCTGCTAGGTGGTGACTTCTGGTAGAGCACATGGGGTTTGATACAGAGAAAGTACTCTGTATCCTCCCTACAATGTCAACAGGAAGTTTTAGTTCACAGCATCTCTTGGGATCTTTCCTACTTTAAGGTAGGAAGGGAAACAGAGTGATTAGTAAGGGACAGATGTATTTCACCACTCGCCCAGGCAGAACTTTTCCACCTAAAAGTTGACTTCTGTCTCCTAGCCTCACCTAGCACGTAGAACTCGACTACTTTGGTGTAGCTTGTGCTCTCCGCAGCCGAAAGCCAGGGCTATGGTTTCATATCTGTCCTTTTGCAGGTGAGATGAATCCAACTGGGAACAGTACATGCACTCCTTTGAACATACGTACAGGGGCTCCTTGCACCTCCCTCCTTATGCAAGGAGTGGAAATAATCCAGCCCTATATGTGCTGCTTTGAATATCGAAAGTAGAACCTGAGCTAAATATTTCAAGAGATATAGCCTTGCCACATTAAAATGTACACAAACTAAGACTCCTTACAATATTCATTACTGCTGGGCCAGATTCTTAGGAAGGTGTAAATTAGTGTCACACCATTGGAATCAATGGCAAAATCAGGGCAACTGTTTCCATAATTGTTTTCTTATGTGGAGCTACAATAAAAGAACAATTCTCAAGTACTGTAATCAAATTCTCTCTTAAAAGCACACATAAAGGAAATAACCAACAAGCCTCAGCATTGTTTATATTCCCTGCACTAAGTGGTTCTTTAGTGGATGCTTTTTAGACCAAGGCTTTCAAGGGCAAACAAAATACAACCAAGTTTGTTTAATCAGAGATAAGGAAACCAGTTTGGGTAAAATAGGAACAAGCTTAAAACTGAAACAGGAATTTTTTTGTTTAAACAAAAAAAGGTTAAAAAAAATTGTATAATTATTTTTTGCTGCCATTTATTTTTTCATTACCCCCATTTCCAAATCCTAGCCTACCTGGAGGCAGAAGATCTAGAAGCCATGTAAGAAAACAATTTCTCTTGTGATTTCCATCAGTACAAATACATCAGTCATTTAAATAAGAACTTCAGGGGTTCACTTATCAGTCATTCCTTAAGTAAAAAATAGACCCAGTTCAGCTTCAAGATTCAGATTTGGATAGAGAGCTTGAACACCTCAAGTTTTAGAGCCACTGGGATCTAAGATTTCACTCTACCTTATTAAGGATAGTCACAAAGCTAGGAATCAGGCTGACAGTGTGAATTTCCTCCCTAGTGCTACAGGGATCTGGTAATTAGGGGCCTGTTTTCAGAACTTCTGACCCTCACTCTTGTCCCCAGAATTGTATCTCCTCCAGTTTCTGATGCAGGCCATGTAAGAAGTTTGCATTGTTATTAGCAGTAGCAGCACCACCATGGCCAGTTTCAGTCTATGAGCAGGCTCCTTCTACATAAGATTGAAAGTAAAGGGAGTGCTCACCTGGGTGATTGTATCGTTAGTCACATGGCTGCTTTCTGTTGCATGGACACACAATACTGGACTTTGAATATCAAATGCCATCAAAAAGGACAAGCAGGTTTTCCAGTGTATAATTTGTCATGCATACTCAGTGAGTCACTCTAAGCAAATGAAGTTTTCAGTGGCAGGAGTACCACCCCATTAGTCTTGCCAACATAACTGCTAGATAGTCAGGCCCGTCTAATTACCTCTTTCCACCCCCCTACCCCCCCATTCCCTGTTCCAACTAATAATCATTTATTGGATTTGAGATGACTCACTACCAGCCTTTGATCATACGCAGTCCTGCACACACAGTCCTTCCTGGTATGATGAGATCTGCAAGGCCTATGGAAAGTACTCCAATTGCTTGTGAAACTCTTACTCATTCAGCTGTAATTATGTCTGCAGCTGTTGCTAGGGCAACAGGGACAGGTGTTGTGGTAGGAATCTTTTTTTGTGTTCGATAATGGAGGAATGTTACTCACAGCTGAATGGTGTGGCCATTTTGATGTAAACTAAATGCATCTTTCCTTTAGCTTAATTGGCTTACTCTGCATAGGTCAGCACACCAGAGATGCATTAAGTGCTGTGCATTGCAATGAAAATGGAAATTGTGGGGGTGAAGGGAGGTTGGGAAATGGAGCCAGTTTCTAAGACTCTTAATGAAAACTGCCACTTCACCTTCCTGAATGGTAACAGCCATAGCAACAGCATCAATGCAACGGAAAAAGAAATGGTTGCAAGGTCCAACTTAAAAGGGAGCAATTTCCTATCCATATTGCTTTCACAGTGCAAGACTGCATCAGTTTTGCTGAGTGGCCTGCGTCTGTTTGTCTTATAGGAAGACCCAGAAGGACCCTCAACCAGTCAGAAGGCTCAACAAGCTCATGGCGGGTAACTATGAACTCTTCCTGTAGCAGCAGAGATTTTTCTGTTGTAACTAATCTGAAGTGGGGCTAGGATACATAGAATTAAGATCCAGTGTCCCTGTCCTCTTCTGCTCCAAGCAGCAGATAGGGAGGGGAAGCTGCAGCATTCAGGAGAGTGGGATGGGCTCACCTCACTCTGGTCCTGCTCATGCAAGGCAGGAGAGTGCACGATGGAGGAGAATAGTGGGGTGTGAAGGAGCTCGGCTGCTCACAAAGCCCTGATGAGGCAGGCAGGGACAGGCAGGAGGAGCCCACATACACTTGGTGCAGCCCCACCATGCAGGCAGGTGAGAGAGAGAGAAGCAGCAGCAGGAACTGGTAGCCCACCAGGCAAGTGTGGGATGGAGACTAAGAGAGCTGGTGATACCAGCTGTCTGTCCCTCCCTCTCCTCTCCTCTCCCCTCCCCTTTCTGTTGTTGCTGGCAGTGGAAACTGCTTTCCTGCCCTTCCCTGAGTTGCTGGAGGCTGGGGCAGCCCAGCAGTTTCCTGGGCAGTAGCAGTAGCAGTAGCCCTGCTCAGAGCTGTGCCTGCCAACAGGGGAGGCTGAGAGCACAGCACGCTGCCTGAAGTCAGGCAGAAGGTAGCATCTGATGAAACATCAGATGTATTTCATAGCATCTGATAAATTGTTGCTTACTAAAGTTCATGCTTCTCTGCAGGGCCATCCCCGGGGGGGTGAAAATCATGGTGACTGCTCCAATCCCCACACTTTGGGGACTCTGCGGAGCCGGGCAGAGCAGCACGGTGCCTCCATGCTGCCACTGGCTTCGTGTCCAGCTGCTGCCATTGAATTCACCACTTCCTTGTGTCTGGGGGCAGGGTCCCACACAAGCTGATTTGCCCCAGGTTTGAACCCTGCTCAGGCTGTCTCTGCCTCTCTGAACCACTTAGTCTGTCTATGCCACCCTGACCTTCTGTCTGTAATATTAGTGATGGGTCTAAACTTAGACATATACATCTCTTCCTGCCCTGGGTGCACAATCTGAGGAATCAAACTGTGTGCTATAAGCTTTGTAGCATCTTTTTTTCCAGGGCCATTCTGCAACTTACTCTGTATCCTAAGACCATTCTGGCAGTAGCATGTAATTGTGGATCCACTGATTCTGCCCCCCTCTATGCTCTTTATATTTTGTCCCCTCTGCTTCAGAGTGCGGACTTCTGTGGGAGAAATATGGTGGTTACAGGAGTTAGGGTTTTCCATAACTGCAGAGGCACAAGGCACAATTTAGCTTTTAATCTTCCCTTCCAAACATTATAAATAACACTTGACTACTTGGTAGCAACCAAAATACATCCGTTATTATATGAAACATGAGTATCATCACAATTTTAAGGATCAGTCATTATGGCTACAATCATTAAGTGAGAGAGGGCATCCTAACAAAAGGGCTGTCACAATTTGTGCTGAGCACTGTGTTCAGGACTATCAAGCTTACATATTGTGAAAACTATGCAGTGGCCTGCACAACTGCTGCACGAGGGGAAAGAGGATCTTTGTCTGAGGGAGAGAATTTGGGGGTATTTTCTGCCCTTAAAGGCAAATCTTGACTTTTATCTTAATTATTTTAACTATCTCAGTGTTTAAAGTTTTCAAAAGCAGAGTCCCAGAGAGACCAAGAACCAAGAGTGAAAATGCAGATCCTAGAGAGGTTAAGAAAGGTAGAACAAAACAGGGATATCAATAAGTGATGAGAAGACATAGCTGAATGCAATACCAAAAGTGAAGAAGAGGTTGTGCATGTGTCATCATGACAGAAGCCAAGCATTCAAAGACAAAGGTGAAGTGGAGTGATGAGGTACAGGCTATGCCAGGGAAAAGGAAGAAAAGATGCAAGTTAGTGCAGAAGACTAAAGAGCAACAGGATTATGAGAAATATGAAACGGCCAAGAAGGAGACTGAGGAAGTAGTGGTAGAGACAAAAAGCAAAGCACCCTAGATAAGTTAGACTTAACTTAACTTAAAATGAAATAGACTGCAAACAAAGAAAGGTGCAAAAGACATATGCTGACTGGCAGGGTCTTGAGAGGCTAACCAAAGATATTGGGGACATATAGGGAGGCAGGATATTGACAAAGCCAGGACAGATCAAGGGCAAGTGGAGGAATCATTCTGAGAGACTCTTCGTGAAGAGAACCCAAGCAGGGTGTAGAAAAGTTCTAGTAAATCAAGTCTTGGTTGAATCAATAACAGAGAGAGAAGTAGCAGATGCCCGTGATAAGATGAAAAATTGTCTAGCTGTAGGACTGGAGAGAATATAGACGTGGAAAGCATCAGGGTGCAAAGCTGTAAGTAATCTCAAAAAATTCTTTAATAAGACCATGTTATGCAAGACAATACCAGTGGCGTGGAGAAGGAACTTTATGGTGCTTGTGACAAAATCCTAGGGTGTCAGGATGCTCCCAGACACACACCATGGTATAATATGGAGCAAGGTCTCCTGTTACTTTAAGAGAAAAGGTGAACCTTATCAGAGAAGCAACTACCACAGAGTGTAAAGGGCAATAAGGGTCATCCCATTGTAGGCAACAGGCCCTGAGACTGTGGATTTATGGTAATTAGCAGCACCTGGGCTGGTTACCAGGGAGCTGTTACAGCTAACAATTACAGGAGTTTCCTAGAGATCTCAGCCAAGATTCACCATGTTAGATGCGGCACAAAGGCAGAAAAAGGAGTGGGGGAGGGGAAAAGGAGGCACAGAGGAGCGCCTCTTGAGCAAAAAAGATTGTGCTAAAGGTCACAAAGAACAAAGTACAGAGATGAAATGCTACTACAGGTTCAGCACACATTTTAACTCTAGTATAATTTACTTTGTTTTTTGTATACTAACCGAAGTTACAGCAGTATTCAGAGACTGATGACTGGCCCTTAGCGAGTAGCTCTTGCTGTGGGCACTATTATATAATACCTTGCAATTAGGTGGCAAAGAATCAATAATAATCATGTTTAAATGATCAAACAGCTATCCCAGGAAAAAAAGGACATGCAAAACCTACACTGATGCAACTTAAAGGGATGTAATTTTTAACCTGGAAGGCTAGGGACAGACATTACACACAAATTGGTTTAAGTGATCAGAAAAGGAGAGCTGCGTTAGTGCCCCCCAGCTTCTAGCCTGAGCCACTGCAGGCATGTGCCTGCATTTCTGGGATGTCTGTCTGGTTTCAAAACCAGTTTAGCCTAGCAAGGTTAGACTAACCTGCGAAGATTGAATCAATTCAGGCTTTGGGTTCTTTGAATGTCTGTCCCTAGCCAAAAAAGTAAGTAGTGCTCTACACCAGCCCTTAGTAATTGCACTGGTATAAAACAGTACTTCTTAATGAGAGTGACAGAGTACCCTGAGGTGTTGTGAGATCCTTTTAAAGGTGCTACTCGATATAAGTGTTGTTAGGTGTGCAAACATCTACACATTATTCATAAGATAAAGAGATTTCAAATAGAATCCCAGAATGTCAAAAATATTCTGACTTGTTGTGGCCTTTCTGGATTCTTTGTAAAAGAACTGCTCTATTATTTTTAGTAGTAAAAAAACAAATTAATTTAGCTTATTCTGTATCCTAAGGCCACTGTGGCAGTGGTTGCCATGTAATTGTGGATCCACTGGTTCTGCCCCTCATTTGTGCTCTCTATATTTTGTCCCCTCTGTTTCAGAGTGCAGACTTCTGTGGGAAAAATATGGTGGCTACAGGAGTTAGGGTTTCCATGACCCCAGAGGCACAGGGCCAGAGAGCAGGCATTTTTTGAGGCATGCCTTGAGTCTATAAAGGTTGAGAACCGCTGATGTAGAGCTGTGTGTTATGGTCTATACCTCAATTATATTGGTTTATACCATTGTAAGTGTAGGCCCTCATACTTTGGTGCCATGGTTTTACTCAGCACAGTTTTCTTTCATTTTCAGACTTTCAGTCTGAGTCCATTCTATTTTTTAAATTTTCCAAGACATCATCTTTAATTGCAAAACTCTGTGTGGGTGTTCCAATCAAGCAGTTTCTACTTGTATGGCACTGTGGCTATATGTTTTCATGATGGTATTTTTAACACTTAGGAGAAACTGTTTTCATCAAGTACAGTACTGATAAGACTGGCTCTGCAAATAATGACTAAGCCAGCTTTTTCAAAGTGGGAGTACCCTTTGTCTGCTGAGCTGAGTGAACAGGAAGCCTGTAGTTTCTCAGTGCGTTTGCATTAGCACTGACCTCCTTGACTTCTCAGGCTGCAGCACAATAAGACAATATTGACTCTCTGGAAGTGGAAAGATGGGGATATCCATTGATTAAAAGCAGGGTCATGTGCATTTTGTAACTGGTAGAACTTGCCAGTGAATCCAGCTGTTGTTCTAAAACTGTGCTATAAAACACCTCAATTCTTGGTCTATTTATTTGTTTAAACAAAGTATTTCTAGGCTTTATGGTTGAGAAGAAATGCTGCTTTCATTTAAAGTTAACCCTATGCAAGTCTAATTCAGTGATGCCATACAACTTTGCCCTGCCTTCTGCCTGAATTCAAGCTAACATAGTTCACTATTTCTCTCTATACAGAGCTGTCTTCCCAGCTAAGGACAGAAGTTACACATAAATCAGTTTAAGTGATCAGAAACTAGTTTAAACCTGTAACAGAATAGAAGTTCAGTGTACTTAAACCAGTTTCAAAATGGCTGGTAAGATAAGCCTGGCTGAATATAGTATCAGACTTAACTGATTTAGGTCAAACCAATTTATAAAACTTCTGTTACAGACCCCTTTCTGGTCCAAGTTGAATCAGAGTCCCCCAGCATGCTTTGCAGCCCTGGGATGCTCCAGAGAGCAGGGCTGACCCCGCTCCTCTACTCTGTGGCTAGAGCAGTGAGGCGTGACTTACTGCTCACTGTGCTCTTCCCCCCCTCCCCCCCCCAGCAAATTTTGGCTGGGGTTTGGAGCCAGGAAGGAGGGCTAAATTCACCTTCCCCCAAGTACAGGGCAGCCCTGCCCTGCTGGCTTACTTTGTGCTGGCTACGACTGTAGACTACAAATACCAGAGGCACCTGGAAGCAGAAACAGGAAGTGATGAGCAACCCTGCAGAGTGCTGCTGCTGTGATTATGGACTGCAAATCCCAAAGTCCTCAGGGGCAGCAGGAAGAGGAAGCAAACACATAGTCCATGGTGGCTACATGCCAGAGAGCTGTGCTCTAGCCCCTCCCCAGGTTCTGGCTTGAGCCACTGTAGGTGTGTGGCTGTATTTCCTGAATCAAAAGTGAATGTATGTTCATTTTCAAGATTGGTTCAATCTTTCAACTTACATTTTGCCATATTTGTTGATTTTTCAAGTCCCAGCCTACAGAGTCATGTGATGATGGGACAATCTCAGTTATTGTTTTTGAGGAGGTTTTAGATCTCAGTTTGAGAGAAAAGCTTGAAAGTGTATATCCTGAAAGATCAGGCCTTTTGTTTTGTTTTTTAATTTAATGAGTTTTGAAGATTTCTGATTAGCAAAACTGTGCATGTTATACTTGAAACCTGAAGTGAACAAAGTAACTATCAATACTGTTAACTAGACTTTAGCAGAAACAATGTCAAAGTGCCTCCAATATATACTTTCAGCATGAAAACCCCCAATTCTCCTACTCACCTTCCCACTCACAGCTCCTAACAATATGGTTAGACCTTGCCAATACAAGATCTGGGACATACCCAACTGAAAATGAAGTTACTACAATGAAAAAGGGATTGCCATACTGATTGTATTATTTGTTTGTATACTTGGTTACTCCCCATTTTTTGATTAGTGAAACAAAGGTGCCGCAGGCAATTTCAGTCTGTTCCACTGGAGCACCACAAAATTTAGGTTCAATTTGTCACAAGACATGGGACCTTGATAACAGACTTGATACTGCTCCCCATTCCCTAGAAACAAAGGGTAAGGTATACAAGTGCTTCTAGCAAAGCTTGTTTGCTACCACATCCAGACAAACAATATTCCAACTACAGCATATGAGCTGTTGAGACTTGAATTCTACTAGGGTGCTTGCAGACAATAAAAAATGGCATTTTAAACTCAGTGTATTCCCATGCCAAATCCCATGAATGCCCAGACGAGGCAGAGCATTACTTCAACCTGGCTTTCTGACATCTGTAACAATCGGTGCTTTAGCAAGGCTTTTTTTTTAGTGCTTTTGTCTAATAGGTGATTGAACCAGCTTTAGCTAAAAGTGCCAAAAAGCCCTGCTGAAGTGCCTGATCTTTACAGATGCTGCAGAGCTGGGTTGAAGTAACACACTGCTTCTTCCAGTAAAGTGAAATTTTGGGGTTTTATTTTTAACATCTGCAAGCTATGATGTACTAAGTAGCTGTTCTTCACTACTGTGATACTGTTGCAGTAGGACAGACCCAGGACTTTACTATGCTTGGAGGGAGGTGCTGGAGGGAGGTGTGGGGTAAGAAATCAGTACCAGGGCATGACCTGCTAGGATAGGGTGATGAAAATCAGAGGTGAGAGAACAATACAAAAAATAGAGGGCCAAAAACCAGACATTTGGATACACTGCAATGCAAAGGGTACGGCTATTGCTCATGTAAACATGCCCGAGCAAGAACAAGCTAGCTTCAGGGACTGACTACATTGTCACTGTGTCAGCACAGAATTCAGCTCACATCAAAAGTCTGAGTATTTCCCCAGGATCCTTGGTAGGTTTTGCAGCTTGTGCTGGACTCCATGCTTTTACTTAAACCTGTCTTAGGTATGACAGCAAACCTTTGTATTACAGTGCAGACACACATCCATAGCGATCAATAAATACAGGCATACGTTATGACAACTAAACAGTGAACTTTATTGTGGAGCAGTAGGCATTTATACCTTAAGGCATTTATACACATGCTCTGGGAGGCAGGGTGTGGGGGAGCACTTTAAATAGAGCAGCTCTGAGAGCTGCTGTAATTAAAGGAGCTGAAGCATCAAGTGTATCAGCATCTCCACACTGAAAAATGGTGGTGGGGGCACTTTAACTAAAGCTGGTTGAATGAGCTTTAGTTAAAACACCCCTACTGTCATTTTGCAGTGCGGGGATGCTGATGCATGTGATATGGAGTCTTCTGGAGCATGGGAGGGTATTCCAGCAGACTCGATTAATCTGTTTATTAATTGAGTCTGCTCTTATAAGCTGTAATTGCAGTGCCTCTGAACAGCCTCACACACATGTATAGGTGCCCTTAGTTTTTAATTAAGTAGCTCCCTAACTGAAGGGACATCTCCCAATTACCAATTCCCTCAGTCTCCTGTTAGGGAGCACCTCTGAATTATAACTTCTATCACTATAACATACACTGGAAGAGAGGACAACAGAGTGGGGAGCATACAAATCAGTAATTCTCAACCAGAGTATCATGGAAACCTTGAAGTGCCATAACATCCTTTTAAGGGTGTCACAAAATATTAGCACTGTTGGGTATGCAAACGCTTACACATGATTCACAAGATAAATGCAGTGTGTCAAAAACATTCTGACCTTTTGTGGTTTTTCTGATTTCTTTGCAACAGAAGAATTGTTCTATTATTTTCATTTTAATAAAAAGCTCAGAGGAAAGAAAGGAGGGGCAAAAATAAAATGGAAAAGTGCACAAAATATAGAGGAAATAAGGCATGATCTGGGATGGGAAACAATACACAAATTAAAAAAACATTTACGTGACTATGAAACAGACCATCAGCACAAAGACACCAGGAAACTTCACTCAATTATTCTGATCTCTTTAAAACTTGTGTTTATTGCTCCATTACATTGCTGTCTTGTTCCAAAAATTTTCAGTTACTTAAAAATACCTACAACTGGACAATCTGTCAGTGCCAAAAACAAAGATTTTTTTCTTCTGGAAAACCTGGATTTAGAGTTAGGTGGCCTGATGGCCTGGAGATAAGCATTTTAGAAAGTACAGCCCCCCAGCCTGGGTATAAACTAGAATAATATATTTCTGTTGTTAGAAAGCTTCTCACCTCTTTAAAGGACTCTTATTTTACTCAACAGCTTGTGTGGGAGTTCCAGGACTGTGATGAGTTCAGAGAGAAACTGGAATAATAAGAGAGAACTTACGCAGGGACAGCAACCCCAGGGGGAAGTGACTGGCATATGTGACTATTCTGATAAAATCTTTAAAAAAAGTCTGCAAAACGGGAAGGATGCAAGGCATTTCCTCATCCCTTTGTCACCCTGCACAAGGGTGATCCTGAATTTGCTTTGGGAACATAAGGCATTTTTGCACATTCATGCATCACAGCACCAGGTACTTTCAAAAGCACCCAGCACTGCAATGCATGCAGTTGTATAAGCAGTGACACGTACATCAGCGCTGAGAAAATGGCGGCGGAGAGCTTTTAAACAGAAATATCTCGGAGGTCTAGAAAGTGGTCTATAGCCATGACAAAACACAAGTGCAGGGCTGCAGACTTGCATGAAGGTTCAGATGAAGAGGTCTCAAAATAGAGCATGTTCTGTAATTTCTGTGTATGCTGCCTCCCAGCCTTGAGCTGTTTTCAGAGTGGGAGTGGGGAAAGGGAGCAGAGGGATTTTGGTCTGAGGCTTTTTCAGACCACACTGGAGAGTGGGGCAGGTGTAGTGCAGCCCTTCCAAGGTTGTGGGGGCTCCAGTTTACCCACCCCATCCTCCAGTACTGGCTGGGGAACCCCCTAAAATGAGCTCCCTCTCCTCTCTTTCCCCTCTCCCATTTTGAAAACGGACAGGCTGGGAGGGAGGAGAGGCCACTACTAGGGGAAACCAGCTGTAGGCTCCCAGCCAGCAGCTAGATTCCCCTCCCACCAAAAATCAACAGTGAACTTCTGTTTGGTCCGGGAGCTGGTTGCAACTCAGAGCACTTCCTGCAAAGTGCTCTCAGTTTCAGTGGGAAGCTGCACTTCTGTCTGCACCCTAAGGGAACAGGACTGGCATGGGTCTGTCTGGGAGCTACAGAATCCTAAGCCTGGCTGGGGAAGACAGTTTCCTAAGCAATGGACAAGGGACTAGTCTGGGGGAGCCTAGGCTGAATATTGAGCAGTCTCATTTTACCTGCCAATGTGACTCTGACTAGGGTTCAGCAGGGAGACCAGCAGGTTGGCTACCTGGAATCAGCTCTTCATCAATTTCAAGCAGCTGCAGAAAAAACTGTAATCAAGCCAGATATGTGACATTGTGTGAGATGCAACTAGGCAAGTCAGCGTTGCAAGACAATACATGGCAGCCCTGGTAATACTTTGTTCCTTTGCAACATCAAATATTATTTTGCATTATGGGATCCTTTGCAGATGTACTTGACCTAAAGATTACAGAGCAATTTTTCTAGTGACTTATGCTTTAACAAAGTCAAAGCAGAGGGGAACAGCAGGTATTGGGGGACTCCCTGTTTCCCCGAGCACTACCAGGAGTGACTAGAAATAACTGTCACAAACTGGCACAGGGTAGATTCAGACTAGACATCAGGAGACGCTACTTCACAGCCAGGGCGGCTAGGATCTGGAACCAACTTCCAAGTGAAGTGGTGCTGGCTCCTACCTGGGGGTCTTTAAGAGGAGGTTAGACGAACACCTTGCTGGGGTCGTTTGACCCCAGTACTTTTTCCTGCCCATGGCACAGGGTTGGACTTGATGATCTGCTTGGGTCCCTTCCATAATAGTTTCCTACCTACTATGAAACTATGGAAGTAAGAGTTGTTACAAGACTGTTTGCTGAGGAAAGTATGCCATTGGCAACACATAGGGGATGCACGTGGACCCCGAGATTAGCGGTGCACCCCATGACGGAAGCATCGGAGGAATCTGCAGAGGCGGCCGCCACTCACCCCCCACAACTGCCAACGCTGCCGGCAGTGTCTGCAGGCAGTCCCCAATCACCTCTGCTACAGTTGACATTACTAGTGGTATCTGCAGGTGGTCGCTGACTGCTGGTCGGCACTTGCAGCCTTCCCCCTGCCGCCACTGACTGCCATGGCCGCCTGTGGCCAGTTGCCATGACCCCCCCAGCCTCCAGGGGCAAATGCCATTCATGGACAATTCTATTGAGCCCCATAGAGATTCTCCCACTGCATGAACAGCAAAAGACACAGGACTAAAAATGTCAAATTTGTTCACTCATCTTTCTCTATTTCAACCTTCTTCATTCACTCTCTTTTTCCTAGAGAGACACATATTCACATACACATCCCCTGAAAAACACCAGCATCAAAAATATTTTTAAAACACTACAAGGTGTAGTGCATTCTCAGGAAGCACAGGTACACGTACAGTATTTACTTCCTTTGTCTTGGTGCATACAGGAATGTAGAAGCCCTCTAATAGTAAGATACCCTTCACTCTACCCAGTTCTCCTTTTCAAACTGCTTCCCCAAGAAAACACAGTTAGTTATTTTATGCTTTGTGTCGGCATCAGCATTCAGATCCTTGAACAAGGTCAGGTGGGAGACTGAGCTTCACCCCTTGGAACGGTTAACCCTTTGCTTCTCAACTTGCTCAATAAGTAAGCAAAGGTATCTAGAAAAAACAATGAAGGAAGTAGTATGAGCCACATCTCCCCAAATTACAGAGCATTTATGCATGTGCTCCAGGGGGACACACTGAAAATGGTGGTGGGGGTACTTTAACTAAAGCTGGTCTGACAGACTTTAGTCAGAGTGCCCCCACTGCCATTTTTCAGTATGGGGACGCTGACTCGGGAGTCCCCGTGACTCCCCATACACATGACTCTGAGTCTGCTGGAACAGTAATTACTAGGGCTGTGTGTGCTGATTCGATTCAGAGAAGATTTGGGCCAATTCGGTGGCTGAATCTTCAAATCCAAATCGAATCAGGAGACCAATAAAAAGGTCTCTGGGGCTTTTTTTTTTTTTAAAGAGCTGATGCTGGGGCCAGGCAGGGCAGCCAGGGGGGACGGGGGACTGGACAGGGGTCAAGGGGCTTGTGGCAGAGCCTCCCACACAGTGGGGGACAGTGGGGGTTGCCCCCTACCCGGCAGCAGCTGATGAGTCGGGGGGGAGGTTTCTTTTCTTTTTTTTTTAAAGAGCAGGGAGCTGGGGCTGGGCAGAGCAGCCATTGAGGGGGCTAGGAGAGTGCATGGGGGATGGGGCCTGTCCAATTCAGAGATTCAGCCAATTTGGCAGTAGCCAAATCTCCGAATCAGATTCGGCCAGATTGATTCAGCACCGCTGTCCCCTGGAATCGGTTGAATCTGAAGCAAATACTAGCCGCTTCGCACAGGCCTAGGAATTACCACACACCAGCAGACTCAATAAATCAAGTCTGCTCTGATGTGCTGTAATTACAGTACACTGGAGCAGCCTCAATGCATGTGCATAGGCACCTACACCCTGATTCTGCTTGATCTGAGTACTTTAGAGGACTCTTCAGAATGGTTTGAAATCCTGTAGGACAAAAATCAAGATTTATCTTCAGGGCCTAAAAATGCCCCCAAATGCCTCTCCTCAGACAAGGATCTACTTTCCCTTTTATGCTGCAGTCATGCAGCCCACTGCTATGCCAATCTGGAAAAGGTAGCTGAAAAGAAGGAACTGTTGTCTAACAAGAGACCAAGGAAACAAGTGATTCAGCACTTGACAAAAGACTTGCTCATTGATTGCATCAGTCCAATTTCAAGTCAAAGTTTTTCCAAAGCATTGACTCTTCAGGTTTGCTTTGCTGGGTATCTGTAGATCACAAGCACATATATTATTATTGGAATTTACTCATTCTTTACAGATTCACTGCATGTGTAGAAGACTGAGAATGACCCAAATAACTCTTTATTCCCCAGAAGATATGAATCTGAATGATTCAGCTCTGGTGGGGCCTTCACTCCCTCATGGTTTTACAAGAATCACTGTTTTATTGCTGTTGAAGTTAGCTTGGTTGCGAAAATAGTGACTGGAAACAAGTGAATGTCACAAAAGCACACACAGCATGTGTAAGTGCTGAATATACCTGCTTTGTCCCCCCCTCCCTCCCTTATACATACACTCACCTCCGGTCAGAAGCACCCCAGCCATTCCCTCCAATTAACCATGCACACGGTGTACATCCATTAAGTCAACACAGATTTCCGATCATAGCTGCTCCTGGCTCAAGTCACCTCTCCTCAGAAAGGTCTCTCTTCCTCTCCCAAGATCTTTGCAAAGTCACGTGTCTTCCCTTTTCCCACCAGCAAACCAAAGCCAACTTGCCAACACCCCATTTACACAGGCCCAGTTACCTACAGAGAGCCATTGTTAACTCCCTTTTCATTTGAGATCAGCTTTTGCTTTCCACTAGCCAGAGGGGAAAAAATATCCAGCCAGACTCCAAAGAAATGAACTGGTAAATATTGACTTTGCTGAACTTAATGGGAAGTGATGAACCCACAGGAAGCCATCAGGCTATGAAAGAGCACAGCAAACTCCACAGTAAATCCACATGTACAACAGATGGCTGTTTTTCAGGGGCCAGATTTTTTTTCCGAAGTTACATTTATGTCTGCTTTAGCCCACATTAGCCTATTCAGGCCATCGGGCTGTCTAATGTTACACTCTTTCAATTAAAGAAAAACCCTACAGCTAGATCAATGTTGTAAGGTTACAGAGTTGGGTGTACATTTTGCCCTTCTGCTTGCACTGGGTCCTTTGTAACAGCTGGTTGAGTTTTGCAGCAGGATGAGCTTATTTTCCTTGCGGCTACTGCTGTATATTCCAGACTCTTTCCATCGGAAAGGTGGTAGTTTAAATTGGAATTAGATATACGGTACCTGCCAAGTTCAACATGCCTCTCAGACAAACCCTGCTCTGTCCGTGAGAGGCCCCAGAGCTACTGAGGCTATGCAAAGGGCAGTTCAACTATCAAAAACAGCGTGGAGATGGCTTGGCTGCATGAGAATTCAACTGCTTCTTGCACTGTAGACATAAACTTTGCAGAGAAGGGAGGGGAAGGGTTGCTGAAAGGGCAGAAAGAAATGTGAAACACAGGCCTGGCTGTATTTTTTTAAGAGTTCATTTCTAGTTCTCTTGTGCTATACACAGATATTCTAGAGACATTGCTATCCCACTTTTCAGAGATGCTGAGCACCTCCAGCTCCCAAAATGTACACCCAACTCTGTAACCTTACAACATTGATCAGTGGAAGCTCCAGATGACTGATAAAGTCAGGCCAGGCAATTTTTAGGCACAGCTAAAAATTTTTTTGCCATAGAAAGTGCCCAATTTGCCATTGCACTACTACAGTCTGTGGCCAGTGCAGTAGTGTTCATAGCAATTGTGTAAAGCTGGTGGAAGGCCTAAGCCAGATGCACTTCTGCACAACTCTTCATGGTACCTGAGTGCCTTCCTCTGACTACACTACTGAGACTCAAGAGCCAGTGGAAACATACCACTTTGGCAAAGTACAAATCATCAAAAAGCCTGAGGCTGAATCAATTAAATCTTTGCAGGTTAGTCTAAGCTGTGTAGATTGAACCAATAAGCAAATGAATGGACATTCACTTTTGATTCCAGAAATGGAGCCATAAGCCTGCAGTGGCCCAGACTAGAAGCTTTGGGGTTGGGGGGTGTGGCTAGAGCACACCTCCCTGCCTGGCTGGAGCAGACAGCTTGGGCCAAGTTTAGCCCCCTGTGAGGGGGTGGCTTGCAGGGGAGGTGCAAAGTATCCTAGGATGCTGGGGGACTGTGAGTTAACTTGAATCTAGGGGGTTTGGGGAGAGAACTTTGGTGATTAGATGCTAGTGTGGCTGAGTGGGCTAAGGTACTGCATTTAAGGTCTGGTTACATTGATGGTGTGGATTCAAATCTCATTGCTGCCAGCAGACCTTGCGCTTGCTTTGGCAGTACATGTACTAAAATGGGAACAATACAGAGAAAACTAGCATGGTCCCTGCTCAAGGTTGATATGCAAATTTGTAAAGTGTTCCACATTTTGCCCTTGTTGTGTAGCTCTGGTGTATAGTTTGGTTGTGTAGTTAAGAACACAAGGTCCATGAGTTCAAGGGTGGGTGCGAATCCAGAATTCCCCCCTCCCCCTCTTCAGCTGGTCTGTCTTGTGGCTAAAGGGCCTCAGTTGTATGCTAGTGACCACAAGGTTGCCAGTTCAAGTTTGCTTGTCAGCAAATAATTTAAGTTTAGGGCACACTGTTATGCTTAAAGGCAAGCTGACAATACAGGCCGACCTGGACAGGCTTGTGAAGTGGGCAGTCCTCGACCTGATATCATTTAATACAGAGAAATGTAAAGTGCTACATCTGAGGAGAAATAACACACTTATAGGCTCAGCAGTGCTCTGCTTGCCTAGCACCACAACTGAACAAGATCTGGGTGTCATGACTGACGACAGAATAAACATGAGCCACCTATGCAATGCCATAACTGGTAGAGCTAACCGAACAGTGGCATGCATCCACCAAGGCATCTCGAGCAAGGCAAAGGATGTCATCCTCCCACTTTACTCAGCCTTGGTGAGACTGCAACTGGAGTACTGCATCCAGTACTGGGTGCCGCACTTCAAGAAGGATGTGGAGAGGCTCAAGAGAATCAAAAAGAGGGCCACACACATGACTAGAAGACTAGAAATCAAGATGTATGAGGAGAGGCTGAGGGACTTTGGATTGTTTAGGTTGGAAAAGAGAAGACTCTGGGGGATTTGGTAGCAGTCTATAAGTATATTGGGGCATACATCAGGGTTAAGGGGAGCATCTATTCACCAAGGCCTCCCAGGGGAGGACAAGATTAATGATAGCTTTAAGCTAGACATAAGGGGAAAACTTTACAGGCTGATTGCCAAAGGTTTGGAGCAGACTCCCCTTGGAAGTGGTATAGTCATCCACCCTGGAGATCCTCAGAAAGCATCTTGCTGCCCATCTTGCTGGAATCATTTGGCCCCCAGCAGTGTTTCCTGCCCATGTGCAGAAGGGCTGGACCCGATGATCTGTAAGGTCCCTTCCAGCCACTAACAACTATGAAACCTGAATTGGTTAAGTCTGATACTACATCCATCCAGGTTTATCTTAAACCAGTTTTAGCCATTTTGAAATCAGTTTGTGTGCACTGAACTTCTGTTGTGTTAGAGATTCGAACCAGTTTCTGATAACTTATACCAGTTTATGTGTAACTTCTGCACTTAGCCCTAAAGACTGCTCTGGCCCATAAACTTTTAACAGGTAGAAACATGCTGGGAGCTTTAGTACATGGAGCTGAAATTTTGTACCAGCAACTGGGTGATAGTCCTTAGCTGCAGTGCCAAGGCAGAATACTTTCAGAGGCCTGGGAAGCCTAGATTCAACAATACATACTCCCTCCATTGCTGTTCTCCAGGGGCTAGCAATTAGGGAGAAACAAAGAGCCCAGACCACACCCTTAATCCTATCTGATCATACTTTTTTGGTGTGTTCACCACTTTTTCCAACACCAAATGCCTCAATAAACCACTACTGTATTCTACAGCCACAACTAGCAGTCCTGATATTGCAGCATTTGGGATGGATACGATGCCATAACCATGTCATCTATTTTCTCAAAAGAAGCACTCAGTGCCCTGTATTTAGAGGCCCAGCCTCAAGGACATACGTCAGCGTTTTGTTCTACTCCTGCAATACAAGATCAGCTGGAGTGCACCTGTGAACAGAGCATTGAAAAAGCAATGCCAGCATTCTGGTTTGCTTCCTCTGTGTGAAGGGATAGCCTGCTTCCTCATCTACTACCCTCCTCATTCTCATAAAAAACAGCAAGTTAGACCCTGCCATCTTCCGAATCTGTTAGACAGCACAAAAGCCAAGATATACCACACTCATACAAACAAGTGTTAGCCTCCATTTCAGGTTAGTTAACCAGTAACTTACTCATTTATAAACCTAGTGTGCTATTCTCCTGCTACATTCTAATTAGCCAATGGAAATAATTAGAAAGGACTGTGTGAAAAATATTTCCAAAATCCTGGTGCAAAAATCTTTAAAAAGGGACATGGTCATCTTATTTATGTCTCCCAAATTTACTTTTTTTAAGTAAAGGACAACCACCATGGAAAATGCCCCACGTGTATTCTTGGGAGTCTCCAGTGTTGCATTTTCAGTGATCCCAAAATGGCATTTCAAAGAAGTGAGTAATAAGAGCAAGTCTAACAGGATATAAGTCTGTTAATAAAGGGACAGGCTGAATGCAACCCCTTTCCCTTTCCATGAAGGAAAAGCTATTAGCTAGCTCCTGACAGCCCTCCTGCTGGGGTGTGGAAGAGTCTGGCTAAATGCAGTGAAGGGAGTGGGAAGGTGGTCAGGGTCCTTCCTCCACCACTCTAAGTATAGTATTAATTAGGAGGATTATTCTGCACTGGTCCAGTCCTGTAGGGAGCATACCAGGAAAGCCAAGGCTGCAACTGAACTCCAACTAGCTTTGCACATCAAGGACAATAAAAAGTCCTTTTTCAGATATGTGGGGAGCCGGAGGAAAAAGCAGGGGCAACATTGGACCCCTGCTGAACCAGATGGGGCAACTAACAACTGACGTCAAGAAAAAAGCCAACCTATTAAGTAGGCACTTTGCGTTTGTCTTTCATCAGTCCCATGGGATGCCCATGCCTGCTACGGGACAGTGAAGTCCGGGTGAGGGTGATCCCCTGCCCTCCATTAATGCTGACTTTGTGAAGGAACATCTTGAGAAGCTGGATACCTTCAAGTCAGCCAGCCGTAACAATCTTCAACCAGGGTACTCAAGGAGCTGGCGAGCATCATAGCCCAGCCTCTAGCACAGATCTTTGAAAACTCTTGGCGCTCTGGTGTAGTGCCCAAAGACTGGAAGATGGCCAATGTGGTACCTATCTTCAAGAAAGGGAGGAAAGTGGATCTGGCTAACTATAGGCCCATTAGCCTGACTTCTATCCCGGGGAAGATCTTAGAAAAGTTTATCAAAGAGGCCATCCTTAATGGACTGGCTGACGCCAACATCTTAAGGGAGAGCCAGCATGGGTTTGTTGCAAGTAGGTCTTGCTTGACCAATCTCATTCCTTCTATGACCAGGTGACCTATCACCTGGACAAGGGAGAAGAGATTGATGTCATATATCTTGACTTCAAAAAAGCCTTCAATCTGGTATCCCATGA
>JAGPOW010000261.1:185224589-185246924 GCA_030014935.1 Caiman crocodilus
TTCAGGTCCCTCCTGACCCTAGCTAATGTGAAACTATGAAACTATTTTATATATATATATATTTTTTATATATATATATATATATATTTATATATATATTCTTTTAATGTTCTTGAGAAATATGTACTTTCATTAAGAAGCTCGGATGAGACTCTGTCATGGAACAAGACTGTTAATACCAGGTTTGGGCTGAATCTGTTAATATTAATAGGCTTTGCCTTCTGGTACCAGCCACCTTCCCATAGCCCCTGGTACCAGCCACCTTCCCATAGCCCCTGGTACCAGCCACCTTCCCATAGCCCCTTCTACTCTGGGCAGCCTCACCCTGATGAGCTGCCTCAGATACTTTCCGGTTTTACAATCCCTGCACTGCCGAACAGGAAGCTAGACTACAAAACAATGAGAACATACTGTGTTAGGACATTAGATGTCAAAAGTTCTGCTTGAAAATTCTTCAGCCTCTGAAAATGCCTTTTCATAAACAGGCAATAAAATTCAACTGCTCATTCTATTTTAAGTCAGAGCAGTGTGTGAGCACCTCTAAGACAGAAGAAGTACGTTCACAGGACAGCTTGATCTATTAATCATTTTAGACCCATAGGTTTCCTTTAATGGGTTACTGTTAATCAGACAGAAGCTCTCAGGTCTATGGAAGTAGATGTCCTGCCTTGTTTCAGGGGCTTGCTTGCTCAAGGATTCACAGGCTCTCGTCATGGGGGCTATGAGAAGTTGTCAGGCAGAAACAATGTTATAGAAGGTAGCTATTCTAGGTATTAAAGCTCCTGGATCCAAACTCAAACTAACAGTTAAATTATATCTACCTTCTTAAACTGTCCTGTACTTGCTTCGAGAAACACCATGAATAAAGTCATTAAAAGCAAATTTCTACTTGTTGATTTGCAGCATGGCTCTAGATTTTTACATTCATACTTACCAATACAGTCAGAGCTTACACTAATGCTAGAGATGATCATGTCCATGTAGGTAGGTGGAGCAAGATATCAAATTAAGACTGATACAGTATCAGTCTATTTGTATCTGAATGGAAACTTTTTCCTTAAGACAGTTTTTGGATAAATAGATTAGTCCTCAATATACTGCTAAAATTATATGATTAAGATATGTTGTTTCCCTACTCAGGAAACAACATCGCTGAATAAACACAAAATGTTATGCAGTTACCCTGTGAGATACTTGTTTGCAACACTGACTTCAATATAAATTGTTCTAGCATAGTAGATCAGTCCCCTTTTTTAAAAGAAACATTCCAGCCCTAAATACAGTATGACAATACAGAAGAGATACTGCAGTTACCTGGTATGTTGTAACTTTGTGCTTAAATTGATGAACAAAACATTGTTTTTCTAAAAAATTTGTCACTACCCATAGCTTGTGTATTTCAGGAAACTGCTCATAAGCTCTTCGGAGAGTATTCTTAGGCTAGGTCTACACTTTGTCCACCACCAGCAGCGCCTGCTCTCAAACACAACCCCACTACATATGCCAAACCCAGAAACACCACAATGAAGCTGCTCTGAGGTTGTCCCCTTGTGGCCAGACCCCACCATTCTGGAGATAGATCTTGAGACAGACACCATAGGGAGATGACCCCAGAAAAGCTTTCATTGCTGCATTTCCAGGCTTCTCAGAGAGTACTCAAGAGTGGGAAACCCAGCATGAATGACTGGTGCCTCCTGAGATTGGGGGGGCACCATGGTGGTGAGCGGGGACCCCCCACAGTTGCCAGCGTTGGTGGCAGCGAGTGGGGACCGCAGCAGCCGCTGGCATAAGTGGCGGTTGTGGGGACCACCCACAGCTGCTGTTAGCGGTATCAGTGGCGGCAAGAGGAGATTGCCCACAGATGCCACTGGCCACCCCTGGACCTTCCTACACATCACCTATGCAACCCAGGCAGTGCCAGGGATGTAATGTAGGAACCCTTAGAAGAATGTGGTGCACAAGCCTCTCTCTTGGTCAAGGCACTGAGTATGCTGGGAGGTACCAGGTCTTGGCCAGCCACTCTAATGAGAAACTTAAAACACCAATGTATGATGTCCCTGGAACACACACACTCTGCTGTCACCCCACTCAGGAAAGAGTGCAGTGACATCGAGGTGGCAAGGAAGAAAATGTTAGTGACCACATTTTCATGAACATGTATGCTGGCAAGAGCTGGAATATATGACTAGATATACACAGGCAGACTCCAAAATAGAAGAGCTTCCCTTTTCAGTGTAGAAGTGTTAAAGCTTGTCTGCATGGGGAATTTATTCCAAAATAAGCTATGGTGTGAATTTAGCACATGTGTATGCTGTTATTCCAGAGCATGAGTGTCAACACAGGGAACTGTCGTGAAATAAGCATTCTGCCTGATTTCCCTATTCAAATGAATCCCCTGTCTCCCTTTGCTTGATAAGGTCTAGCATTATGCTCTTGCTACATGAAGTTTTGTATAAATGTGCATTAACGTATGAGAAGCATGCTCGATCGGATTCAGAACTGGAAGGAGAACATTTATCTCTTGACTTGACACAGAACAAGTCCCAAAACAACAGGAATTGTGAAAACTTTCTCTTTATTCCTCTACTTAATGGCATTCAACTGTGAGCCCAAAAGACCAACTCTGTAATCAGAGTAGTTCAGTCTTCCTTTTGCCTATGAAGTTTTTGGTCATGTGACGTTCGTGGACCGCACTGGGTGACACCCCAGTGGGTAGCCCCTCCCCCTCATCTCGCCTGCCACGACTTTGATGGAAATGAGTTATTTAATGGAGGGGTTCAGTGGAGATCTTGCTACTGGAGGGGTCTTCCCACCGAGGGGTACTCACGGTTGTGATGTCTGATGTTCCACAGGGCTCCGCCACCCCTACACCCCGTCCACTCACCAACCAGTCACTTTGAGGGTTTGCCAGGACCACAATGACAGACACAGGTCTATAAGTTGGTCAGTGCTTGCTGCTTCCTGGGCTTGAGCTGATACTGGCTCCCAGCCAGTGCCCTCAAACCCGACTGTCTTCCCCACTATCGTGGGACTTCTTCCATTTTTTGACTTCAGAAGTAATACTCCTCTGCCCCTGAGAGGCTTCCTGGGGCAGAGTATTGATCCGGGCAATCCCCGGAGACCAAACCCTCTGCGACCTCCCAGGCTCCAGTTGCCCGACTTGGTTGCTGGGCAGAGAGAGTGCTGCCTGCCTGTGAGGCAGCCTCCAGGGGAGCTGCAGCACCCTGATCGTGCTGCCTGCCTGCTCCCTTCCCTTCCCTCTGCCTGCTGCCACCGTGTTCCCGGCTCCGGCACTGTCGACCCTCTGGCAGGTAAGCGGGTCGCCTCGGGGTCCCCTAGAGGGTCTGCCGATCCCCTGTGACCCTCCTTCTGCTTTCCTTGAGCCCATGATGGCGGCACACCACCGTCATAGGTCAGTTTGCAGAGATTAACATGACAATGCTATCTGAATTTTGGCAGTTATTTGGCCACATCATTTGGCAGTTATCTGACTGGGGTATTATGATCCCAGCACTCGTTCCTGCCCGGGGCAGGTGGTCAAACTTGATGATCTGTTCAGGTCCCTTCTTGGCCCTAGAAACTACAAAACTATGAAACTATCTGTTCCCAAACCTGGCTTTCAGCAACTCTTCATTTGAGCCCTTCAGTGTACTGGGTTGAGGATGAAAGGGTGAATCTACACAAGACGCTATGTCACTGTAGCAACACACTATGGCAACATAGCATCCACAGGCACAAACCATGATGCCACAGCTACATTGCCATAGCAAGACAGTCCCTCACTATATCATGTTGCTACAGCGATGCAGCAGCTAAAAATAACTATGCACTGCCAGCACAGCACAATACAGGCTGTTACTACACCATACACCACAGTAACAACAGCACCATAAGGGCATGTGTAGATGTGCCCACTATATCACTAATATCACTAAGATATTAGGGAGATATTGGGAAGGACAACCTACATCTTCTTCAGCCAGTATCTGGGGCAGTGTTTGCTCAGAAACAAATGGGAAGTGCCACATGTTGCCACATAAACCACTGATTAGCTGTGAGGTAGTAGTCTCCCAACCCATGTGAAGTTGCTTAGACATACCAACGTAAAGGTCAAGTGACCCTGTTTTTAGCCTTTGTCAAATTTCAGGTGAAGTTTTAGCTGTTCTCTTGGTTATTTTTACAACTATGTGAAAACAATCTAGATAGAAAAACTGTCTCTATATAAGAACCTACAAAACCTGTATCCCAAAAGGCACACTGCTTGAAAAATAAAGATTAGGCATACATTTTATAGAACACAAAAAGTGTGTGTACCTTCAACAGAAAAAACCTTCCTCTACACCTTCTTCAGAAATAATCACACAAGGAAAGAAATGTTGATCTGTTAGTTCTTTCCAAGTTGTTGCTGAATAGAAATGCAATTCCTGCTGAAGAAGGAGCTGCATGCGTTCATTTTTATTTCACTAAAAGAAAACACCCTACTTTAGTGCTGCTCATTTCATGACACAATACAGTGCACAATGGGCATCTTGGGTAGAGAACTATTTGAAAAGGAATGGTTCTTGCAGGAGCGTTTTTCATGCTCTTTCTGCTTGCTTTGAGCCAGTCCCAAAACCAAACTCCAAAAAGGTAACCAAAAGTTGAAACAGCCAGTTCAGTAGTATTAAGGGTATTACATGCGCCATAGATTGCAGAACATAATGAGGGAGAGAAACTCTGGAGTGGCAGATTCATGCTTATTAGTATCAATCTAATCAGCACAGATGACCAGGTGAGTTATTTCAGAATGCCTGCCACAGGCTGCCAGGGGAAGAAGAAAAGAAAGCCATCTCCATATCTTAAAATGATAAAAGATCAAGTCATCACATGATTGTGTATACAGTGGTTTTAAGTCATGCAATGAATAATAATCAACTAGAGGAAAAGTGTTCCATCTCCCAAAAAGCTTTATAAAACAAGTCAAGTTGAATTAAAACTAGATGCATAAAATTCAGCTGTCTACTTGGTATCAGTACATGATGCTTCCTTGGCCCCAGACTCCTCACATAACACTCAGCTTCACAATGCTATCAGTTCCTTGTGTCTAAAAGTGCTGTAGAGGGAAACACTGTTGTTCAGACACAAGCTGCACCTACCTGAAGAAGACTAGTCCATTGCCAGGGACATTTTTCCAAAGTATGTTAATTTGACATTCAGTTTCTAGACGTGTGTAAAAGAAGACATGTAATAGGGACTGCATGCTGATGAATGGAGGGGAAAAGACCAGAGGCCTGGAGAGTGTATTATGGTTCTTCAAATGCATGTAAGCCACCAGTTGCTATCACGAAACAAGGAAGAACAGGACTGGGCATAGCTTAAGTTCCAAGGTATTATTTATGAAAAGGGCATCCCAACCGCAGCACAAGTGCCACAAGTGGAACAGGCAGCTTGTGAGTGGCACGTGACAGTTCAGGGAGGGGTCACGCAGCACAGTAGTAGGGAGCAGAGAACAGGGCAGCATATTGAACAAGAAAAGGGGACTGGAGTAGCACTCAAGAAGGGTGCAGGTCTTCATTCATTCCAAAAAGTCCCTATTGACTTATGATACGTCTTCACAGGAAGTTAGCATACAGTAAGCGAGAGTGCAAATGTACAGTGCACTTCTACTCTTCAATAACTACCCATGTGATCACTCTAAGCATGCACATGGGGAGTTACTGTCAAGTAACATAGGCTGTGTAGATGCATATCCTAACTTACTGTACATTGACTTCTCCAAGGCTGAGGAATATTGGGAGGGTACTGGGACGGACGGGATTACTTACAATGCTATTAACTATATTTTATCTGGAGAAAGAGATGAGTAGGGTGTCAAGTTTGCAGATGATGAACATATGTATGAAGAGAGTCTAAATACTTCAAAGGCCTGCATATGGCAGTAGGCGAGCATGTGAAATTCATTGCTTATAAATAGAAGCTAATTTATATTTGGGGGAAAATGTGAACTCCCTCAAACACAAAGCAATATAGAACCTAAAAAGACAGATATATCAACTCAGGAAAGAGACTTGGACATCACAGTGGATGGACAAATGAAATGGCAGGGAACAAAAAATGGCAAACTGTAAGGATGCAGAAGGAATGGGCTTGAAAATGGTAGTGGTCTGGGGTCATCTGGAATATTATACACAATACTGGTCAGCCCAGATTCTTAGAAAGAATATGGTAGGATGAAGTGTGTGGCTAAAACAGAAAAGCAGCTCTCAAAAACAAGTGAGAATAAACTAGGCTTACTTTAGAGATCTGACCAGCTAGAGAAAATATAGCAAGATAGAAAATTGTCTTGGTCTCATACTACAAATAGGGACATTTGAAGAAACTTACATTTAAAGCTTTATATAAAGGAACTGGTGCACTGGATACAATTGAACTGTGGAAATTACTGCTGCTAGTTCTCACTGAAATCAAGACCTTGGCAAGATTCAAAAGATTTACCCTTTGTGTGGGTAATGAGAATAGCTAAAGATTTATATTAATACAGTTTTTGGCATAAATTACTCCCAACTATGTGGGGTTAAGAGGAGACTCACCTCAGGGGAGTTTAACCCACATTTGTTTCCTGAAGGGTTTCTTGCACCTTCTTCTGAAACATCTGGTCTCAAACATCATACAGAACTCTGCAGACCACAGGACTAATCTAATATGATAATTTCTGTATCCCTATGCTCAGTCCTTGTCCTGATCTCTCTAGCTGTGGAGTTTCTGGAGTCACATGCAGCTTGCATCCTGAAAGTAAGATGTACCCCAGACTCTTTTTAGCATAACTGCTGTCGGTGAGTTATTTTGGAACTGAATTGAGGGCAGTATAGGCAAATAGAGACATAAGCAGAGATACAAATTAGGGAGCAAACAACAGACAGACACCAAATCCTGCTTTTGATTATGGCTCAAATGCATGCTGGGCTGGCTGTAGGATTAGTTTATCCTTTAACACATTTTGGCCGGCCTCTTTTGTGAACACTTTGGCTACTGCAAATAATGTAGTATGTCTGTCTCCCCATCTCCTGCAGAGTGACTTATCCCTAAGCCAACCAACCTACTTCATGCCTCTTTCCATCACCTGAAGGCAGTTCACAAATTGTCATCAGCACTGACCTTTTCCACTCACCTTTTCCCTGCTGGACACAAACAGTAGCACTTGAGGCTCTTATCAGACTGTGAGAGGGCTTTGAGAGACAGGTTTCCATGACTACCCTTATGCTCAGTGATGCCAAGCAAATTTTGAGTTCCAAGGAAACTTCTATGCCCCAAGCCTTTTTATCTTGCCAAAGAATACATTGCGCAAATACATTATGCCAGGGCCAACGAGTTGGATATTTTTATGGTATGGTAAATGACAAATACAATCCTCAGGATCTGATTAACCATCGAGTATTGTTATCCAGATGGGGTGAAAAGTTTCTGCTTGTGACATAGGAAAACATTGCTCTGAATTGAAGAATTCCTTTCAATATTAAACAGTTAGATATAGAGGTGCATGAGACACAGCAAACGATCACAAAGGATGCTGCCAGTTATCCCTAAATTTAGACTGCCTAATACTTTCCACAATGAAAGATCCTTGCCAGCTTTTTTGAAATGTTCTATAGCTACCATCACTGCATGTTGAAATTCAGCAGGGAAAAATCCTCCAGCTAGAGATGTGCCTTTTCTCGGTCCCATGAAGTCCCGTTCTAGTTTTACTGAGATATTAAAATGCAAAGAGCAAACCCACATATCTACACCTCTATTTGCATTGCCTCTAACAGTTTTTAGGAACATTTGGCCTCAAGCAAAATAACTAACCCCCCCAAATTGTAAAGTGTTGTGCTTGTTTTATTGCAAGAGCAGCAGGAGCACCACCACAGACTGCACTGGGAATGGCTGGCAGCAGCTGGAGAAAGGAAGGGGGAAGGGAGGCAGAAACTGAGGCTAGGAACAGACATTCAAAAAGCCCATAGTGGAATCAGTCATGTGGTTTTATGTAAGCGGCATAGTTTAGATTGGTAGTGAACAGAATGCACATTCACTTGGGGTTGGAGGAGAGCAGGGAGAGCAAATCTTAGACCAGGTTTCACCATTTTAAACCAGTCTATGTGTGCTGAACTTCTGTTCTGTTATAGACCAGTTTCTCATCACTTACACCGGTAAAAGCATAATGGCTGTACCTGGCCTGAGAGAGGGAGAGAGTGTGTAAACAGGGCAGGTCTTCCTACAAGCACTGTCTGCCCCAACGTGGGCCATTTCTGTGTTGAGGAATTTACGTATGGAACCCAGGTGTTACGCAGCTGGTACCCACTCTTCAATTGAAGGGACATGTATGCTGTGGGAGCATGACTGTCTAGCTGCACGCCAGCTCACCTCCTTTCCCTACAGAGCAGAGCAAAGATCAGGGACACCCAGTGATATTTAACTATTTACAGGTTTAATTATATAATAATATACCAAGCTTTTAAACATATACTTACATACATACATATAAGGGCTGTGCAAAGCTTCAGTCCCTGATTCAATTCTGCAAAGATTTGGCCCAATTCAGCAGCTGAATCTCTGAATCCGAACTGAACCTACAGACCCTTTAATCTCTCTGAATTGAATCAGAGAGATCCGGAGAGATTTGATGATTCGGACACAGACACAGCTTTAAATGTTTTTTCTACATACCTCAAGGTACCAGGCGGCTTGTGAATTATGTTAGCATAGGCCTTGATCCTCCTTGGTCTCCTGGTTAGTGTGCAGAAACAGGGCCCTCCAGGTGGCAGGCAAGGGAACACTCAACGATAAAACAGGTTAGACAGCAAATCAACAAATGTGAATCAGGCAGTGACGGGACAATAACTGAACATGCACAAGTGAGATTACATCAAACGTGATACAAATGCATAAAGATAACCAATACAGTGAATTCAGATATTGGGGCAGGGTTGTGCTAGCAGATCCTACTAACAGGCTAAATAAAGCAGCTTACAACCCTTTCATAATACAACAATAAGGATGCAAGTTTACAACAAAAATCCCAGCAACACAAGGAACCAGAACGTAACAATGGCACAGCAGCTATGCCCAAAGAAGAAATAGGTCCAGGGAAAGGGACCCATTACCTTAAAGGAACACCGTCCCCCTCTCCTAGGTCACACAACTAGGAGGGGCCCCGTAACCATGAAACCACCCTTAACAAACAGGGGCCCTTGATTCCTCTCTACACCCAAGGGTGGGTTGTCCCTCTCCCTATCAGAGGCTTCCTCTTGGTCACCTGAATGGGGAGTGCCCTTCCTCCCTTGGGGAAGTCCCCTTCTCTTCCCTTTCAGGGAAAGACAATCCCCTTCCTGGGTGACTCATGACACCCAGCAGCTTTGATAGGCTAGGCTCGTTTCTATCTGTGGGTTTGCTGCAGGGCATCTTTCCTCGCTAGAGTGGTTGAACCGCTTGGTTGCAACTTGCAGCAGGAAGACCTGAGCTGCCTCGTGCAGCCACCGGACCTGTCAGCCCTCTCTCAGTCCCATGCACCACCTTGTACGCCAAGGGGTGCCTGCCTCATGCAGGGATAGGGACCCGCGCTGGCTCACGCAGCTGCAGTGTCCTGTCAGTGCTGCTCAGCTCTCAGCCCCATTCACCAACCTGTGCTCTGACACCGCAGCTCCTTCCATGGCGGGGCTGGGACACAGCTGCCCACTGCTTCTCACCTGGCAGAAGCATCTTCAGGGTGCTTCTGGGGCAACTGCTCTACCCCACTGGTCAGCCCTATCGGCTCTTCTGCAGCCCTGTCTTCATCACCCCTCGTCAAAGCCACCCAAGTGCTGGGCACGCGGGCTTTTATTCCTTCTCAAGGCTCTGCTACCAGATTGGGAACAGACCAATGAGGAAGCCTGAGGGGTTAGTTTCCCCTCAGGTCCTCTTCTTCACCTCATCCCTAGCTCAGGCCTCTCTCCTACCTTCTTCTGATTGATGGGGAAGGGGAGTGCCCCCATCAATTGACCTGAGCCATGTGGCACAAGCTGTCAAGCGGGGCTGCCACCGGCAAGCCTGCCACACATACTAAGAGGCTTGCGAGGTCATGTGCCTGTGATTTAAGAATGGCTTGATTTACAAGTGAATGTACAACCTCAATTTTGCCCCCATAGTTTAATGATCGCCTACTATTTCTCTCCTCACAGAACTCTTGCCTCATTTCACACACAGAGGACAAAATTCAGGTTTCACCTATAGCTACAAAAATTCACTAACTTTTGAGTGCTTAACTTAGTAAACTAAATAATTTTAAAATCAGCAGGGTTTTGAAATGGTTGCCCACCCCCTAGATTTCCAGGTACTGTGCTGCAAATGTACGCAACTCCACTGAACTCGGCAGAACCATGCAGGTTTACAGCAGCTAAGGATCTGGCCCACAAAACAGGCTGGAGAGAAAGAATCCATTTCCCAAGGAAAGCAGCAATAAGTTTATGGTGTTTAGTAAGAGCTTTTAGGCATTTAGGCTTTTATTTTGCTTAGGCTACCTCTGGTGTGGTTTCATGAAGTGGAAGCATTTATTCTGTCTAGCATACAAGGCAGGAATAAGTACCACACACAAAGCATAGCCATACCAATCACTCCCAACTTCCTGATGCCAGGGCTAGGTATAGGACAGGGCTTCCACTGACCTACCCCACCAGGAGCCTTTTCAATGACTTAGCCACATTCCTACCTCATTTGTCCCATAGCCAATAGGGATACTCTCTTCTCCCAACAAGAAGTTAACGAGATCAGTGCACCCTCTCCAGAAGGGCACATGAGACAGAATTCACTTGTGAGCTGTATTACTCCAGAGAGCAGGGTACTAGTAACAAATACTTTACTTGACAAGAAGTAAGATTTGTTGTTACCTTACAGCTAATTCCATCCAACTGTACTCATTAGAAGCAGCTGTGTGCACAGGCTGTCTAACTTTGGGTGAGGAGAGATGCACCCACACTTGGCTCACTTTATAGTTCATTCTGGAGCACAAGAGCTTTGGGGGAAATATTGTCCATATGAAATACACCACCTTCATTGCAAAGAATAGAGAGGATTCAAGTTGGCTTTCTGTAACCCTTCACACAAAAAACCTGAAGGTTCACAGCCAAATCCAGAGTGAGGCAAAAACACAAATAAAGTAAACCCAAATAAAGTAAACCCATTTTTAAATTTGAGCAAATACAGAAGAGCATATTCTATTTGTTCAGTTTTTAGTAGTTGAATACACTGCCAAGAAGCCTAAACAGTACCTTGGACTTCTCTGTTTAGTCTGGAACTGAATAATTCCCATCTGTGCAAGCATAAAGTAGTCCAGTCAGCTCTGTGCACCAATATTTGTTGCAAATAATTTTAATAGATTTTAGCTTTTGCTGTTCACAAACCTCTGCTTTAGTCATCACTGTTTGACAAACACTTTGCACAAATATTTTAGCCTGTTAAGAGTGTGTGTGTGTGTGTGTGTGTGTGTGAAAAACTTTGCTTTGATAAAGGATGGTGACTAAAAAATCAGGATGGGGGATAACAACATGGATAGTACCTCCTCTGACTTAGCCATACCACTTAACAGGTATTTTGTAGACCTCATGACTTACATGAACAACTGGTATTATTATAATTAGAATGAAGCAAAATGTTTTCAGTGACTTATTTATTCACTGAAAAAAAAGTTAGATTTCAAGTTAAATTTCAGGGCAGCCAAAATTATTCACGAACTCAGGCAAGTCCATTTTGCATGGAAACTTACATATTGACTGGGACAGTGGAAGAGGTGATTAGGATATTCCCTAAGAGGTGCCAGCCCTTGTTCCAAATCTCTACGCTAATTCAGGGAAAGAATAATTCTAAGCTGAGACAGCCTATCTCTCAGGAACGTTCCCTGAGAACTAAGCTACCAAGTCACTCATGTCTGGCTCAGTGAATACTGAAGCATTGAAGAAAAGTGGAACAACATGCAGGTCAGAGACTGAAAACCTTCACCGCAGTACTCTCTAATATTAGGGCACTTTCCAGAGAGGTAGATGGTGTAGGTACAAATCTCTTCAAGCAAAGAGAAATGTGAATCTTTTCCATCCAAGGGAAGTACTTCAACCACTGTTAAATTTAGCAAAAGGACACCAATCAACACCAGTTTTGTGAGCTTCATTTCCCTGTGTTTTTTTACAAGTGCCTGGAGCACTTGTAATAAAGTTATTTATGTATTTACTTAGATCAAGATATTTCTCTTTCTTTTTTCTTTCCTCTTTTTTATTTATTTCTGGTTGATGTGAATCCCACCCTGTTGTTGGTTTTATTTTGTCCAATAAAAGGTGGAGGTGAACTATAATGAATCATAGAAATTAAATGCTGGAAGGGACCTCAAAAGACCATGGAGTCCAACACCCCTGCTCTGGGCAGGAATACTGATTCTGAGATCAAATATCCCAACAAGGTCTCTCTCTCGATTCAGTGGCTGAATCTCCAAATCCAAATCGAATCAGGGACCAATAAAAAGGTCCAAATTGATTCAAAGATCTCCAAATCTTCCAAAAAGATTTGAAGAGCTTCAATGATTTGGGCAGTCCCCGGTGGCTACAGCAGGGAGCTGCAGCTGGACTCTAAGCTGGTAAGTAAGGGGGTGGGAAGCGGAGGGCTGTGGGAGGGGACCATGGAGGGGACCCCTGCCAGCCCTCATCCCCTGCTTGTTCTCCAAGGTCCCCCCAACCCCTCTGACCCCCTGCCCGCTCCCCCAGCCCCTACATGGCTGCCTCACCTGCCCCAGCTCCTGGTGCTTTAAAAAAAAGCCCCACTCACTGGGTGCTGCTGGGCAGGGGGCGATCCCCTCTGGCCCCCACTGCCCCATACTGCATGAAGGGCTCTGAACAAGCTCCCCCCCCCCACGGTTGCCCCACCTGCCATGGCTCTGGTCCTTTAAAAAAAAAAAGCAGAGAAAAACCCCATGACTCACCACTCGTGCAGTGGCCTCAGGGGACTCGTGCAGAGCCCCCCATGTGGCAGGGGGTAGAGGGGGGCTGCGGGGATTGCCCACTGCCAACAGAAACTGGTGAGTCCCAGGGTTTTTCTTGCTTTTTTTTCCCCTAAAGGGCCAGAACTGGGGTGAGCTGGGCAATTGGGGGGGGGGAGGAGCTGGGAGAGTGAGGTGGGGGTCAAGGAGCTTGTGAAGAGTCCCCCATGCAGCGTGGGGCAGTGGGGATCACCCCGTGCCCGGCAGCACCCACTGAGTTGGGGCTTTTATTTTCAAAGTGCCAAGAGCTGGGGCAGACAGGGCAGTCATTGCTGGGCTGGGAGAGCAGGGCAGGGATGGGCCTGAGTGATTCAAGCGGGGGGGATGGGCCTGGGTGATCTCCAAATCAGAGTTGGCTGAATCGACTCAGGACACTCATTTCAACCACCAAATCAAATCACTGTCCCCTGAATCATCCAAATCCAAACCCAAAGCAAATACTAGCCACTTCGCACAGCCCTACTATCCAGTCTCCTCTTGAAGACTTCCAAGGTTGGGGACTGCACCACCTCCTTGGGAAGTCCATTCCAGATTCTGGTCACTCCTTACCATAAAGAAATTCTTCCTTACATCCAACCTGAAACCATCCTCTAACAGTTTATAGCCATTGCTCCTTGTCCTCCCCTGGGGCACCCTAGTTAACAGTTTTTCTTTCAGCTCCTGATATCCAACACTTACATACTTATAGATGGCCACTGAGTGCCCCCCTTAGTCTTCTTTTCCCCAGGCTGAACAGTCCCAGATCCCTTAGTCTTTCCTCATAAGGTTTGTCCTCCAAGCCCTTAATCATTCTTGTGGACATTCGCTGGACCTTTTCAAGACTCTCCACATCTTTTTTTGAAGTGTGGCGCCCAAAACTAGACACAGTACTCAAGCTGGGGGTCTCACTAACACCATGTAGAGAGGAAGTATCACTTCCTTAGTGCTGCTCATGACACATCAGCTAATGCATCCCAGTATGTTATTAGCTCTGATGACTACAGTATTGCACTGGTGGCTCATGTTCATCCTGTGATCAACCATAACCCCGAGGTCCCTTTCAGCCACCATGCTAGCCAGGACATCTCCTCCTAACTTATATTCACGTTGCTGGTTACTTCTCCCTAGAAGAAGCATTCTGCATTTATCCTTATTGAACTGCATCCAGTTCTTTTGTGCCCATCTTTCCAGCTTGTCTAGATCCACTTGGATCTGTATTTATCTCCTAGTGTGACCGCTTTTCCCCATAACTTAGTATCATCCGCAAACTTGGCTAGCATGCTTTAAAAAAAAAACCTGTCCAGCTTCAATGATTATCTAAATCATTGAAGCTGGACAGGTTTTTTTTGTAAAGCAAAGGATGTGTTCCAGATCATCTCAGGCTCTCCCATGAAATCACCTGGAAACATCAAAATACATAACAGCACAGAAAGACAGTCCTTTTGCAGCTGGAGAGCAGAATACTGGCCCATCACATGTACCTGTGGACTAGAATGGGAAGAAGATAGTTGGCTAGAGATCAAGCTTATTACGTAAAGGAGACAGAGTGGGAAGGAAGAATTATCCAAGCTACCTCACTAAAGCAGCTTTGTCCCAAGTTAAGGGGGTGTTCGGAGCCAGCTTTAGACAAGATCGTATATTACAGAGGAATATTTTTCCGGTGACAGAAATTACCTGATCTGTGTGAAGGTATGTGAGGGGAAGTGCTGTGATGGTAGTTCTTAGGTGTGAAATCTTTCATCCCAAGATGTTTCCAATCTATATTTGAATGGGGCTCTCAGAAGCCTCTCTTGGAGACATTGAAGCAGGTATGCAAAGCTGGAACACCATGAATGAAAGTGATACTTCTGCAAAATCAATAGATCACATGGCTGCTTTCTCTTTCTGTCTCTCTCAGCAAGACATCCTTGGGATTTGGTAACATTCCCAACCTTTTCTTCCCTGTGAAGCACCTGACCAATTTTGAAGTTAACTTTAAACCTTTTCTACCAGTTTTACTGTACTATTGCTTTTCAAGCCTTTTTTTTAAAAAAAAGGACAAATGCAAGAGCAAATGTGATAAGAAGCAACATCTAGTTTTCATTTGCATCATCGATGTTGATTTCTAGAAAAAATGGTTCATGTGGGCAGAGAATAGTAACAAATGTACTTCAGCAACCAGATTTTAGAGAACAGAAAGATAAATGTCAGCCTTTCCAGTTTCATACTTCCCAGCAAGTTGAAGCACATCTGTCTTGTATTGCAGGAGTGCAGTTTTTACCATGTGTTGAATGCAACTTGTCAAAGCTTTAAAATGGCAACAGCTGCATGATGTTTCCTATTGGCATTTGCTTAGAAACTGTACAGACAGATGACTAAACAAGGATTAGCTTATGTGCTAGAACAAAAGGTTCTACCTTCCCTTGCAAGCAGGAGGCTTCCCACCCTGCTCCAGATAGCACATGTAGATTTCACCTGGCCTCCATCCCCTCTCTGTTAGGCTCTGCAGTTTTTATTCACAGAAACACAAAATTAAATGAAACCCATTTCCCTGCTTTGCCTCCATGCTTGATTACTACAGAGTGCAACTCTGAGAACTACCCAACCTATGTCCTAGGCCAGCAGCCAGCAACCTTTTCAAGCTGTGGAGTAGAACAATCCAGCTCCACTCCAACAGGTGCAGGGTGGCTTCCACATTGTGAGTTTGCCCTGCTCCCATTCCAGAGTCAGACAGCTGTGTCCATGCTGCTACCACTTCTCCCAGCCCCTTCCATCTCTGCTGAAGCATGGATATGGCTGCCAGCTGATGGGAAATTATGATGGGCCAGGCAGCTAGAAACTGTGTCCACACTACTGCTGCTTCTGTGCTACAGGGGGCAGGGGACAAGGAGGACAAGGAAGGGGCAGGGAGACAGGCAGCTTCATGGACATACCTTCTATCTATGCAGCCCTGGCACCACCTGTGTACTACACCTGTGCCACAGCTGGAGGAGATAAGGGGTCAGAGAGGAAAAGCAGCAGTGGTAAAGGGGCAGCTGAAAAGTTGCCTGCCTTGGGCACAGCCCCTTGCTGCTTTGTACCAGTGCAGGCACAGGCAAAGCTCTTGGGCTGTGGGCTGGATCCAGTGGATGTGTGGGCCATATGTTGCCGGCCCTTGTCCTAGACTTTAACTGATTTCATAACCAAGTAGGAAAAACGTATCCCCCTCTCTCAGGAAGTCAGCAGACTGCCCTTAACACTTACCCAGCTGAAAGAGTCAGGTGCTTCAGGAAAACACTACATGTCTTTTATATCAATATATCATCTTCAACAATACACCCAAGACTCCACAGCCTTCTAACTAGGGTTCCTGACCCAGGCACTTTGCACCATCTCTTATGCTTCATGTGTAAAGCTGTAAATAACATTTTTTTCTAGGCAAGAAATTCTGACCAGCATTGATGGAGTTAGTCTAACTTGGGACAGCACTATATATTGTTATATATAGTGGAGAAATACTTGAGATATCCATCCAAATAGAGTGTTTTAGTTACAGCTTGGGCATATACATTTTTTTTTCTGGCATTCAGCCCTGCCTTTTTAAAAGGCATCATCTTCAGTGCCTGTCTAGAAGTCCCTTGTGTACACTTTTCTTTGAAGGAGACTGAAAGGGAAGCTAGTTAACCCATTATGTGTACACAAACTAAAAGCCAATTGTAGAGGGACTCAGGCCAAGTGGCCATACTTGAGACCTGAGTGCCACACACTCAGTGGGTGTTTCACTCCCCTATTTTCATACCTCACCTGCCATGACTTGGTACAATTGAAACAAGGTATCAGAGGTCATACCTGATTGCATAGAGTTTCCCGAGACTGGTGTGGGTCACACCATCTGATAGTCTTCAGTGGGGCTCCTACTCCCCTACATCTCACCACTTTCCATTTGGGTGGTCTTGTTGGTGCTTGGAGTAGATGCCTGGTTGTAATAGGCATCTGGCCTCATTGTTTAAGTGAAAGGATCTGTGATGGAGGGAAACCACATAGCCCAGAATCAATGCACATTGGCTGAGCCCTCCACTCTAGATAAAATTTTGTGGTCAATGGTGTCCAGTCCATGTAAGAAAATGAATAAACTAATATAATTCAAATAACAATGTCTTTGCCTGCTTCAGGCTTTGCCTCAGCCTGGCAGGGTATGTCAACTACCATTCTCTAGATAGACGAGTCGTTTCAGGGTTTCCCCTTGATATGAACCTAACTCAAGTGGGCTGGTCTGCCCTGGGCCAAACCCTTCAGGTAACCGTGGGCCATGGGTACTAAACCCCGCCATGGAGCCCCTAAAGGTACCTGGCTTCTAGTGGCAGAGTCGCAGCCTGGGTTCCACTGGGAGAGCCAAAGTCATCCTGGTCTACAATCCCAGGTCTTTTGGGATGGAGGGACATAGCATGGGCCATTGCCTACGCTGGTATTCCTCCATTTCCAGGGTTGTTGCCCCTTTATGTAGAGAGTTCTGGGTTTGTCTGAGCCATCCTAGACTCCTGCTGACTCTCCTGTGTCCTACAGCCACCACCAGGTGCAGAGAGCCCTAGAGGAGCTCATCAGCTCCTGCACTTGCAGCTTCTAGGTGCCAGGCGGTGCTTTCTGTGCCGGCCACCTGCCCTCTTCTTGGGCTGGGACCCATCTCCCCTTGGAGCCAGGGTTCTGGCTCTCACCCTGGCCTGGGAGTTGAGGTTGGGGAGAGCCAACTGCCTGCTGGATGCCTGTCCAGCCCAGGCGGCAGTGGCACAGAAGACCATGCTGTCAGCAAACAAGTTCACCACTTTTCTTGGGCCTGGCCAGGCATTTGCTACCTGGGGAGCACACCAACTGTCATTGCCCCGGTGAACATGGGGTTCAGCTGGATCCTGCTCCACCAATGCATCTTGTCAAGCAAGTCTTTCTCCCTCCCCTAAGCCTGGGGCAGGGTATGTTGCTATTTGAATCATATTCTTCTCCTCCCTTCCCACAGGAAAAAGCAAGCAGCATCTAGGTGTGCTGACCCACCCTAACCTATATCAGGGTGCATCACACAGGTAAGCAGCTTGCAGGGCCCAATGAACCTTAGCACTTATATTTTCCAGTCTCTGCAATTATGTAAGCTGGGAATGATAAAGGGTGAGGGGCTGCCAGGTAATAACTATGCTAAGGTGCTATTGCCCATTTCTTGGTTAGATACTCCTTGCATCAGGCAGTAATAATTCTCTTGAGAACAGAGCTTTTTCCACCATTTACCTCTACTGTCAGGTATGTCCAGTACCTCTCTTCAAGGGCATTTATTTGTACAACAGAAGCTTTGTAGTGGTGTACACTGGACAGGATAATTTTGGTCTTCCAAAAGCATCTGAGTCTTATCTAGCATACTTTCCAAGAGGCTCCTCAAGTGTAAGATGTTATAAGGTTCCTCAAGTGAGGAAACTGCATATATTTTCTATATACATACCCCAGTTTTAATTCCCAGTCCAGTTTTAGTTGCTAGACAGGAAAAAGAGTAAGGTTATAGCAAAAAGCTAAGATGCACTGACCTGAAGCAGTAGCAGGGTGCTGGGGTAAATAATGAAGTGCAAGAATGGAAGGAATGAGAGGTCTGGGAACAAGAAAAGAAGACTTATAGCATGCAGCCAGTGGTATAGGATAGGAACAGCCAAGATTTTAAAAGGGATTGGAATTTAATTAAATGATTGAACAAAGAAATTGGAAGCTTCCTTCACTTCCTACAAAGGTTGATTGGATCTGAGCAATAAGTGGTTTGGCTGTATTACAGATATAGTCATTTAAAATTAAACAATTTGGAAACATGCACCAGACTTTATGACTGTACTGATATTTTGATTTACTTTTCTTCAACCACAGACATAAACTTTATACATCTTCCCCATGTCTTACTGCAGAGAACTGTTCAGGACTTGTATTTTCTTCATGCAGAAAACATTTCTATACTTCTCTAATAGGCTAAGCTATAACGGGAGTCAAGTCAAGGCAGTCCCAAGGCTGCTGCAACCATTAGGGTACCTTAGATGTTGTGCATAATTGGTGAGTCTTTGGGCAAAGTGACCTGGGGGTACCCATCTTCTTTCCACCTATGGATGGCTGTTGGCTCACAGGGAACCCATCTGCCCTTTAATACGTCTTGTTTTTAGTCCTAGCAAAGGTGATTCAATCAGCTATTGGATAAAAGCACCAAAAAGCCCCGCTGAAGCATGAAGTTTATACAGATGTTGACTTAGCCAGGACACAATGCCTCTTCTGAGCATGCGCTGTGTTCAGTGCATGGGTGTGCTGAGCTGAAAGTGAAGCACTGATAGGGAGGGTTTAAGCAGCCATTGTTGCTAATTTACATGGCTAAAATTCCCATAGACTCCAAAAGGTGCCACAGCCATGCAATCAGGAACTGGTCCTTACCATGTATCTGGTATTTGCTACTGGTTTTCAGACCCTCACATTGGAAATGATATTTCTAAAACATTAGAAATAAAGGTAATCTAAAGCACAGTTTCTCAACCTGTGGTACTCATACCCCTGGGGGTATGTGAGATGCAGGTAGGTGGTATGCAGGTGCTGAAAACCCTCATAGCAAGGGGGCACTGCTGCTCCCCCTGCCGCTGCTGGGTTTACATCTGGCCGCTTGTCCACACTCCCAAGCCAGCCACAGGCTGCTGCAGGAGGTAGAGGGCGGGCACACAGATACCCGTACACTCCCTGCTGACCAGCGGGTAAGTTTTCTTTCTTTTTTATCCTGCTTGGGCGTTGGGGGTAGGGGGAGGCCCAGACTGAGAGTCTCCCACAGTGCAGGAGAGAGTGTCGGAGGGGCATAGTGTTGCCCCACTCCCTCCTGCACTGTAGGGATTGGCCCCATGACCTGGCCCACCTGGGACCCAGTTCACTGAGGGCAGAAGGGCTGGTGGTGGCACTGGGCTCTTTCCAGTGCTCAGGGCAAGCTGCGGTGATGGGAGGCTGCTGTCTGCCCCCCAGCGCCGCTGCTGCTGAACGCCAGGAAAAACCCGTGCCACTGCCAGCCCCTCCTTGTAGCCAGCCTGGGCCCTGGGGCTGCTGCAGTAGGCAGCATTCAGGCTGCAAACAGCTGCAACAGGCTCCAGAACTGAGAGCTGGGGAGAGTGCCTATTCCCACTCTGCTCTGATGTGCACGTGCTGTTGCTGCTGGCATGGAGCTGATGCCGGGGCTCTTGAGCCAAGAGCAGCTGTTTGTATCCAGTCTGGACTCTGGGGCAGTTGCAGCAGGCAGGCTGCAAACAGCTGCACCAGGCTCTGCAGCCCCGGCATCAGCTGCATGCTGGTGGCGACTGCACACACGCCTCAGAGCAGAAAGCAGGGATAAACCTGCTCTTTGCTCTGAGGCACACATGCAGTAGCCAGCATGGAATGGATGCCAGGGCTGCAGAACCCCGTGCAGCTGTTTGCAGCCTGCCTGCTGCAACTGCCCAGAGCCCAGGCTAGATCCAAGCAGGGGCTGGTGGCGGCCCAGCGCTTTTCTGGGCTGTGCTGCCTCAGGGCCAGCCCTCCATCTGCTTGGAGCCATGGGATGCTAGAGCCTGGAGCAGCTTCTTTGCAGCCTCCTGGCTGCAACCAGCCCAGGCTCTAGGTAGCTGCTGCCAGCCACAGAGCCCAGGCTGCTTGCAGCAGGGCTTGCAGCCTCCCAGTCGCCTGCTGGGAACAGCCTAGGCTCCATGGCTGGCTTACCTCACTGCACTGTGGGCCTCTGCTTCTCCCTATCACCCCAACCCCTGCTGCAGCGACCCCAGAAGCAGCCGACACTACCTGCCTGCACCACAGTAGATACAGTCCAGGGGCTGGGTGCGTTGACAAGCAGAGCCCCAGAGCTGATGACATAACAATGAATTTACCTTGCATATAATGAATTTGGGGTGTAAAAACGGTCATCACATAAGAGCGAGTTTGCATATACCAAACCCATATAAATCAAGGGAGGGAAACCTGTATAACCCGTGCTGCTGCAGAGCCTGTACCTGTACCTGAGGTACCACTTGGGAACAGGTATGTGGCCCTGGCCACCCTGGAGGAGACTGCTGAGGAGCACCCCCCTCGAGGTGCTGATCGTGCACCCTCATCGCAAGCGGAGAAGAAGAAGCGGTCCCAAAGGAGGAACAAGCATCGAGTCCTGGTCATCAGGGACTCCATCCTGAGGGGCACGGAGGGTCCTATCTGCTGTCCTGATCCCTTGGGCCAAGAAGTCTGCAGCCTGCCTGGAGCGTGGGTTCAGGACGTCATGGAGTGCGTCCGGAAGATTGTTAGGCCCACAGATTACCATCCATTAGTGGTAGTCCACGTGGGGACCAACGATGCTTCGAGGGGCCGGCCGGAGGACATCATTAAAGACTTCAAGGCTCTTAGAAGACAGCTCAAGGCGATTGGATTGCAGGTGGTGTTTTCTTCCATTCTGCCGGTGAGTTGACGAGGAAGGCAACACGAGGCCTGTATCACAGCTGTAAACCAGCGCCTTCAGGGTTGGTGTTATGATGCGGGCTTCGGATTCTTCAATCATAGCCCACATTTCTCTACGCGGAGCATTTCTCTATGGCGGCGGATGGACTACACCTATCGCCTAAAGGTAAGCATTTCTTTTCTTCTAGGTTGGCTGATCTCGTGCGGCAGGCTTTAAACTAGCTTCACCAGGGGAGGGGCCTGCTGAGAGAGAAGAGGACGCTCTGCTGCTGAGCCAGGTAAGTCAGGCGAGCATAGGTGGTTGTAGCTTGGGGAAAACACGTGGAGAGGGGGAGGCAGTAGTGGGTAGCCTCAAATGCCTCTATACAAATACTCGCAGCATGGGAGGTAAGCAGGAGGAGCTGTCTCTCCTGGTGGCTGTGGAAGACCCAGATTTGGTTGGGCTCATGGAAACTTGGTGGGACCTGACCCATGACTGGGCCATAAGCATCAATGGCTATGCCCTTTTAAGGAAGGACAGGATGAGGAAAAGAGGCAGAGGGGTTGCGCTCTATGTCAAAGAGCAGTTCTCTGCATCGAACGTCAACTTGGGGGCAACTGAGGACCAGGTGGAAGTGACTTGGGTCAGGCTGCAAGGACAACGAGTGGAAAGGGACTTAATGGTGGGTGTCTGCTACAGACCACCCAACCAGAGGGAGGAGCTCGACCTCCAAATTGCTGGCCAGCTTAAGGAGACAGCTAGGACGAGGGATGTCATTGTCATGGGTGATTTCAATTACCTGGGCATCTGCTGGGAGGAGCAGTCGGCCAAGTCCGAGAGGTCCCGGAGGTTCCTGGCGGAGCTGCAGGACCTCCACTTGGTCCAGGAGGTGCATGGCTGCTGGATCTGGTCCTGGCCTCGGGGAACAATCTGGTTGGAGGGCTCCAGGTAC
>JAGPOW010000261.1:185251218-185269153 GCA_030014935.1 Caiman crocodilus
GATGGCCCCCCTGCCCAGCAGCACCCAGTGAGTCAGGGCTTTTTTTTAACAAGTGCTGGGAGCTGGAGTGGGCCGGGCTGGAGGGGGTGGGCCTGGCTGATTTGGAGATTCAGCAGTATTTGAATCTCCAAATCAGATTCAGTCGAATCAAATCGAATCAGGACAGTGATTCGAATCACCGAATGGAATCACTGTCCCCTGAATCAGCTGAAACTGAATCCAAAGCAAATACTAGCTGCTTCGCATAGGCCTAGTATTAAGCCTTCTTGAATCCAGGGCTTGAATCACGGATTAAGGATACTCTTCATGACTTCAGTTAAAAATCTGCAGTACACTGTAATTTATAGGAAATAAGTTACCTTTATTAGAAATGTTCCTCAGGTCAACACTCAAGGCTTACTGGATATGTTGCACAGACATTATTAATATGCAATTTTAAATCTGCAGACAAATTAGAGCAGGGTGGGCAATTTATTTCAGCTGGAGGGCCACTTAACAAGGTTTGGTGACATTTTGAGGGCCACATGGGTAGTCCCACCACTTGGCAGTTGCTCTGCCCCGTGGCTGTCATTTGGGGACCAGAAGTTCCACCCTTAACCTCAGACCTTTGCCATCAAAAGTCCTTCCCCGTGCCCTTCCAAAACTCCTTTTGGGATGGGAGTTGCCATCATAGACAAGAAAAAAGCCAAATCATACACTAAAAGACAAACACCTACTATAACATTTTAATTTTATTTTAAAAAATATTTTTGCATGATTTGTCTGTGTACTGTATATAGATGTGATTGCAATAATAACCCAAAAATACATTCTTAGTCTTTTATATTGTGTGTGGGGGGGGTTGTGTGTGTGTATGGTTCGGGGCATGAGGGTGTTGTGTATGGTGGGAGGGATGTGGGGGGTGCCTGTATAGTGAGGTATGATGGTGGGGGGGTTGTGAGGGGATGTGACTATGTGTGGGGGCATAGGGTATGTTGGGGGGTTGTGTGTATGTGTGGGGTTGTGGGGGACAGGGTGTGGGTGTGTGGTGTTTCTGGGGTGTGAGGGAGAGTGGACCCACCCACACACTCCCCCCATGGCACAGCAGCAGGTGGGGGTGCTTGGGGTGCTGGTGCCTGGCAGGGCCAGTGCTGCACATCACGGTGAACAGCACAGCCCCCCGCTGGCCTGCCACTATCACTGGCACGCCCTGCACTCACACAGCAGGGAGGGAAGCCTCATGTGCTGAAGCTGGCTCGGGCAGGGAAGGCAGCTGGCTCCAGCTCATGAAGTTTCGCTCTCCCGCCTGCTGCTGCTGCTGCAGCTGCTCCCTACCATGGCTGCACATCATGGGGGAAGTGTGAAGGGGTCCTCACACCCCCACACCCACCATCACAAATATATAGGGGAGGAACCTCTCATGCCCTCAAACTCAAAATCAGCTACTAAGTATAAGCAAAAGGACTAGTTACATAAATAATAGTTTATCACAAAGGTATTGGACATGAAGTCTCAAATGTGTTTTCTGATAAAGTCTCATTGTGTCTGAAACATTGGCTGTGTTGATGATATCCCTGTGAGCATATTACCTCAGGTTTATAAAAGCTTTTTAAATGAACTCTTAGTTTTCCTGAGTCCATCTACCTGGATTTTAAGGCCTTTGATATGGTATCTCGTCCTATTCTCACAGATAAACTGAGCAGCCATGGTGTAGATGATTACACAGTCAGGTGAGTTGCAAATTGACTTAGGGGTCGCAGCCAGAGAGCAGTGGTGAATGGATCACTATCGACCTGGAAAAATGCAGGCAGTGGAGTCCCACAATGTCTTCATCAGTGACTTGGATGAAGTCATGGAAAGCACTCTGTCCAAATTCACAGATGATACCAAGTTATGGGGTAAAGTTAACACACTAGGGGGTAGGGGACTAATCCAGGTGGATCTGGACAGGTTGGAAAAGTGTGGGGAACAGAATAGGATACAGTTCACCAAGGACAAGTGCAAAGTGCTGCATCAAGGGAGAAGGAATCACCAGCAGGTTTACAGGCTGGGGTAGGACCTTTTCAGCAGCACAGCAGTGGAAAGGGATTTTGGAGTCATTGTTGACACCAAGATGAACATGAGTCATCAATATGATTAAGCAATCAGTAAAGCTAACTGCACTTAATCATGCATTAGCAGGTACATGACAAACAGGTCCAGGGAAGTGATACTTCCCCTCTATGCAGCACTGGTCAGGCCACAGTTGAAGTACTGCATCTAGTTCTGGGCACTGCACTTCAAGAGGGATGTGGACAACCTTGAGAGGGTTCAGAGAAGGGCCACTCATATGGTTAGGGACCTGCAGGCAAAGCCCTACAAGAAGAGATTGAAAGCCCTGAATCTCTTCAGCCTCCGCAACAGAAGACTGAAAGGTGATCTTGTGGCTGCCTACAAATTCATCAGGGGGATGGGGCAGGGAGTAGAAAGGAATAGGAGATGCTCTGTTTACCAGGGCACCCCTTGGACTAACTAGGAACAATAGCTACAAACTGATGGAGAGCAGATTTAGATTAGACATCAGGAAGAACTTCTTTAGGGTAAGGGTTGCCAGAATCTGGAATAGGCTTCCAAGGGAAGTGGTGCTCTCCCCTGCTTTAGGGGTCTTTAAGAGGAGGCTAGACATGCACCTGGCTGTGGTTGTCTGACCCTAGCGCTCTTTTCTGCCCAGGGCAGGGGTTGGACTCAATGATCTGCTACAGTCCCTTCATCTATGAATCTATGAATCTACTTGGGATTTACCATTCCCCAAGTCCTGCCTTGAGCATGCTTTCAGTAATGTGAAGAATCCATCATGATTTGCAAGGGCGGTCTCTGCTTTGGATGTGCCAGAGTCCTGATCTGGAGCAAGGAAAGGATCTATCTATTAAAAGAATGCAAATAGAGCACAAACTAGGAGGTTCCATCACCCTACTGAATATGAGATCTGGCACAGCAGAGAGAGACTATTAAAGGATAATTAGATATGAACTGTTTACCAGGGAGAGGGCTGTGATTTATTCCCTGCAACAACCAGAAGCCCTTATGACAGCTGCGGTTATACAAGGAAAGCTCCTTGGTCTCAGAAAAGCACAGTGATTAAAGCTGACACCTTTCTGTGAGCAAGTTTCCTATGCTGCCTGGTACAGTTCCATGATCTGCGCTCAGCAGCTTTTCATTATTGCCCAAAAGGTCTCTTTTTCTTTCTTTCTTCCTTTTTTCACTTTCTATTTTGGTGGCAGATGGGGCTGCAGGCACTGGAGTGTATGTGCTCTCCCTGACCCTGCCTGACTCCAATTCCAAAGCTCATAACAAGGGAACTTTTCTATACCTCCTCGAGACAGAGATTCCAAATGTGAATAACTCATCAACCCTCCATTTCTGCCCACCTCTTTCCTATGCACAATACAGAACAATGCAGTTATATTTTTTTATATAACATCCTTCATGCAAACTGGATCCTATCATGGCCTCCAGAGTAGAATAGTAAGGGATAGCAAACAATGTACAATATAAATCCCAGAAAAAAATGGTGTAAAGGCCATTGAATGGGGAGTAAATTAAAGCATTCAGTCATAAGGCCAATAACAGCAGGAGAGGAGTTAAGAAACAGAGGCAAGAGAGATGAGATGTGATTTAAGATGATATTTGAAGAGAGAGAGAGTCAGTGAAGCACAATATGTATAATCCAAACCTCCATCTCACACAGAATAGCAACACCAAGTCTGTGCAAAAGCTTCCCGAAAGGACACACAAGGCCGGTAAGCTGTGTACATAAAGCAGTTCTAACATACAGGAGGAGGGGAAAAGGAAACTAATTAATGCAATGAGGTCCATACCCCTTGCATACCGCAGATCTGTGGTCCCATGGGCTCCACCCTCAGTAGTGCTTGGGGGAAATGATATGGCACAGGGATTTGCAGTTGCAGGCATTGGCAAAATCCTTCCCCTGGTATTGCAGGGGGTTCAGTGTAATGACAGCAGCGTTCAGAGCTGGTGTTCAACAACATGTGTTGCCATTTTGTGTCAACCCGATGTGCCCCTCTCAGGCAGCAGGTTGGACACAACTAGTAATTTTATCTTCATGCATTTTCCCCGTGTGAAAGCCAAAGTTGCACACAGCGCTCTAAACTATTATTCTATTTACCTGGCAAATTGTTCCAGTCAGGGACCATCACCCAGTGCCTAACAAGCAAGGTCCTAATTTTAGCTGGAGCTCATGAGAACACAGTTTACCTTTCTGACATCAGATGTGCCCCTGGCTCTGCTTCCCTCTGTCTAGCCTCTTTCTTGCTTCTGGGAGAATAACTAAACTGAACTTTCCACCTAGATCATTGTAGGAGTGGATTGTTCTAAAGTCCAAACAAAGTGATGCTGCGCATCAAATATTTTCTCAGGATAAGCACTTCCCAAATACTCTTTCACTAAGGAGGTCTACAGCTGAGGCACTAAAAAACCCAGGATGTTCTTCCTTAGGATAGGTACCGCCTTGAGGCCTTAGCTACTGAACCAGCTATACACTCCAGCCTCCAGCATCAGTTGTGCAGATGTCAGCTCCAATGCTAGCTAGCTTGCTTACCCCTTAAGGCTTCACTTCAGTCCTGTCGGAGGGGTTTTCATCTAAAGAAATGAAAAACAAAGCAACAGCCCTAGCTGAGAGCACCAAATCTGGAACACAATCCTCTACCAGAAGTCCACGCAGTCCTGCCCTTGCCCCAGGTATTATTCAAGCCCAGTGTTTATCCAGGCTGGTGAGCAAATGAACAAGCCACTTCCTGAGCAAGACTCAAATGTCTACTCTCAGGGCTTTCACGCGCACAAGTGGAAACACTTTCCTCAACTGGTCCGATATGTTGTGAGTTCAGCAACAACCCTCTGGCCACTGCTGTGTTGAACAAACAGTCATTCATTATTACAACTCTCTGAAATCCCATCCAGGTGAATCTTAACAGTTGCATCACTACATGTATACAGATCTTATACCTGCTCCACCTCTAACTTGACCCTGTCCAGTCCTGTGGAAGCAAGAAAGCCTCTGGCTGCTCATGGCAGACAGCCTGGCATCCCCCGTCCCCGGTGCTGCAAAACTGCCACAAAGCAATTGAGCCCTGCAGTGCTGAACATGCGGGCTTTGGCCTTAAAGGGCATGAAAAACACAATAAGCCACATCATGAAGTGTTTTGTGAAGGGGGAAGCTTCTCCCAGGGTGCCCTCTGCAAGGAGCAAACCCTTCCTTTGCCTAATCGGCATGGAGAACGTTCACACCATCACAGCAACTCTTCATGGTCCTTTGTTATAAAGACATAAAATTGAATGCCACTAATGCTTTCTCTTTTTTTGTGGGGAACTGTTCTTCAGCTAAAAATGTTCTATGTCTGTTGTGAGAAACAGTGGAGAAAGACTCCCAGTGATCTGCAGAATGGCACGCTCTTCTGAGTTCGGTGAATTTTCTTCCCAGGGACTTACATGGTCTACCATTTACAAGAGCCTACAGGTACCTCAGATTCTTAATTTAAGGCTTTATGGATTTATCTTTTCAGTAGCCCTGTAAGGTAGGGAAGTGCAGTTATTCTCAACTGGAAGATGAAAAACTTGGCCACAAGGCATCTAAGATCCAGATCTAGTACAGGATTTAGGCACCTAACTCACAATGAAAAAAATGATGGAAAATAGTATGAAAATGCTGCATTTTGCTTCAACATTCCTTCATTCAGTAGTGCCAAAATGCTTCTGCGTTTTCAAATTTAAACTTTGAAATTGTTTACACATGAAGATTGTCCCAAATGTAACAAACAAAAAGTTTTAAAAGCATTAAACATTCAAAGAAAGAAATGAAGCATTTCAAGTTGACCCAAAGCAAAATCTTTAAGTTTTATAGTTTCACCAAAAACCCTAGAAAAAAAGAAATGTTTTGGTTCAACCCAAACCATTTTTTCTATTTTTTTTGCTTAAGCCACCAAACAGAAATATCATTATTTCTTTCAGCTCTGCTTACACACTTGCTTAACTTTGTTTCCATGAACTGAAGTACTTACGTGTTTCAGCATCTACGGCTTTTGTGGATTTATAAAAAATAATGCAGTTTTAGCCCCTGCTACAACCAGTCATGTAATGATATATGACATACCAACTTCATGCAGTTGTTAAACTCACACAGGAACAACAACAAAATCTACTCTAAAGTAGCTCCCTTCCCCACTCTTCTGCTTCCTATGGAAGAACAGCCAGTCACAGCTGCTGCGGGAGACAGATTCCTCATCCCCTCAAGAGATGACATAAGATTTTGGATCTGGGGAAGGGGAAAAGAAGGATCAGCTAATACTTTCACAAGGTGGGCAGGAGATAGCTGAAAGCCCAAACTAGCCATGATTATGTTTGCCTTGTGTCACCAGAGTGGCCAAAGTGTACTTAATGAATCTCCCCTTTTGCATCCAAGTGCACGCTCAGTGTTTACCACAGCCAGCAAGAACAACTGTTTCCATTTTATTTCTTTGAGAATGGGAATGTGTGTTTAGAAGCAACAGAAAGAGCTTCACAGAGAAGGAGGATATAACATTTTGCCTTACTGATTCACCCACCATCTTGAAAAATACCTTTTATTTGTGTTCATCAACACGCTCACACATCATATTCATGTTGACTTTTCACATCATATTCATGTCGATTCGGTGGGTTTCTTATTTTCCCTTTAGCTGGGTTTTCAGACATCACGTGTATAGAGGGAGAGGCCTGGGAACAGGGGTTAATTGCATTTCTTTAAAAAAAATTAGAAATCGGGCTTATCACTCTGCTTGCATGTGGGGAGTTGTGTGTCCTGGGTGAGTGAGCTGATGCTAGACAGTTTCTAGGCAACTTCAGTAAGCCACATTGGAAGAGCAGTATGATTAAAAAAAAGAAAAACAACAGCCCAACAAAACAAATAGCAGCTACTCAACACAAAACCAGTTTTGATTGATTCATAAGGATTGTGCAAGGTCCTTTGTGAGGTTAATACTGTTTCACTCTAATGGAGAGAGAACCTGGCACCATGGAGCCAGAGTCTATAGTCTGAGACATTTGATAAGTGTGTTTATGCAGACGACATAAATAACTTTTGTCTGATAAGAGACCTGTCGCACCAAGTCAGCGTGATGAACATTACATGATAGCACAAATGCCACAACTCAAGAGTTCCAGACGTACCAGCCGAGGAACCTTAGTACATTCGAGGGCTGGAATGATTTATAAATTATTCTTGGTTCTGCTCCCATTCCACATGAACCTTGCTTTGTATTTATCAATTAATTATATCAGTTTCCTGGGGGCTGGTAATAGTACACACAACAGTAAACCTGGGAGAATGTTCATTGTGATTGTTTCTCTTTTACCTAGCACAGATAAGGGCAGAACAATGCATCTGCTTATATTCAGCTACAGGTTTAGAAAAGACTTTGCTGTAAATTTTGACTCTCAGCACAGTGAGTCCCATCAAGTAGCACAGGCCAGTCAGCATATTGTTAGGCCTGCTTTACTCCCAGTTTCATTCTAAATTCCTTTCGCCAAATTATGGCTAACTTAATGCCCACACCAGCAAAATTAATCCATTGCAGGTGGTGCAAGAACAGAACCTAGACTTTGGTGCTTTGGTGAGGAGTTATACTTTTTACCTTTATTTCCCCAAATAGCAACAGCCAGGAGTTGTGGGGATGAGGTATGTGCAACTCATTTATGTTTGGGGTGAGCAAAAAGTAGGGAGGTTATTTAAATATGCAAGATTCCAGGTCAGATTCTGATTCTATATTCATTGAAAGAGCAACGATCAAAGTCAGTGATGGATTCACACACTCTTGACTGAGATGAGCTTCTCCACCTCCAGAGAACAAAGGGACCTGCATAGGATAAATGAAACCACTGGATCTGACCTTAGCAGTTTGCTATCAATAGGATTCTGGGATGTCACTGCCCTCAGATTGGAGAGGGTAAGATCTATGTGCACATAATGGCTGACCTCCCCACTACTTCCCCAGTCCCATCCTGGTGTTTTCCCCTGCAGTCTGCCCATATCTGCCTGAAATGGGCAGTTCTGTTTCTGCTCAGCACATGGTGCCTCCAGCTGCTCTTGCTGTGTGGCTGCGTGTATCCTCTGTCAGTGCTGCTGGGCCACCAGCTGTGCTTCTCAACATGGACAGTTCCTCTCTTGCTCTACCAGCTGTACTTCCTCTAGGCATTGCTGGGCTTCTTCTGGATCTGGCAGTTTCTATTTCTCTCCATCTGCTTTTGTTTCAGGAGTTACATGGACCTCTTCCATGACTCTTCTGGGAGTGATCATGTCAACTCTGCCACATGGACGGGATTGTAGAAGGATGCCAAAACCAAACTAAAAAAAAAATCAAACAACTCCTTCAAGAATGCCTCCAAACCAACCCAGATGGCACAGCTTTGAGTTATTTTAATGTTCTAAGAAACAGGCTGGCTTTCTGCCCTTGCCAGAGGCAATAGGCTGGTGGAGGAGCAATGGCTTAGCAAAATTCATGAGGCTCTCATACCAGAGCCTTGAGTCAGAGCATCCCATACTCTGACAGAAAATAAAGCCTCTAGGGCTTAAGTCAGGCTGGTAAAACAAAATGGCTCCCAGCCACTGTCCTTGAGGCCTATTTACCTATTCTTAGATTAGCCAAAGTTGTTGTTTCAGAGCAGTTTTAGGAAATCCTCTCAGGGGAGTGAAGCACGTGTAGGCAGAGGTGTATGCTCATGCAGTGAGTGCAAGTGGACAGCATTTATTTCTTAGTAATATGCTCAGACCCTCTCGGCAGCCGTTCTTTATATTCAGAGGGCTACATTCAGACCCTGTGTAAGCACAGGCTATATCAGTACCATAATGAAGGAAGGGGTGACCAGGGCAGGTCCCAGGTGTCAACCCTGGAAGCAGGGTACATAAAATACCAGCAACACCACTGCCAGCAATGGTTCATCCACTAATGCATAGCTGCCACCCAGGGCTCTTAATTGACCAGTTTTATCTCTGGACTATGTATCTATGCCCTTCTCTAAAGCACTTCCAAATAGGACTTGGTAGCCTAGGAAAGAAAAGATCAGGCCTGAGAAAAGAATGGTGGTTTCTCATGTGTTAGGAAAGCCTGATGAAAAACATTCATTCCATTCCTACACTGCTTTTTAGTTTTATTTTGAGGACAGAATGAAAATGCAAAGGAAGGTCTTGCATTATTCATATTGTAAGGAAACCAAATTCTCTGCATGTTGCCCTTGCAGAATGCCATGTCAGTTCCATTGCTCTAACTCACAGGAAAATTTTGCATGAGATGGGCAACATTGGGAGAAACCTTTGCAAAACTCAGTAGATTTGATTTTTGTTTTGCAGAACCAAAGCCCAGATCGTGGGTGGTTTGGAACCACCCTCTCAGCCCCCATGTAGGGTTTAACACTATTCAGAAATATGGTTTCTGTCCTGGGTCACCTATATATCACATCAGAAAATGCATGAGCATGTAGGGTCATAACCTATCCCACCTCTTAAATGCTTAAATGCCTACATGCCTCTTAGATGCCTAAGTGTGATCCTAGTTCACCCTGATCAAGTTTCAAAGAAACAGTTAACAAACCTCCATTTAGCTTGCAGACTTAGTTACAAAAAAAACAGCATTGAAGAGAAGGGGGATCATTTGGCAGGAACAGTTTTTCAGGAACACCAACAGGATAGAGGAGAATTGCACTTAGACACTAAGGTGGCTCATGGGTGGAATTAGATTGGCCTGGGAGTGTCCATAAGCATCTAGGGTCAATTTATACATTTGTTTTAAACTGCAGCTCAGAAACTACCACCAAGAGAACTTCAGAATAAGCCCATCTAACTATTTATGACAGGACAAAATGAGTAGCATCAAGTAGAACTTCTCTATATATTCACTTTTAAAAGTCAAAATCATTCACTGAAGGAGATGAAGTTGGAATAAGTTTTTCAGTAATGTCTCTGGAGATTTTTGATCTTTGAAGATTTCACCTGATGTAGACACACCGCATTTTCCTGAACCAATATTCAGAAACAGCAGCTGCTTACACTGTATTTTTCTTTTCTTTTCGGGATAGACCCAAACCAACACTTTAATCCAAACACTGGCAATAGTAAAGCTCCAGATTCAATTCAATTCTCCAAATGTATTTTGTATGCCTTTCCTTGTGGGCTGATTCTAACATAATTCTCCCTTTGTGAGGAAATGACAATAACTAAGGTAGCAAGTGAACTAGATGTGCTACAGAACTCTTGTGCTAAGGATGGAGAAAAGACAAACTGCATAGCTACTGTAAAGTAAGATCCAGTGTGATCCATTAACACAGAGAAGCAATGGAGAAAAAGAAAGGAGGTTGAAAGCATAGTCTAGGGAACGGTGAGGACATCCAAATACCCCAGTGACATCCCTCAGAGTTGGAGTCAAGGGGACTAGGGAAGGAGATGAAGGGATCTTTATTCCCAGGTTGAGCATACCTTGCTGGTGTGAGCCAGACACACAATTGGTTCCATGTGCAGGGCACCCTCTGTTTCAAACAGAAAGTTAGGAATATTGTAGCTTGTTGAGTAATCTGATCAGCTGAGTGAGTACATAACTGTGGTGAGTAGCAAACTGTTAGCAATTCCTACAGAGACAGCATTTGTTATTTTCTGTCATCCCACTTATTAGCAAACAGCTGGGCTTGTCTCTGGATGAAAGAACTTTCCCCATCCATATGTAACTTTAAAATTTTAATGATCTAGTTTTTCATTAGACATTCAAACTCACTCCAGCCAACCTGTAAAATTGCTGTGAATGCTATTTCTATTACTCTAATCTAATTGAATAATATACTTTTATGCACCAAGCAGACCAATATGACAATATCTGTAATGAGAGAGAATACACAGAGTTTTGTGGGAAGCATCGCTGCAAGATGTTTGGCAAACTACATCTCAGAAGGTTTCCAAAGTGCTCCAAGCCAATCCATAGGAATGTGACCATCACATCACATTAGCATAACACAGCACTTGTCTAGCATGATTTTCTGCAAAGTACTGATCAGAAAAATAAGCAAAAGAGAACTTCCCATAACAAGACAAACATTGATTGATCTTCTGAAGAGGACTTTTCAAGCTACCCTGAGGACCCTGACCAAGTATGGGCATTAAAGGAGAGATTTAGCTAATCAGCATAAGAAACAATTTGAGCCACACTCTCTTCCCTCCTTCCCCCTGGCCAGGTTGGGGCCAGGCCACACCCCCTCCCCCTCGACAACTGATTCAGGGCGGGCCCCCTTCTCCCTCCTACCTATACATGGCTGGGCCATGCCCCCTCCCCTGCAGAGCTGGATCAGGGCTGGGTCATGCCCCCTTGTGCAAGATCGGACTAAGTCCCCTTCCTCCACGTGGCTGAATCAGGGCTGGGCTGCCCTCTCCATGCAGCCGGATGGGTCCCTGACGAGCCTGCTCTAGCACTGCATTGGGTCCACCAGCCAGATCTGGCCCATGGAGGGACCAGGCACTACCAATTCAACCTGCTGGACAAAAAGATTGAGCACCACTGTTTTTACAGAGATTTCCATTTTGCTTTTAAAAACCATGTTTTGGTGACACATCTCCCTCTCCCAGTGTCTTTATATACTGACAATTGCATGAGCAAGAAGAGTTTATGTTAGCTGCTTAGGGCAAGGATCAGCAACCTTACAGCCTGAGGGCCAGATCTGGCCTGCAAGGTTAGTAACAGTGGGGGTCCCCCTGCACTGTGCTGCAGTTGGGTCCTTGGGGCTCCAGCAGAGGCGGCCAGATCCTAGTGCTCGCCTGCCTCTGACCAAAACTGGGTCAGTCAAACTCTCTGCTGGAAAACATTGCCAACACTGACTTAGGATATGTTTATGTTGCCTTCTGAGACCTTAGACAAACCACCAAGAAATAAGCCTGAGGATGGTGCCAGGGTACAGGATCAGGGGTAATCTCTTAGCAGCATGCTCAGGCTCTCAGTAGGTACTACAGACATACCTTTAGCTTCAGAAGGCTGAATTCAGAACTTGTGTACACATGAGTCACTTTACTGATCCCAACAAAGTTGCCCTTGATCTTGCCAAAGGTCCTGGATTCCATTTACATTTAGAACTAAGAAACCCTGAACTTATCCTAATATCTTTAATTTCTCTCTATTCAATATGGCCAGATTCTCATTTACTTGACATCCCTTCTTTTACTGTCTGTCAGGATAAAGGGACATGAGGCTGAAGGACAATTTATCCCTCCCTGTTTAATGTAACAGGCCAAATTCTTCTCTCAGTTACAGCAGCAGAAATGTTAGGTTCACATTTATAGCAAGCCAGGATATTTTAATTTGAAAATTGTCACTGACTGACCTGAAAACAAAAAAGAAGAAAAACTTTCTGCTTAGAGCCCCTGGTTGATGCTGCAACCGCACAAGTTATGCCTTTTATGAAAACAGTACAAGATGCACACCAGCTCTACTGTAGAGGTCAGCAGCTTACCCTAACAGATAGTTCAGGCAGGCCTTTCAAAATAGAGAATACACACCAGTCCAAGACAGGCTCTGACACCCATGCTGGTAAGTCAGGTGCTGCCCTATCAATCAGCAGATGCGCAATACCAGACAAAGCACTGTAATGTTTCAGAGACCAGCACAGAGAATACTGCAAGTGAAAGATTTAAATATTCTTATACTCTGACCTGTGAAAGGGAAGGTTTAAATATCCTTCCATTGGACTTTTGCTTTTAGCAACTGTAAAAAAACATAGTTTTCCTAATGACTGCTTTGTGAAGAAAGCTCTTGCTGCAAATAACATAGCAACTTTATTCCTAAAAGGCTTTTAATGAACCAATTTTAGCAGCACAAAGGACTACCTTGGGGAGAAATAGCATTCAGTTTTTTGTTTAGTCCCTTTCTGCTTTTGTGGCTGACATACTCTACCAGCAGATGAGTGGCTAGATAATGTCATTTACACAGCAGGGCTAATACTGAATTTTCTGTGGAGGTATACAGGCACTTTTGTTTTCTACTACAAGCTGGCTATATTTATAGAATTTAAGCAAAAGGGTTTTGATCTCTACAGCTGATTCAGTAAAATTTAAAGAGCACACCAAGATTTCAATGGACAGCTCACTGTGAGTCTGGGATCTGTAGTATGGTATCTGTAGAAAGAGGGACTTGCTATACACATGATTTGGATGGCTGTTGTTCCAGGGTTTTAAAATAGGGATTCATTTGCTTTTATGTAGTTTTCTGCTTGACAATCTCATTGCTAGGGGGAGGGCCATATCCTGAAACAGCTTAGCAGCCCTGACATATCACAGTGATACCCCTTCAGGGCCATATCTAATAAGAAAAGATTAATGTGACAGTACATGATGAATTGGTAATAAGCAAACAATTCAGTTAATGAAAATCTGTAGTTAAAGACAGAGGCTTATTTTGATGTTAAATAGGAGAAGAGAGGTTAAGGATGGATAGGAGTGTAAAAAGAAGGAATTTCAAAGCAAGGAAGAAGCTGAAGACCTACTGAGAAGTCTGGTGAGTTTCAAGACTTGCACCAATTAGATTAACTGATGCAATAGTTGCTAAGCACACGAAAAGTTGTGCATCTGCTGAGATAATTTGTTTAAATTAGAAAAAATAGTTCTACCATTCAAGATAGTGATTAGATGAAAGATTCATTGAGTGACCTTGTAACCCACTGCCAGCTTAGCAAGTGTCTGATTTCCATGGGTTGTGCAAATAGGGAATCTCTTGCTGTTACCTTCATACCCTGCATTTTGGCCTAAAATAATCCCACTAGCTAAGGAGAAGGGACCAGATGGTTAAAGAAAGTGGTAATGAGGAAGAGAGATTCCAAACTCTAGATACAGAGGGTGTATTTATATGTGGTCCATATGGCACATGTAGACACGCCCAGAGTCAAACAACTACCAACACAAGCACTGATCAGAATAAATTAACACTAATTCATCAAATAAACTGTAAAGCCTCAGTCCTTCTCCTAGTGAATCATCTGGTGAAGTTATCTGTTAAACTTGGATCACACTAAGGTCACTTAAAATGCAAATGTCTACATATTAAAGCTCATTAACTTGTGCTAAGTGCCCTTTGAGTATTTCAAAGGTATGACACTTGAGGCCATGCTACCTAACTTGTGTTAAGGTAACTTTGGAATGCTCCACAAGGATAAAATGGGCAATTTGCAGTCCTCCAGCATCCCAGGAAGCATCACTCCCAGCCTACCATGCCCCCAGGGATAGAGCCCAGGTGTTCAGCTCCTAGCCATACCCTGCTTGCCAGCCCTCTAGTGGCAAGTCAGAACTGTACAGGCAAGAAACTGTATTAACACTTAACGTGCCACTGTGTACAGTGTAGTCTAGCTTTCACACAGCTTAACATTCCAAGGGTTTTGTATGGTCTAAGTGTAACGTGCAACTTCACTCATCGTCTCCTTTGCAAGGACCAGCACGGTCAATGGAATTGATGTTGCAATGGTAACAGTTCTATATTACTGGACTTGTATAAGAAGGGGTTACCCTGTGTGGCAGAGCACCTTTGGTACCTGCCACTTTAAGGGCCAGAGCAGGCATCAGGGCATCTGGCAGGTATGTGCCAGGGTAATGAGACAGTCACATGACTGCAGGAGGGCCCTGGGATTGGAGGAGGGGGCTGAGCAGCCTCCATTTTAGATCCAGGCCCTCAGGGCTGAGGCAGCAGTCTGCTTCTGGCAGCTGGACGAATGCCACCCAGCTGGGGCTGGGGCTCAGAACTGACGGAGGAGAAGGTGGCCAGAAGCAGACTTGGGCTTCAGGGAGAATGTGTGCAGTGCACATCTAAGGATACCTGAGGCAAGCAGGGCCAAAGGCTAAGGGTGGCCAGTAAGGGGCCAGGGGAGTTATAGTGGTTAGCTTAGAGCACAGTAATGGCAAGCTTCAGGCAGGGAGTGAGAGTCCCATGAGAGACCCCTGGACCATGGGTAACGGCATGAGGCACTGTGCAATATGCATGCCATCTGTGAGGCACAGGACATGGTACAGGATAGTTCAGAGCCACGTGTAATGTCATATACATTGGGGCCTTAAATGGGCAGCTCCTGTATTGTACAACAAGTCATGGCAAGTGAGACAGGGCAGCTGCCCTAGACAGAGGGGCAGGCTGGTATGGTGACTGGCCACAAGTAGGTTTCTTTGTCACACTCTGGTACAGACCTGCTTCAGTCAAATCAAATCTTCCCAAATTCCTTGAAAATGCCCTCCCCTCTTTATTACATCTGCTTCAGTGGGATGTGCCAAAATATTAGTTTCCTGAAAAAAGTCTGTCCATCATATTCTGTAAGTGCAGAGAGCAATTCCTGAGCTTCAGAAACAGTTTTTTATTTTGATCTATGATCCCCCTTCCACTCCCCAGTGTGCCTTTTCTACTGGATTTTAACATTCTCTTTCATTTTATTGGTTATTTCACTTCCCTCTATTCTACATGTTAGGTTTAAAGGGGCAGGAGGTCCTTCTCTTCATTGATTTGTTTTCCTGACCTTTAAAATACATGCAGAAAAGATCAGCAAAAACTCACAGGCAATGCTGAAAAGGGAAAGCAGAAAACTATTTGTCTATGTCTTAGTTTAAAAAATTAAGCAAGCATGGAACCTACAAGCTATGAAGAAGTTGTCAGCTGGGGACTGAAAAAAATGACACTTATGAGGGGATTTTGATGGAGGCTGCAATAGAATGGTATATTAAATAGCAAGTGCTACCAAATTAATCTGTTACGGTATTTGGCCTTTAAAGAAGGAATATTGAGCACCTTCATGAGGATAAAAGAATTAAGAAAGACCCAACAATTCTCAACAGTCAGAATCATACCACACATTTCAAACTTGAACCCAATTGTTCCTAAATTGAAGAGTAGTATGTTGATTGTATACCTAGGCCAGTAATTCTCAGCCAAGGTGCTATGGCACTGTGTCAGGGCACTGTTTGTGCCAACCACTTTAAGGGCCTGGAGCTGGCAGCTGCCAGGTCTCTGATGAGGGCAGACATTTTGAACCTAGGGCTACCCATATAAACAGGGCAGTTCTGCTGCTGTAGACCAGGCAACAACATCGTAAGGGAGGAGCTGTAGGGGATGGTCAGGATGCTCCTGGTCCTGGGCATGGCCTAAAACTGCACCCTGCCGGGAGTGGGTGGCCTGGTGGGGCTCTCAATGGCATGTGAGCCCCCAGGAAATGCCAGGCCAGCTACCACACCAGTGAAAGGTGGGTCGGGGTGCCTTAACCCATAGCCCCCACAACCGGATGGGTTGCCCCTTGTTTGGAGGGCCTGGAGGGTGGACCCCTGGAGAGAGAGAAAAGGCATAGACTCACGTCTGTCTGGACTTCCCCTGACTGGTCCATGTTGGGGCCAGGACTAGAAGGGTCAAAGGGCCAGAGGCCCACTGCGAGGAATGCCCAAGAGCTGGGGCTCCAACTGGCCTGGAAATGGGCCAGGGCTAGTAAGCCAAAGATCCCGGGAGGACCACACCTGAAGGAGAAGTGGCTTAGGAAACTATGCTGTCTAGTATAAAGCTGGATGAGACCGCCCGAGGAGAGGAATCCAGGCAGGGTTCAATTAGGAGGATTCTGGGGCCCAGTGTAGGGACCAGTGATGATGATAACATCTAGATGCCATCTGCAAGGCTTGGGCTGTGGTGTAGGGGAGGAATGGAGCCGCAGATAGCGCCCCCTGGCATCAGGGCAGGAAATGGGCAGCCTCCCACTTAATTATATCAATGAACTAATTAATTCCAACAAAGTGTGGCGGGTGAGAAGGTGGGCAGTTAGCCCAGAAACAGGGGGGCAGGCCACAGTGAAATTGGCCCTGAGCAGGCCCCCTGTTACAAGCACCCTGGGGTGCCATGAAATCCTTTCAAAGGTACTGTGGGATGCTGTACAATATTAGCACTGTTAGATATGTAAACACAAGATAAACCAGAAATTTCAGACAGGAAAAAATACTGACCTGAGTTCTTTGCAACAGAAGAATTACTCTATTATTTTTCCATGGTCACAAAGTGAGTGAAAGCTAAGAGCTGGCATTTTCCAAGGGGTACTGTTAACCTTGAGTCTAACAAGCTTGAGAACCACTAACCCACCCTCTTGTACACTCTCCCTCACTCTGACTGAATACACCTTGAATTTTCCTGCACTGTGATACCACGGCAATGGGCAGAATGCAAAGTATTCCACAGACTAGCTTATCTCCTTGGACCACAGCCTTGTTGTAGTGAAGATGCTTGTGTGTTCCAATGACCCTCAAAGCTATGTTGTCTGGAGTCTTGTACTCCTAGTAGTGTCTCCCATGGTGAACAGGCTTGAGGCAAGGTCCCAGACTAAGCATGGTCCAAACTCCTGAAGACCCCAATGGCAAAACAGGTACACTGGAGGACCTGCTGGTTCTCTGGACTGTGAAGGTATATGAGGGCTACAGTGGGATGGAAGTCTCCAGTTCTCTTAGACATTCTTGCCAGTGGGTTCAGGGTTCCTTCGTGTCAAGTTCATGGGGCTGTTGCTTGTGCACCGGCTTCCCCATATTAAAAGATGTCACTCGCAGAGCTCTGCCAGGGATGTTGACATTTCCAGTACCGCCAAGTCTCATGATTTTTGGCATTGTTCTTAAAGTCTACACTTCAGAAATGTGAAAAACTTAGCTCTTTTATATTTATACATACATACATAAAATAAAAAGCTATGTTTTTCGCATTCCTGAAGCATAGACTTTAAGAACAATGCCAAAAGTCATGAGAGTTGGCAATGCTGCATCTCCCACAAACCAAATCCTATGGTGATGGATGAGTGGTGGTGCAAACAGGAACAGTTTCATAGTTTCATAGTGTCTAGAGTCGGAAGGGACCTGGGCAGATCATCTAGTCCGACCCCCTGCCTTGGCAGGAAAGAGCACCGGGGTCAG
>JAGPOW010000261.1:185269253-185288919 GCA_030014935.1 Caiman crocodilus
CCAGCTTGTGACCGTTATCCCTGGTCACTCCTGGCAGCGCACGGGGGAACAGGGACTCCCCCAACACCTGCTGATCCCCCCTGACCAGTTTGTAGCAGTAATCTCTGGGAGTCCCTAGTCACAAATCTGCATGTAGGCGGCAGTTGCGTGATGGTCATTTTGCACTTGATGAGGTAGAAGAACAATTGAGCAGCTGCGGCTGTAACTAAGCAGTTCTTGTTAGGATCCCCTCTGCTCAGCCTGAATGGAAAGGGGCGAGAAAAGGTGCCCTAAAAATAGGCTGTCTCAACCCCTCCTCGCTGGATTACTGCATCCAGTAGGATCACTTTACCTGCAGCCAAAACTAACAAAATAATGTACTGAAATTCACCATATGGAATGTCCACACTGTCATGGACTCCCCAAACAGTGAGTGTCCTGAAAGAAGACCTGACATAGTAGCTAGAAAATTTGCAAGATATGACATAGATATTGCTGCCCTAAGCAAGACCCACTGGGCTGATGAAGGCCAGCTGAAAGAAGAAGAAGGGGTCTACACCTTTTTTTAGAATGAAAAGTCACCCAAAGAGAGGCACATTCATGAGGTTGACTTTGCTATCAAGAACAAGGTTGCCAGCCAGCTTTCAAAACTTCCTCTGGGCATTAACAAATGCCTTATGACTCTCCGCCTTAAGCTCAGTAACAACCAGTATGCTATGATCATCAGTGTGTATGCTCCCACACTCGATGATGAAGAAGTCAACAAGGAACCACTGCACTCTTGACACAGTTCTGACTGCCACTGCCAAGGAAGACAAGCTCCTCCTCATGGGTGACTTCAATGCAAAAGTTGGGTGACACTGTGAACCCTGGAGTGGCACCATTGGGAAAGACCGGGTAGGGAAAGTCAATTCTAATGGTGTCCTCCTCCTCAGCAAATGTGCAGAATATGACTTGCTTATCATGAATACTATTTTCAGACAGAGTGACAAATATACAACCACTTGGAAACACCCACGCTCCAATTACTGGCACCTTCTTGATTATACTATTGTCAGAGCCTGTGATTATACCATATCACCCAGGTCCTGAGAGGTGCAGATGACTGTTGGATGGACCACATTTAGTCAAATTAATCATGGACATGCAGTTTGCACCGCAACACCATAAAAAACTGAAAGGAATGTGGAAGATATTTAACATCAAGGCACTCCAAGATCAAGCTAGATATGAAACTCTTCAGCAATGCTCTACTAAATGGCTCTCTGACCTACCTGAGAACATCAAGGACATCCAGGCACATTGAGAGGAACTTAAGAATGTTATTCACAAGGCATGCACTGAATCAATTGGATACTCTACCTACCATCACCAAGATTAGTCTGATGAGAACAATGAGGAAATCCTAGCACTCATCCATCAGAAGAGAACTGCATTTTGCAGTTGGCAAAATGAACCCTCCAACCAGCAAAAATGAGTGTCTTACCACTGGCTTAAAGCTGTAGTTCAGAGGAGGCTACAAGTTATCAAAAATCAGTGGTGGCAAGCGAAGGCCATGGAGATCCAGAGTTTTCATAGATTCATAGATTTGTAGGTTGTAGAGTGGGAAGCGACCACAATGGATCATCATGTCCAACCCCTTGCCCCTGGCAGGAAAGAGGACCGAGGTCAAATGACCCCAGCAAGGTGACTATCCAGTCTCCTCTTGAAGACCTCTAAGTTAGGTGATAGTACTACCTCTCTTGGAATCCCATTCCAGATTCTGGCCACCCTTACTGTAAAAAAATTCTTCCTAATGTCTAACCTAAATCTACTCTCTGCTAGTTTACACCCATTATTCCTAGTTACTCCCAAGGGTGCTCTGGTAAATAGCGCATCTCCAATTCCCTGTTGTCCTCCCTTGATAAACTTATAGGCAGCTACAAGGTCTCCCCTCAGATGTCTCTTGTGAAGGCTGAAGAGATCCAGATCTCTCAACCTCCCCTTGTAGGGTCTTTCATGGAGGCCACTAATCATGTGAGTGGCCCTCCTCTGAACCCTCACCAGATTCTCCATGCCCCCTTTGAAGTGCGGTGCCCAAAACTGGACACAGTACTCCAACTACAGCCTGACCAATGCCGCGTACAGGTGGAGCATCACCTCCCTTGATCTGTTGGTCATGCATCTGCTAATACATGACAAGGTGCAATTGGCCTTGTTGATGGCCTTGTTACACTGCCAGATCATGTTCATCTTGAATTCAACTATGACACCAAGATCCCTCTCAGCTGCTCAGCTGCTGAGGAGGACATCCCCCAACCTATAGGTGTGCTGAGGATTCCCCCTTCCTAGGTGGAGTACCTTACATTTATCTTTGTTGAATTGCACCCTATTTTGTTCTGCCCATTGATCCAACCTGTCCAGGCAGGCCTGTACCTGCTCCATGCCCTACGGTGTGTTGAATTTGCCCCATAACTTGGTATCATCTGCAGACTTGGAGAGGGTGCTCTCCAAACCTTTGTCCAAATCGCTGATGAAGATGTGAAATAACACCGGTTCAAGGACTGAACCCTAAGGGACCCCACTGCCCATCTCCTTCCAGGCCAAAAATGACCTATCCACCATCACTCTCTGGGTGTGATCCCTAAGCCAGTTAGCCACCCACCTGACTGTATATGCATCCACTCCACAGCCTGCTAGCTTCCCTATGAGAATAGGATGCAAAACTGTGTTGAAGGCCTTGCCAGAATCCAGGTAGATGACATCAGCCTCAGCTCCTGTGTCAAGGCAGTGTGTGACCTGGTCATAAAAGGCTATAAGGTTTGTCAGGCAGGATCTACCTGTGACTAGCTTAAAGTTACCCAGCTCATCCCTTCTCCCCTTCTTAAAAATGGGCACCACAATGGCCCTTCTCCAGGCCTCAGGGACCTAGCTGGAGTGCCATGAGTGGAGTGCTCAAACAGCTGTGCCAGAGGCGCAGCTGTAACACTGGTCAATTCCTTCAGCACCCGTGAATGGCGGTCATCTGGGCCAGCTGACTTGCATCCATCCAGCCCTTCCAAGATCTCCTTAACTAAGTCACTGCTAACCTTTGCTGCCTTTTGGACATCTGTCTATGCTCATGGTGGGGGAATTGTCTTGGTAATTACTTAGGAATACTGAAGCAAAGAACTCATTGAAGAGCTCCACCTTTTTTCCTTGCATCAACCACCAACTGTCCTGATTTGTCCTGCAGGGGCCCTATGTTACTCTGTGCTTTCCTTTTGCTCACTATGTATCTGTAGAAGGACTTTTTATTGTCCTTAATTGTTTGAACCAGCCTAAGCTCCAGTCCTGCCTTGGCCTGCCTAACTGATTCCCTGCAATAGCATGCTAGGGAGGTATATTCCTCCTTGGTGGCTGCTCCCTGCTTCCACTGCCTCTTTCTTTGCCCCTAGTCTTTTCTGGAGCTCCCTGTTCAGCCATGGGAGCTTTTTTATCCCCTTACCCCTTTTCTTGCATAAAGGAATAGGCTCTTTTTGTGCCTCAAGGATTACTCCCTTGAGAAACCTCCAACCCTCCTGGACCCCCATTTGCTCAATGCTTTTGAGCTCAGCCACCTCACTAACTAGCCTTCTAAGTTTACTAAAATTGGCCCTTTTGAAGTCTAACACTTTAGCTTCACTGGATACTTTTCCCAGCCTACGCTCGATAGTGAACTCTACCAAGTGATGGTTACTACCTCCCAGGCTACTGTGTACTCGCAGGTTCACCACGAGATCATCCAGTTTGCTGATCAACATGACACAAGACACTTCTTCCAAGCAATAAAAGCCATCTACAGGCCATGTTCAAATGGCCCAAACCTCTTGTGATCCCAGAATGGCTCTATCCTTCTCACAGATGTATCTATCCTGGCATGAGGTCCCCAGGAATGGCCGTGATGCCCCGAGGGCTCCATGATCATGCCACTTTCTGGCCTGCAGGCACCTTCTATTCTCACCTGCCACATCTTGTTAGTATAAACAACTAAGAGGAAGGCTGCCCGTGAGTTTCTGCACAGTCACAGGCCTGTTGCACCCCACTAAACCCTGTGGGTTCTTGGACCTCTTGCTGGGTCCCGCTCTAAGTTGATGCTTCATGAAACACCCCAAGCCTTGTGCACTACATATATGGCTCCAAAACCTGTCCTTTCCCATGCCCTGTGCCTCACAGGTGGTATATAAATATTGTCTCACTGATAAGGTCTTGTTCTAAGTTGGCCTCCTGTTGTCACTGGGTCCCTGGCCTCTGTGAATACACCCCTTTGGTCCATTCCTCCCCATTAGCTTCTTCCTGGTCCACTGGTATAAAAGACAACAGAAAAACAAGCCCCTGGACTACAGCATAACAATAATAATGGAGGCCACACTCTGCTCCTTAAAGAGGTAAACTTCTCTGTGTGTGCCTCCTAGCCCCAGGTACCTTATGAACTCTATTAATCTTGCAGGCAGCAACCCAGTCCATCAAACGTCTCTAAGTTGTTCTTTCCTGCAAGAGCTTCTTCCCCTGGCAGCTTTCAGAGAACTAACCCCCTGTCAACCCCAGCCCTGGGGCTTATATGTGCCCAGGGCCCTGTCCCCTTCTGGTCAGCTGACCAGGTGCAGGTGCCAGCTAATTCCCTCATTAGCCTGCTGTTGGGGCAACCTGCACAAAAACTTTACCAACTTCTCATCAAAATATGGGTTAACAAGGAAGCACCACCTGACTGAAAGAATGCCAACGTTGTGACCATCTTCAAGAAAGGGGACAAGTCAGTGTGTGGGAACTACCGAATTACTTTGGGGAACTACTTTGATACATTGGAAAAATTATATAAAATGAATCAAATGAACTTCAATAAGAACAACTGCAAAATACCACATTTAGGAATGAGCAATCCCTGGGCACATCCCCTCAAACAGGAATGTGCATTTTCCCGTGGACAAACAGCAGTGGCACATGGCACAATACGTGCCGCTGTTATTTGTCCTCAGGGAACCCCTGTATATGCATGTTCTGGCGCACAGCATATTGCCCCAGATGGCTCCCAGCAGCCTTATCTGGGGTCCTGGGGGCCTCTGGGGGCTGCAGCCATGGCTCTGGTTTCAGGTGATGCATGCTACTGCCACATGCTGCTCTTTTTAGGCATGAGGCTTTTTGACACCAGGATCTCCCAGTGTCAAAAAATGCCCTCATGTTGCAAATCAGCAGAACAGGAAATGCCTGCATGTACAGTGCATGTGGTGTACAGTGCCACAGATGGGTCTTCGTCACCTCGTACCACATGTGTGTGCTGTCTGGAAATGCCCCCTATGTGCAAATACATAATGAGAGAGGATTGGCTAGATTGCAGTACTGCAGAAAAAGACGTCAGGGTTACAGTCAGCTGTTCAATATTGAAGAAAACAATTTAATAGCACACTGAGATGTGCATACATGTCAATGGAAGAGAATCTTCTTCTCTGTTCAGCATCAGTGAAGCCTTACCTGGTATACCAGCTAGTCACTACACTTCAAAAGACTGATTGTTGTCAAACTGCAAAGAATAAAACGTAATATATGAGGAAGTGTTTGAAGAACTGGGGTGATTTGATCTTGAGATAAAAAGGTTGAAGGGAGACTTAATAAATCTTCAAATACAAAAAGCATTGTTACAACCAAGATAGCAATAATTTGCTATTTGTGTCCACAAAAGACAAGACAAGAAGTAACAGGCTTAAACTGCAGCAAGAGAGTTAGGTTCAATATTAGGAGGATTTTTCTAGCTGTGAAGGTGATTAGTACTAGAACAGATTACCTAGCAAGGATGTGGAATCTCTGCCACTGGGAAATTTTAAACACAACTTATACAAATATTTGTCTGGGATGTTTGAGACAGGGATGATCCCACATGGAGCAGTGAGTTGTACTAGATGACCTACTGAGGCCTCTTCCAGGTCTATTTTTCTATCATTCTAAATTTGCTACTACACTTTGGCAACATGGGAAATGCCCAAATATTAAGCAGTTATATAGCTTAAAATGTATTAACATTCTGAATATTTCCATTTCATTACATTAGAAAGTCATGAAAAATGTATATCTTTTTTAATTGATTAATTTTTTACCAGAGATTTCTGTCAAGCTGATAAAAATTGCAATGGAATTAAATGTATTAAAGGAGCATTTTAAAATTGAGTTTTCATTAGTTAAAACTTCCTTAACTTGCTGGATATGTAAGAGAAACAAGTGAATCAAAACATGTTTTGCATTCAGAACAAAGAAAATATATCTGTATTTAATAAATTAAACTGAGTGGCTTTAGTCATGGTGTCCTTCAAGATTACAGAAAAAAGTAGATTCTATCACCTAGTTTTTACTTAAACTCAGGTAAAATGAAACAGAGAAAAGGCCACTTCTGTCAAAACACCATTTCTGTCAAAAGCTAAATTAGTATATCAGCATATTCAGGGTCTAGGTGCTTAACCAGTTACTTCCATTAGTTCAGTAGTGTGAACTTACTTAAAATATCAGCTAAAAACACTCACCATTTTATAGAACAAATTTAAATTTATTTTAATTGATTATAATGATGTTGATCTTGATACAGGCTGTCATTTATATGAAACTTAGCTTTTAATAGGATTTCTTAAGAAAGGGTGAGTCTACACAAGACACTAACTACACAGTAGTCTAATAACGCTGCACAGTAGCATGCTGGGCAAAATCTGTGTTAATACACTACTGCACAGTAGTATTAGCCTACTATGCAGTTAGCATCTGCAAAAACAAATGCACTGGCTGTGCACAGTAGCACCAGTTACTGCACATTGATTAGTATTGGTTATGCAAGTACTAAACTTACTGTGCAATAACTATGGCACATCAATGAGCATGTGGATGCACCCAAAGAAAATCAATTTGATTTAAATGAAAAAAATCATATTCTTCTAAACTGACTGATTTTTTTTTATCTCCCTTGCTATTAAGCCAATTCCTCAGCAAAGTCCAGCATTTCTGGTACTGTTTAACGCACTGTATTTTTTTACAGATAAGTCCTGATCACTTCTAGTAATAAAAAAAATCCCGTGGCATTTTTTCCAAGAAAAATGGAGCCTCATCATGGTGCCTCGATTGAATTATAAATCAGGTGAATGCATTTTTCCTAATGTCCTATAGGACATTCAATTGGTTTTGACATTTATCTTTCTCTCTTCTTTTCCTATTGCATTAGTGTAATACATTCCACAATAAAAGTAGCTGCAATTCAGTGAAGCCTGAAATGATTGCTCTAAAGCCTTTACTTCTCTTACTGGGATGTTGGGAGGATTGACTGATTAATTAATTAATTAATTAATTATAAAGATATATATGATTTATATGTTAAGATTAAAATCACTATAATAATAAAAATAAATACTAATAAAAATAAATTACTATATTATCAGAATAAGTTATTGAAATTCACAGTAAATGACAAGAGTCATTTTCTACTACTGCTTGTTAAGACAGTATTCTAAATCCTGTCTTAAGATTTGTCTACATGGGGAAATTGATGCAAATTATTTTTTGAAGTGGGCTAGTTAAACCTTAGGAAGACTCTTGGGGTGCCTATATATGTACTGTGAGTAATTACATTGTGTCAGAGCAGACTCAAGATTCATGGGAGTCTGGTGGAGTCTGGTAATTACTGTGCTCCAGCAGACCTCTGCATCCCATGCATTAGCATCCCCCTGCTGAAAAATGGTGGCGGGGGCACTTTAACTAAAGCTCATTTGACACGCTTTAGTTAAAGTGCCCCTGTCTCCATTTTTCAGTACAGGGATGCTAATACATAGGACACTCTAGGCAATTTGATTAGTACAGCTTTGAGGGTGGGGAATTGAGGCTCTTGGACCTGCTCTAATTAAAGCACCTCCCCCACTCCTAGAGCATGTGTATAAATGCCCTTGGTCTCGGCATGTACAGGGATCTGGGTTTTTTCCTTTTACCCAAGAAAAACACAGCTTTTTCATATTGTCAAAGAAACACACAGATTTTGCTCTTTCGCAAAGAGCTCTCTGCAGGTTGGAAGGGTTCCAGCCTGCAAGGGGCTGTGTGGAACAGAAGGGGGGCAGTCAGGCAGGGGGTACCATGTGCATGTACATGCACATGGCTGCCAGGCGGCGTGGAGAGCAGCTCCTGAAGTTAAGTCTGGGTGGGGGCGGATTGGAGGCCTTCATAGAGAGGGAGGAAGGGAAGGAGAGAGTTGGGCAGGGCAGGGGTGGGGTTGCTGCCCAGCCAGGTAATATGTGCGGCGTGGGGCCTGGGGATGCAATGCACAGCCACAGGGCCCCACCAGGGAGTGGGACGAGGCCTCAGGAAGCTTATCTGAAGAGTGGGGCTGGCTCCCCACTCCTGCATGCACTTCTGGTGGAGCAGGGTGGGCATGTGCCCCAAGACATGTGTGTGGGGTGGGGGCAGGGGCAGGCTGCTTGCTGCAGGCTTGGGCTCCCTGCCCTGCTGTCCTCCTCCATGGATCTTCCGTGGCCCAGCGGACAGGACCTGGCATGGCATGGCAGAGTGAGGCCAGGAGGGGAAGCTCCTTACAGCCACTGTGAGCCCCATGCTGCCCTCATAATGTGTCCTTTGCCCACCCTGGAACAATGATGGGTAAAACCCCGCAGTGCCACCCCTGCTGCTGCAGGGCAGGCAGGGGACACGCCACTAGGGCAGTGTGGGGCTTACAGCAGTTCCTGGTCCTGCCCAGGGGGAGGGCAGCAGGGGGCAGAGCCCAAGCCTCAACCCCACCCCACCCCGTGCACAGATCTGGGGGACACTTGTCCCACCCTGCCCCCCAGGAGTGCATGCAGTGGCAGGGAGATAACCCTCCCCGCCTAAGCCTACAGCAGGAAGCCCACACCTACCCCCTCCCCAGGGTCTATTTTGGCTATACCAACTGGGTAGCAGCCAGGGCTCAGGCGCTGCTGTGTGGGGCAGGGAGCTGTGGTTCCGGATACCTGGCCCCACAGCCCTGGCAACTGAGAGCCCCCTCCAGTGGAGCTGGGGGGTGGCAGGGGGCTCTGGGTGTGGAGTGAGGAGCAAAAGCAGGGCTGGGGGGCTCTGGCTGGGGACTGAGGGGCACCAGCAGGGCTGTGGGGGCTGTGGCTTGGGAATGAGGGGCCTGGACCTGCATCCTGGTGAGCTAAGGGGGCAGAGGGAGCTCTGATTTTCCATGATAAAAAAAACCAAAATCAAATACCAAAATGTATAGGTACTCATAATTTTTTTTACTATAGTTATTGAGGCACTGGTAGACTTCCAAAATGCTTTAACATTGTAAACATACCAATAAAACATTGCATGGGTGACCGGTGATTCCTGAGTCAGGGGGGCACTTGCCACTTCAGCGTCCAGTCAGCGACTGCAGGGGTGGGGAGGTGGGGAGCGTCCCCTGCAGCTGACCGCGCTGACCCAGAAGTGCAGCTGGCACTTCCAGGTCAGCATTATCGGCTTCAGGGGAACCTTCCCCCCACCACCCTGGTTGGCACAATCGGCCACAGGGGGACAATAGGGATAATTTTTCCTGGCACCCCCACTTCCCAGCCAGCACTCTTGGGCGGGGGGCACCAGTGCTCCCAGCTGTCCCCCCACTGCCCATCACCTAGGCGGGGAATGCTGGCTGTCAGGGGGTGCACCCACACTCTCAGGGGGTGCACATGCACCCCTGTGAACCCCCTATGTGTTGCTACTGAAACACTGTATTCAATTGATACCTATATATATAATAGCATTTCATTTTAATCACAGATTTTGGAGGGGTTTATCAGAGAACTTGCAATTTTTTGTCAGCAAAAACCAGGATCACTGCTGTAGTAAGTTTTAGAATTGAGACCTTTGGGCATTTATGTAGGATATAGGGGGGGAGGCGTGCTTTAATTAAAGTGCCTGGAGCACTGTGTGTATGTGTCACCATGCTGATAAGTGGCAGCAGCGGTGCTTTAACTGAAGCTTGTTGAATGAGCTTTAGTTAAAGCGCCCTTTCTGCCATTTTTCAGCACAGGGACACAGACATTAAGCTAGTCTTTTTAATGGTATAATCTTCCCTCAAAAGAAATTGGGCTCAAATGTCCTCCCGCTTACACTATTATACACCAGCAAATACTCTATTGAGGTTCACCTGTGTAAGTGAAAAGAGAATCAGGTCCACAGACGGCAATGTGAACTGAAGACTACCCAACAAACAAAGAGACAACCATTCTACCCAAAACAACTGAAAGGATCTTTTTCTTGTGCCCGCAGGCATTGAAATCCTACTGGAGAGTGACATTCTTTTAAATAAATAGCAACCTAATATAAATGTTTTCATTCTTGAAATCTGTGCACCAAACAGTGTTACACAGGGATGAATGAATCAGTTAAGAGAACGCATTTGTTCTGTTCCAGTTCATGTCAGGGCAAAGTACAGCATATGGTAGAACTCCTGTAATTGAACATAATGGAAATGCCTCAAAAACATAGCTTTTGTGTACAGTTAAATCTGTTTTACCACCAGAGATTCACTTAAGGTAGCAGAGGCCTGAGGCTACATGCCATTGATGTATATTGAAGCTGGGGCAGATCTATTCATAACTAAGCAAACTTCTATAAATATGCTTTGCATGAGCTTTTCTAGGCTTAGTAGGTGTGCAGAACACTGTTCAGCAAGTCTGTTCTTAGATGAGGAATTTAAGTGGTCTGCATTCTGTCTCAGAGATGACTAAAAGTACCATACAAGTAATCCATCCTAGCTGGATATGTGCACATATTTACGATTTTAAATATTGCTTTTCTCACTGTTTTATCTCATTTACAATCTCTTCATTTTGTCTCTGTCTTTTTAGCCCTTTCTTCTTTCTGTAGTTTCTACCTCCTCTTTCCCTGTAACTTTAATTATTCTCTGTTCCTCTTCTCTTCATTTCCTTTTCATTTTCTTTCCTTGAATCATTTCTCTCCTACCCATCTCCAGCTGTCAATGCTTCTTTCTTTTCCAAGTATAAGTAGCTTTACCAAGACAGCAGTGCCTACTTTGGCATTTCTGATTAGTTTAGCATAGGGATGTCAAGCATATAGCACAGGGGTTAGATCCAGGTACAGAGGTGGGTCATCTGGCTTGTGGAGTTTATCATGGACCATAGGCAGTGGAAGGATAGGGTTAACAGGACTTAAACCCCCCAAATGCAGGGCAGTGGTAGCAGTGCAGGCAGGGGCAGGGGCAGGGGCTGGGGTGAATGGGGTCCCGGGACAGGATGTGGGAGGGTCAGAGCCTGGGCAGCTAATCCAGGAACATAGGGGAGGAGGGGTGCTTCCATCACTGTGCAAATTCCTGGGGGAGACATAGGGGGCATGTGCCCCCAGGATCTGTGTGTAGGGCTTCATGGAGGCAGGCTGCCACTGCAGGCTGGGCTCTGAACCCTGCTGCTGGTTCCTTGCCAGTCCTGCAACGCCATGTGCCTCCTGTCGCCAGGCAGGCAGCGAACGTGGTGTCTGTGTGTACAGAAATATCTTTTAAGTTTAAGTTTTACTCAGCCCCCCACCAAATAATATTTTCTCCCTCTGTCTATATCATGGACTGAGAAGTCCACTTCATGGGTCAGATTCTAGCTGCGGAGCTTGTCATCTGCCAGAACCATTGTGTCAGTGCAGCTCCAGAACCTAAGGGGTTAACACTGCCTCTGCTGCCCCTTCCTTACCTGATGCTGAATTCAGGGGGTGGTTTTTTTGTTGCCATTGATGGCAGGGGGAAAAGAGTGTCAGTGGCAGCTGTGTTAACCCAGCATAGCCACACTGATATAGCAGTTCCTGCAGCCATGAGGACTGACGCTGCTACTGGTGCTATTCATGGAAAATCTGGATCCAGCCCAGGAGACACAATGACTTCCACACCCCTGTCTTATCAAGATGTCTTTCATACCTCACCTTTCCTGATACCCCTCAGTCATTTTTAGCTGAATTGATGGTTTCCTTTAAACCTCATTTTACGCTGGGGGCCTTTTCTGGTAGTTTGTTGCCTTAGTGTTGGTAGGTGTTGCCTTAGTGCCACCATAAACATTTTTATGGTGGCACAAAGGCTAAGAAAACAGATGTCCATGCCTCTTGTTGAGCCACAAATGCTCAAAATTTGTGGCTGTGACAGAGGTGTTATGATTTTGTGCTTCTATTTTGTGACCATCTATTTGCTTTAGGACAGGAGAGAGCCAGCAGTCTGGAGCTGCCCACATTCTCCAGCCACTGTGGGCAGACACTCCCAGGTCTTCAGCAGCTCAATCTGACCCTGGGAATTCCCATTCCCAGAGCACACAGGTTTGGGCCCCCGAGGCCCCAACAGTATCTGACCTGTTTCCCTCATTTGAGATTCCCCATACTTCTACAAGTTTGCAGAAACACACAGCCAGGCAATCCCTGGATATTTCTCTGCTAGCAAGGAAACCCAGGCATCCCTCATTTGCAGAGGGGTGCCATAAGTGTTGTTCTGAAGGACTGTGTCCTTGCTGCTCTGAGGAGCATCAGGGACCAACCCTGTGAGACAACAGAAGCTGTCTGTTTCGCCCAATGGAGATCAGTTGTACCAGGACACATCCTGACTGTTTCATTTGGTGACATCAGTTGATCCCCATCCAGTATATTGGAAGTACATAACCACACAGCCTCAGTTTGGAAAGCCTTCTGTGTGTCAAAGGTAGGAAAGGGCACAGGGCTTTTATGGAACACAGGTGATGTATTTTTTTTTCTGTTTCTGTTTGCACACCCAGGTGTGGCAATAAAAAAGGAATCAAAGGAAAGGTGTATTTCTGGAAACAAGGCCAGTCTTCTTAGGGGAGGTAATGTTCAAGTGGATTTATATTTTGACACGTTGAAGCCACGTACACATCCCTTATTCTGGCTTTTTGAAAATACAGGCTAGACTGGTATTCAAACTGCTGTCAGCTGCATAAACAATCTATGAATTCAAAATCTATTAATTTTTGAGAACAGGGAACAATTACTGCACAATGCTGCATATGTATTATTCAGACTCCTTAAGCAACCCAGCCAGCAGTTCAACAAAAGAACAAACATTTTGCAATAAAATTCATTTTAGTTGAAACACCAAAAGAGTCACATAATCCTCTCCCTTTAAGTCCCACAGTAGAACCAGCTTCATTTTCTGAGCTTTCTCTGAAAAAATGGATTCGTTTTTAACTATTACCAAGGCCTTAGTCTCTTTACAGCACTGTGGCATTATAACAGGGATGAAGGGCATGGCTGCGCTGTCAAAAGACTGTGCTTCAGGGGAGGCCAGACCACCCAAAACTGCCCACGGCTGCAGTAAGGCATCTACAGTACATCTGTTTAGTGAAGTAGCATGTATTGAATGGATGTTGTAGGCTTCACTGCACACTCTAGCGTGGGCCGTTAAGAGGAACAGGCATGCCCTTAACGTCACGGAGAAGCTGGCCCTTTATAACTTGCCTTCTGTGGGATTATATTGCCCCCATTGTCCTGGATTGGGCCTGCTCCCCCATTCAGGTTGCCAGTCCCTGCTCCTGTCTTTCAGCAGCGCTGATGTACCTGCTGCCGTCCTTCCCCGCCCCAGAGCAAGCCTGCCATTCCCACTCTTCCAGGACCCCAGATCCCTCACCCATGACCTGCAGTTTACTTGTGGCTGCTGGTGCTGTCCCAGGGGAGCAGACAAGGAAGGGGAACCCACCTGCCAAGCCTCCACCGCTGCTGTTGCTACCACCATTTTCTAAGCTGGTCTCAGCCTGGAGGACAGTGGCAGCCCAGCAACAGCCCAGTGACAACGGCAGAAGCAGGGGCCAGGCATATGGGTTTCCCTTCCCTGTCTACCCCCAGGACTGTGCCAGCAACTGAAAGAGAGAGCCGGGAGTCCTGGGGGTGGAGGAAGGTGGAGTTGGGCAGAGCAAGGGAGGAACGCCAGGGGTTCGGGAGGGAGCCAGATTGACCAGTTGTCCTCTCACCCTGCCAGATCAGACCCATCATCTCCTGCCCCCACCCAGCACCCCAGATTTCCACTTACCCCCCTGCCTCCCAGCCACGTTTCCTGGCTTACTTGGCACTGTCCCAGGGGAGAAGGCAGGGAAAGGAAACCTGCCTGTCTGGCTACTGCTGCCATTCTCTGGGCTGCACAGGAAGCTGTAAATAAGCTGGGGGGCATGGATGCACCATGAGGACCAGAAGGGGGGGGAACCCCGGGGGTAAGCAGGAAGCCTGGAATGGGAGGGGAAAAGAGGAGGGGGATTCTGACTTTTCAGTCCTCCAGACCCCTGTCAGTTTGAATGTGTGACTGCTCCAAACTCGAGCTTGCACTAACACTGATCAACACCTGAGCAGCTCGAAGTGCAACATGTAATGAGACCCCCAGACTCTTATGCAGGCAGGGAATTCCTCCCTTTGTTTAATGTTACTTGCCTTTTCCTTTAAAAAAAATCTATATTACATCTATTTGATTTAGAGGTATTCTTGTTTGTGGGGAGTGTGGGGAGGATGAGGGAAGTGTATGCTGGGGGAAAAGCTGTTTTCAGGACATATTTGTTAAATACATCATGAATCTTATAGCTAGATATTCAGTCTGTTGCTTCCTCCTTTGTGGACGTAGATCACTAGCATAAAATCACCTGAAGCAATTTTGCAACTTCCCTTATTTATGCCAGCAATTTAGTTCTCTTAGATGTCAGAGTCCCTGAGACATCTCTAAACTGCAAACACAAACAATTCCAAGCATAAATAACTAGGGGAGCAAAACTGGCACGCTCAGAAATAGAGGTCTGTTTGGAGCCAGGCTGACTATTTGTCCCTTAATGTACAAAAACATATGTAATACGCTTCCCTTACCTTTTATACTCTTTTATAGTGACTTGTTTCTATTAATAGCCTGCTACTGTCAGGATTCAGCATGACATATTAGCGCAATTTGCTTCTTTTGGGAAAAGCAGACAACTACAGGTTTCTAGTCTTCTCTTGTCCCTGCTTCTCTGAGCTTTTTGCTATGCTGTACTCAGTTTATACATAGGTGAATTTCCTTTCCCTTCCCTTCTCTTCCCTTCCCTTTAAAGTGCTGTGCAATGGGCAAGCTAACACGAATCTAAACCATCAGTTTTCAGTGGAAGGTTTGCGGTAGATATGGAGTTGGTCCATTTTGCAAGTTTATTTAGCTGTCTGCACTGCTGCAGATCACTTTATGCTCTGCCATTTTCTCTGAGAAACTGCTCTCCTGCAGCAGAGAAAGATATTCCTTACAAAATGGACTTTGCTTGGACAATTTACTGGGGCAAGTTCAGATTGCACAATCTGACTACCAGAGAGTGTTTGACTACCAGACTGACTGTGCTGCCCACCCTGGATTTCTGTTTTTTGGCTTCAGCTGGTAAGGTCACATTCTTACAATGATTAAGTTCTAACCTTTGATTTATTTGGCTGGACTCGCAGTGCCCCTTGTTGGCTGTTGCTGCTGCCATCTGCCTGCTCTTTCCATGGCCAGAGTTAGTCCTGGCATGTGTCAGGTCAATGACATCAGTGGAAGGACCTGACATAATTGAGGCAGAACTCCGCTGTTCTGCTGTAACTTGAGCCTGTCTTCCAATCTGCCTCCAAAGGTCTTGGCCATGTGGGATCTCAAAGGAAGTCACCTACAGAATGGAGAGAGATGCAAAAGAGGCTGCCTTCTAGACCTATGTAAAGCTGGCATGTGGAATTACTCCTATGCTTCATGTGACTGCTAGAGCCATGGGAAAGGAGGGTTTTGCAGTGACTCACAAAATAGATGTTAAGGACGTTGGCCAGATGCCTTCACTGCCCAATCGTGAAAATTCACAGAGCAGTCATTCAAGCAATGGCTAAGATTCCTTCTAATTATTCCCCAAGTGAGCAGGGTGTGGCTGGTAAGGAAATTGGGGCAATCACATAAGATCAGAAGGGAGAAGGAAAGACAGGCTCGGGTTGCCTACTGTCTCACAAATTACATCTTTAAATTTGAAAATGGCAGGGGGGCAGGATACAATATATTTGAGTGGAGGAGGGAGAGGAACCTTGCAACCAGAACACAACTGTTTCGTTGGATTACTGCAGTCAATGGTTTTGCTACAGCCAGGCACACATACCCAAGTGACAGACTTCCACACACTCACTCAAAGGTGAAAAGGAGCCAACAATTCATTTGTGTGCACAGCAGGCTTACAAGCAGGAATATACCTAAACCAGTTATGAAATTAACTCACTGCTCTGTCACTCTGGTTCTATAGCAGAGGAACTCAGGTCCTCTATATTTTATGCTTATTTGCCAAGTTCCTTCTTGAAATAGAAAGCTAACTACACACAAAGGAGTCTGACACAATCTTTTGGTCTCTGTTGTTAGAGCAGTAGTGAAGAGCTTATATCAATATCCTTATTCTATTGCAATCCCAGAGCATTTTCAGTAACTCATCTTCCATATTTTGTGATACCTGTTTTATTGGTACCCTTCATTGTATTGCACATGCTTAGACATAACGAATTGTGAAGGTGGTACATAACGCACCATGGGCACATCTCCATGTGCATGAATGCACTTTTTCTAATGTGCATTAACTTTAGTACCTCAAATGTGAGTCACTGAATGAATGTGCATTAGGCTGTACTAATACACAGTATTGCAGTCACATGCTTTTTTAGTGACGCTTAATGTGCAGTAGACTAATTTACTATTAATTAGTGTAATGTCATGTTTTTTTACATAACACTTTAATGCATAGTAAAATAATCTACTGTGCATTAAAGCACACACGTAGACACACCCTGTGTGTGATACCCGCATGGATATGGATGTGGAACAGAACTTGTTATTTTGCAAACATCAATTTACCAGTTACTTAAGCACTTCATTTGGGACAGATCCTATTCTCACTTAAGGCAAGGCAGAATTCCCATTAACTTCATTAAGAACTAAATTAACTTTTATTCTCCCTATACATTCACCTGTGCAGAAAGTCAGCATGAATCCTGTGAATCACTTCAGTTTCACTTCGGATGTATTTTGAGGACTTGTATGCTGCTTAGCTTTTGTGCAGTCTTTGTGCACAAGGATAAATTTCACCCCTCTGGAACTGCTTATATGAATTCGACATTTAATCATATCCCCCCTTAGGTGGGGGGGGGGTGTTTGTGTAGACAGGATTTTAAATCTACAAAACTGGTAGCAAGTTTAAATTTACTCTGACTTCTTTCACTTTCCTTTTTAATGTTGAAGTTAAAAAATGGATCATTTCAGAATAACTGATTGTAGTATTGATTTCCCCTATTCTACAATGCACAGTGAATATAAATACTGTACTAATGCCCCATGACTTTCTTGATGCCCTGTACTGGAAACCACTTCTGTTCTGCTGTACAAAATGTATATTGGTCTCTGTGCATTGGCCCGTGGTCCCCAAAAATAACAAAAAAACTCAATAAATTTGAGAGATGGGAGAAGAGAGGCCTTCTGGATCTGAAGGTACAGCCAATAGCAATATCAAATCCTCCAGTCTCCTCCCTAATCCCCCTCCCCCACAGTCCCTGCCAACCCTTCCTAGTTCAGTTTGTTCATCTTCCTTCTTTTACCTATAGGTTATCATTACTCCTGGAGGGGGAAAAAAGCCAAGCAAGTGACAGCTGCTGAACTATGGATTATGTGACCAATCCAAGGACAATCTGCTCTATTCCAGACCACTTGGCCTGCAAAAAAATTCACATAATGTATTTAAAAGACCATATACAACTCAAAAGCAGTGAAGTGATACCATAGGGCAAGAATATTAGCTAGTAGCAATGGCTTATGACACTGCATAGGAGTATTTTTGGACAAATAAGGTAAAACCAGGTAAGCTGGTTTTACTTTTAATTTTTTAACTGCTGCTGAATGATCCCAGGTTATGTGGTCTCTTCCCCTAACTTTATTGGATTGTTTAAAGGACACAACTATGATGGAAGATCAATGGGAATAAGACACTTGTAAGTATTGCTTACAGAGGATCTATGTTCACATCAAGACTGCTCAATTAATTCCATGGAAGAGAAGAAAGGGAGCCAAAACCAGGAAGATGTTGAAGGGCTTTGCCTTAACCATGCTTTGAGACAGATGGTGCTACCCAAAGCTAATGACATACACAACTTGACAGTTAAGATATATTGTCACTATCCCTGTAGACCTGACTTATAATAATAAACTAAGCACTGTCTTGGTTGAGTGCAGATAATCTTGGATCACCTGGTGCTGCCTGAGTCTCTTAACTATTTCATCAGGTTGTCTTGCTATCCCAAGTGTGTATTATGTACAGCAGAAGAGAGCCAGCTGGTCCTTAAAGAGTTATCACAGGTGTGTGGGAATGGAGGATGTACAAGAGGTTTTTTTCATCATCACTGTTGAATTGTTCTTCTTTGGTTGTTTGTTTTCATGCCTAGTACCATGTGGAGTGCTGAGCTTTTAATTGATTGCTTTTAACTGGTATTTCTTTAACATTTTTTATCTTTTTATAATAAAGGTTAAAAAAGAGTCAAAAGTTCTCTCTCTCTCATGAGCCCTTGGAAATTGTCATGCTTTGCTTGAGCCTGATATCTTTCACAATTATAGAAAAGTAGGTTTTCTAGTTTTCTCCGGTTCTGGCTGTGTTGAGGCTTTGAGAGAGCAATGAAAGGCTCAGCAGAGAAATGTTTTCAGAGCCCTCTGTCCAGAGTTCAGAGACCACCTCTCATGAGTGTGCTGCACACTGTTTGATAGTGTTTTGCAGCACAAGGGCTTCAGGGGCCTGACAGTTCTTGCCTATGAATTCCTCTATAGAAAACAGATCAAATGAGGAACATAATATATAGTGCAGTGTGCTCACTGACTTCAGGGGCAGAATGACCAAACAGGCTAAAGTGTTTTCCAACATTTAGATAGCTATAATTAAACTCCCACGTGACATTGTCTACCGGGCACATGAAAAATTTCCTTCTGAAATCTTCAAACATGACCATTCTAACAAAGTCAGAAGCAATGTCTTCAATTAATATTTAATGTATCCCAAGAGTGAGGAGAGCCTGTATAGTGATATCACTGGCCAAATTTAGTTAGTTGAGAAGCTACAAAGAACTGGAAATCTATCTGTGCCCACTGTAAAGAATCCCTATTCAGTAAAAAATCAATAGAGACTTCCTCTCCAGTTCACTGTAACCAGGAATCCTGTTTGTTTGTTTGTTTGTTTAAATCCCAAATTCTCTTATTAAAAACCCCTAAATCTGCATTTTTCCATGATTAAAATGAAATGTCACTATATGTATAGGTATGAGTTGAACACAATGTTTTATTAATATATTTACCATTTTAAAGCCATTTGGAAGCCTATCAGTGCCTCAATTACTATAATAAACTAAATTCTAAATACCTATATACCTATATATTTGGCATTTGATTTTGGGTTTTTTATCACGGAAAAACATGAGCTCCCCCTGCCCCTTTTGCTTACCAGGACATGGGTCCAGCTGCAGCTGTCCATCCCCTATCCCATTCCCCACACTGCTTTGTGGTGCTGAGCATCCCTGATATGCTGGTGCCCTGCCCTTGCTCCTGCCCATGCCATTGCCCCTCACTCCCTAGCCACAGCCCCTCCAGCCCTGCCAGTGACCCTCACTTGTGACCCACAGTCCCCTCATCCCCACTGGTGTCCCTCATGCCCACCCTGCAGCTCCCTGGTCCTACCAATGCCCCTCACTCCCA
>JAGPOW010000261.1:185289019-185312587 GCA_030014935.1 Caiman crocodilus
CCCACCCTGCAGCTCCCTGGTCCTACCAATGCCCCTCACTCCCAGCCTCCAGTCCCCCATCCCTCCTGGTTCCCCTCACTCCTAACCCACAGCTCCCCACCCCAGCTCAGCCCTGCTGGTGTCTCTCACTCCTGACCCACTGCCCCTAGGCTCCAGCCCCCCAGTCCAGTATATGGGGAAGGCAGTGGGTGTGTGGGACAGAGCAGGTGTGTGTGGTAGGGGGTGCCCAACCATAGGAGATGCCATTGGCAATGCATTAGGGAGGCATAAGGGAGCAAGGGCCTCCTTTAGATTTATGTGCCCACAGCAGAGCACAGGGATACAACCTGGCCAGACCTACCCACACTGGACAGGAGATGCCTGAGGCCCAGTGGTTGGTTGGGACCTAGTGTGGGAGGGCAGAGCAGGGTGGTGAGACTCATTGCTCCTGTTGTTGCTGCCACCACTGCTGGCACCCCCATGCCAACCAGCCACACTACCATGGAGTAATGCCACACAATCAGCAGCATAAGGAGTAATGGACTGTGGCAGGGGTCTGTGGAGCCGGGCTGGGCTGTACCAGCAGGGAGAGGGGGCAGCTTGCCCAGCACCACAGAGCCCCTGCCAGCTGGGACCCCATGCTCCTGCCACCCTGCTCTGGGTCCTGCTGGCACTGGCCCTGGGACACTGGTGCAGGCCCCATGCTCCTGCTAGCTTCCACACCTGCTCATTCCCAGTGCCTCCCAGCCCTGCAGTACAGGTGGGAGGCAGTGCACAGCCCCGACTGCCTGCTCAGCAGCAGGGAAGAAGCTGGTGCTGACTGCCGGGAAAAGCAGCCCCTCACCTGCCCCATGGCTGGCACTCCCTGCTGCAGGTGCTCACAGCCCATGCGGAGCTGTCTGAAGCAGACATAGGTAGCCCCAGGCAGGCTGCAAGCACCTGCAGTGCAGAGCACCAGCCACAGGGCGAGTGAGGGGCCGCTTTTCCTTACTCTCAGCACCAGCTTGTAACCTGGACTTGCTGCCAGCCTGGGCCCCATGCTGGCTCTGGACTCACCCATTGGTGACAGTATCTGCAGCACCCCTACTTGCTGCACCAGGCAGTGTTGGCTGTTACTGCCCACCCAGAGTTCATGTGCTGGGCATCCCACAGGCAGTGCTGGCAAACACTGCCCAGTGCAGCAAGTGCGAGGGGCTGGAGCTGCTGCCACCGATCAATGCACAGCCTCAACAGGCAAGCCTGGAGCCAGCACAGGGCCCAGGCTGGCAGGGGGGCTGGATTACAAAGTGGTGGTGAGCACGGGGGGTGAGGAAAGCAGCCCCTCCCTCACCCTATGGCCAGCGCCCCATGCTGCAGCCACTCGCAGCCCACACGGGGCTGTCTGGAGAAGGCACAGGCAGCCCCAGGAGGGCTGCGAGCAGCTGCAGCATGGGATGCTGGCCATGGGCTGCACAAAGGGCTGCTTTCCCACCCCTTGCAGTCAGCTTTTCCCTGGTCTCCTTCCCTGCCCGGGGTTCTTCCCTGCCCTTCCCTCCCTCTTCCCCCTTACCTGTGGTTACAGTGCAGGACAGCCACGTGCTCCCAAGCCAGAAGGCCCTGCTGGGGCTTCTGGGCTGGGAGGGTGGAGCCAGGGGGGCCCTGCTGTTGTGGGAGCCCACCGGGCTTCTCCTGGGTCCAACTGCCCTTGGTTCCCATCATTAGTTTCCAAAATTTTTAGGGGCCCCACAAGCTGGATAGAATGGCCTCATGGGCTGGATCCGGCCCGTGGACCATATTTTGTGCACCCCTGGCCTATGCCCTCAACCCTTCCCTCCCCAAGCATTGCCTATGCTCTCCCCATAGATTGGAACTCTGCCAGCCTTCAAGTGGAAACCCAGGGTTTCCCACATTTTTGTCCTTTAAACTAAAACCCCAGATCCCTACTTATAACTTAGACTACAAACATAGTTTATTTCTAAGAGCTTGTGATACAGAAGATTGTCTAAACTTGACACTCAAAAAGAGGTCTTTCAAATCAGTACTCAAAGTGACATGCAATACAACTTCTTTGTAATAAACTGTGCTTATAACACCCCTCTCCCCTCACTTTTAATGCTCCTCACAGCAGGCGCTGTTTTTTCATAATTACTATGCAGGAAATTGATTAACCCAAGGATAGTGAACACCCTTCTCTTACAACTTTTCTTCTAGTCCCTTGGGGGTACATTATAATTCTACTTACTTAATGTAAGCCTGCATAGGAGACTTGCAAATGATGTTGATGGCTGCAGGGCTGAAGATTTAGCAGACTCCACTGGTTAAGGTAGCTCTGGAAATGCTTGCAACACAACACATATTCCTTAGCTACTACATTTAACTCAAAGACAGCTCAGAAACAACTATCATAAACATCTAACTGACTTTCCTCCCCCAGCCTCCATGTTGTCCTTTATGGATCCATCCTTTTTTAAAGTTATAATCATTTGCCTGCCTAACAACTGGGTCATATTTTTAGAAGAGCTCAAAAACTGCAACTGTGGGCAGATTTTCAAAAATGCTGAGCATGGCAGATGCACAATGAACACTGACCTTTATTGAAAATATGTCCATAAGCATTGGAGTGGGAGGCACTAGGTTCTCAGCAGGTTGTGAAAATCTGGTCTTTATTTAAATGTCTAGATGGGAACTGAGCTATCAGGCCAGCTGCATATGCTGAGCTTTTAAAAATGTGGGTCCTTCTCAAGAAACAGCTACTGACCTGCCACAGTACATTTTTAACCCATAGCGACATTCCCTCCCCACCTCCCCTTTTCTGCCTTTTACTGGAAACAGATCTCAGGAACCCCAAGGGGATGTTCCTGGAGCAGCAGCAGTCAATTTTCTGGTTTGGTGTCTGGTGGTGGGGCATGCTTGAGGGCACCCTCCCTAAACCACTCTGGTTTAGAGCACCTTAATCTATTTCCTCATTTGATGAGGGTTAATTTTTTGCACAATTAGCCATTTTAAAAGTGCTCTGAAGCTGTGCACATGTGTTACATTATGGCAGTAGAGAGCTTTCAGGGGCCCAGTCATGTGAAAAATGTAACTTGTGTAAGCATCCATAGTAGCAAACATAAGTGTATAAAAGTCTTTGTCTTTAATTGTAGAGAGAGAAGTGATAGGAAAGACTATGCTAGCATTCAGTTTCAGCTGAGAGCACATAAGAAAAGATGGTTTTGTTACTAATGCACATGGCAAGGACAAAGATCTTGGTTCTCTCTTCATTGCTCTTACACGAACTTTAGCCAGCTCAAGTTGGCATGATTTTAGCAAACTCAGTTCACTTTTCTGTATCTTATGATCCATAGATGAGAACCAAGATCACAGTACTACAGGTCAGTAGCTGTTTCTTGAGACCTTATCACACAGAGATGGCATAAGAATGAATGTTTGTAAATGCTGGCGTGGGAGGTGGAGTTTAATAGGTGTTAAGCTAGTTGATGTCTTTCACATGATAAATTTGTCTAAAACGGGTCTTTCTAAAACCAAACGTTCTCAGAAAAGTTGTTTTTAATTTCCTTCTTTTTCTCTTCAGTTAAAATCCTAAGTGTTTTCAGGTTCTTGATCTATTGTTTTTCTTTTCTTCCCCTCTTAGTTACATCTCCCCTTCACTTCTTTTTCTGCAGCAACAATGAAGAGATGACCTAATAATACAAAGCTGTGATAATTACTTTCCACATTAGCCATCATGTACTCAAAACCTGAGATGAAGGGGAAGTGATGGTCTTTTAAGAAACCTAAGTGTTTCTAGATGGAGTTGGATCAGTTTATGTTGAGATTATATGGTATGGCTGCAATAGTTAAGGCTCTAGACTTGATGATCAGTGATGACCCATAGCGATCCTTCCAGTCTTGAATTTATAGAAAGCAGAGGGAGAGGAAGGGAAGTTCTGTGGAAATCTTTTTGAACAAAAATGTATTCCTTTACAAGATCTGAGGATTGAAAGTTACTTCAAGACTTTTAACTTCTTCCACAACTTTTTATTCTGTCATAGTCTTTAAGAGAGGTGTGGCAGGGCACCTGCTATACCTGCCACTTTACAGTTTCTAGTTGGCAGTGGAGCAGCTGGCAGGTGGATGCCAGCTTCAACAAGACTAGCATGTGACCCTAGAAGGACCCTGGGATTGGCTGAGGGGGCAAAGCAGCCTCTGTTTTAACCCAGGCCCTCAGAGAGGAGTAGTCTGTACTGAGCAGGCCAGGAGGTAGCATCAGGCTGAGCTGCTCCTGGAACATCTTAGCGGTAAGGGTAGGAGCTTATGGGAATGATTTGGAGGCTCCTGGTCCTGGCCATTACCTAAAGCTGCACCCTGCCAGGGATGGGTTGTCTGGTGGGACTATTCATGGCAGAACAGTCCCCCAGGAATGCCAAGCCAGTTACCACTCCAGTGAAAGGCAAGGAGGGGTGTCTGAAAAACCCCACTCCTGCCTGTGGGTGGGTTACTGACTAGGGAAGAGACCTGGGCTTTGCAAACCCAGAGGGAGAAACATGAGCCCAGTGTAGAGGGGCCAGGCACAGCAGCAGCCACCTGAGCCCCACAGGGTGGAAGATCCCAGTGCAGGGGGCCAGGCACAGCGGCAGCCACCTGACCACCACTGAGTGAAAGACCCCAGAGACCCAGTGAGGGTGAAGTGGCCCAGTTGACAGTGGTAAAGATGAGTGGCCCTAGTGACGGGCAGAGCCACTGACTTGGGGAAATAGATGTATTGGAATTTTCCAATATGGAAATACTGGATATGACATAGAAACAGCTGCGAGGCATGGGACATGTGTAAGGGAAAGTCAAAGCACGTACTTAGCCCCTTGTTATCAAGAGGTCAAACAATGGGCAGCTTTAGAAATAACATTTGTATTATTTTCTTCAAGGTGTGGCAGAAGAGTGAGGTAGTGGTCTAGCCCAGAACAGGTGGGTGGCTGGTACTGAGACCTGGCCCTGCAAGGCCAAGCTGTTACAGGAGGGTATACCCCTGTATATTGTACTCCACACTTCATCCACTGGACATACCTATGTTATGGTCTTCAAATTCCTAACTTATGTATCCATAGAAAATACTTTGCCAGCAAAATAGTCAACTTTCAAATGAATTATAGAAGACTCTGATTTCTTTTTCCTGGTATGTAAATGAGTACTTGGTTGGCAACTTAAGGGGGTGGCCTAATGAGCAGTACACCAGAATGAGGGTAGGGGGAGACTTAGTGATGAACACCTAGTCATGCTCTTCACATGGTCCCAGAATAAGTATATATTTAGCAGTGTTGGGGGGAAAAAATCAGCAGTGAAATTTAGCTGTGATGATGCCTACACTGTTATCATTACTAGTCTTCAGAATTATGCCTAATGAGATGACTACGACCTGACGCTGACCTGTTTCTGCCTGAAGGCCTGGGATGAGATAGCAGTGTACTAGTGAGCATAAAGATGGTTATCCTAATAACTTAAAGAGCTTAAAAGGTTTTTTTTTCCAAGTTAAGATCTGGGTCCTATAAAAAATGATACATTCTAGAAAGGTTGGTACAGTGACTCTGTACATACCACCTCAATTCAATCCCCCTAGGTACGTGATGTGCTGCATCTGAGAGAATGATACTTCCCCATCTCCCAACCCAACATGCTCCCTGGACCCAAGCAAAGTGAGGTTATTTTCCATTGCCCCTTTGCCTGGATAGGTATTTTCAATAGAGAGAGGAGATAACAAGCCAAATGTTGAAACAAGAGGGGAGTCCATCTCGAATCCCATGAAGCATCTTCCTGCTTCCAGGAAACTGCATGCAAATGCCAGCAATGATCATTTGTTTACTTACTTCCCTTCAACAAGGCCATTTTCATCCCAAATCTGGGACTAGCAAAAATGGAGGAATTCACAATGGTTCTTACATGGTAGGAAGAGAGAACCCTACCAGCCACTCCTGCCAGTCCCAGGGAGGAGCCCAAGCACCAGCTTCAATAAAGTTTATTCTTCAACATGAAAGAATATGCTACAAGCGCATCATCAGCCTGCCAGTTGTTCATACTAGTGGAACTGAACATCTTGCCAGAAGCACATCAACCCAAGAGACTTAATTTGCAAACTTCTAAGAGGGTACCTATTTCTTTTTTTTAAAAAGACTCTGCTGTCTTCTTTGAATCGGTTCCATTTAAGTTCTCCAGTAGAGAGAGATAATAAGCCTGCCCTGCTACCCAAGTATCTTTTTTTTTTTTTGCAACTGACCTGATATGGCAAGGGTACCATCTCCATTTTCCCTCCTGAGTCCCTCAAATATACCACCACAAGGTAGCTCGATGCCAGCATCACCCCTGCCTGAGGTAGTTTATTTTAAACAATGCCAACAGTGCTTCAGATTCCAACATAGTATGCCACTGCCACTAATACCCCAATCCCTGCATCTTTATGTTATCACCAAACATTGCCTTCACTCCCCTTTGGCAATCAGCAACCCCAGCCCTTCTCAACAGCAACTCCTTACAGGGAAAAGTTAGTAAAATCTAAGGCAAGGGGAGACATCTCACGCTCCCCACATGCATTTGTTAACTCTGGTTTGCTGTTTGCAGCTTAGTCAATCTAGGTTTCTTTACTGAGATCAGTGAGAGCAGTAGCTGTCCCTTCATGGTATTGTCAGGTTTAAGAACTTTTTTAGCCTGCAGCAACTGTCAGCTCTTACAATTTCTCATCTACCACAACACACCTTTATTGTCATTCTTTTAATGGAAGAAGGGGCTCAGTGCAATCCATGGACCAATTATAGACAACTTACCATGGCCCTGGCCTTACAGTTTGGGAACCACTCAAGTGTAAAATTAATGAAGCAAGGGAAAGTCAGTATGTTAATGGTTGTCTTCACTGGGACCAAAAGGCTATTTATTCCTTTATGCAGTTTCTGTATATATGCAAACTGTATATACAGAATTTTGATAATGTAACATGTATCCACAAACTAGTTACTAGGAAGCAGTCTAGTGTGGCAACAGACTAGTACTGATCTGATATGTCCTTTATTCAAGAATTACAACAAGCACTTGCAGAGGAAATGAATCCCATGATCTTAGAGGCATTCCTAACATCCCTCTGAACATATTGCTTTTTATTACAACAAGGTAGTGCTCAAAAGCTTCAGTGAGGATCAGTGTCCCATTGTGCTACCTGCGGTAGAAATACATGACTGCCCCAAAGACCTTTCAGTCTAGTAAGACAGAAGGAGTAGAGGCAGGGTGCTACCTCCATGATTTTTTTCACCATTGCTAACTCTTATTATTTATGTAACACAGTTAATTGTGATTGCTTCCTTTGATTTTATGTTAGTGATGTGATTCCTTTTGGTAATTATTCCATTACCTACATGCAACAGATAATTGTGTGGAACTACCAGTGCAACTCAGCTTTAATGTTCTCAGCTTATAAAGTTGAAGTGAACACTTTAATGACTAAAGGGCTGGTACTGTTTGAAATTGATGACAATGTATGGTGAAATCTCCTAAATAATGTGAGATGCCCTTTTGGCTGGAAAGGGCTAGATGAACCTCTGGCTGATAAGTTGTTAAATTGCATCCTATGGCTGACTGCTTGTCTTGGGAAAGTACGGAATGATAAGTGCACAAATTATCATTACTGCATAGAGTGAATCTATTTCCAAAGGAGATGATTTGATAAAATTGAAGTTATTTATCATGATTCAAAACAGTACTTTTGCACTACAGCACAGCGGACAGAACTTGACCTTAAAATTACTTTCTAAAAAAGTACCATATCCTAACTTAAATGATAGTTTAAGTTATAGTTGTATTAAATGATGGATTTTTCTTCCAAGGACAAAATAGATTATAATATTGGAATTGCCATATTTTCAGAATCATCTCTCCCCAGCACTCCAGAAAGTTTTACTTTTATTTCTTTTACTTCTTCATCAGTTTTGGCTCTTTTTTTAAAACAAACATGTTTTCAATCACTATCAGAAAACAAACTGGTAGGTGTAATGGTAGCTACTAGAACAATTGCTTTGCATAACCCTATTGCATTAAAGAAAAAGATCTTGATGAAAATGATCATTAACATAATGGGGTCAAGTGATTATTCTAATTGGTGTTTAGCTTAGACTATATCTGCTTCTTTCCCAGGCCTAAGAAAGACCATTTTTTGGCCAAAAGTTTGTCTGATATCTCTTCCAAATATACAGCTGGTCCAAATAGAAATAGTACCCAAAAAATCTTGCCTTTCATGATTTGCTGACATATTGGTCTTTACTTGCAAGCATGTCAGATATTTGTAGTAATATTGTTTTCATAAATTTTAAGGTCTGAAGGTATCATTAACTCATTTTGTCCTTCCCTCAGGCCTCCCCTACAACACAGGCCAGCTAATTTCACCCACTTACCCTTGCACAATGCATAACAATTTGCATTTGTCTATGTCTTTCAGATAACATCCAATCTCTATTTAAAGACTGCAAGAGATGGTGAATCCACTATCCTCCTCAGCACTTTGGTCCAGTAGTGTAATCATCTTCACTGTTAAAAAAAATGTACCTTTGTTTAGCTCTGTAGGACAGAAAGGGAGGGAGAGAGGGGGAAAAGAAGACTAGCAGCAGCATTTACCCCCTCAGCTCCAGAGTTATGGGAAAACAAGTCCTCATGCCAGACCTTGCCCTGACAGGAGCACACATTGATTACACGGTGAGTTTGGAGCTCACTGTGCATAACAGCCACAGCCAAAGTGCATCTCCCTTGCCCCATTCCTGGATGCACTACTGTGTGGGTCATACCACCCAAAACACAGGATTGTGTTTTTCCTCAAATCTATTTTGTTCTATCACCGCAGAGAAAGACATTTTTGTTTGTGTACTAGTGGTTGCGCCTGGTGAAACTAGAAGCCAGGGGCCTATCTTTGTAAAATTTTTCACCTACTGCACTGCAGAAGCTGAAAGAAAAATACCACAGGAAACACATTTGCAACATCCTTTCAGTCTCTCTTTTATTTTTTTAAAGCAAATTTAGGGCCCATAAAAGTTTGACAGCCTTTGAGACTGCTGATCCACCAAACAGGTAAAGCACAGGTGTGTGTTTATTTACAGTGTGCTTGCTCAATGAGACACACTTAAAAAGAAGAGGTGGAATTAAAGATCAATTGAAGAATAACAAAATATGCTCTTTAAAGCTGTACACTTGCCAGCAAAAAATATTTTAAAACCAGAATGCAGTAATACTTTAAAACAGGGTTCTAACTAGACTCCTCTAACAGTTCTGCCAAGAGCCATTGATATGTATATATAAAGGGCTTAGTCCATCTGCCCGTGTGTCTGTCTGTCTGTAATGTTCTTGGGGGGGCATGGCTCTCAGTGGGGCGTGGCTCCAGCCAGTGGTGTGTCAGGAATGCCTGTCAAGGAGTGGGCCAGGTGGACACAGAGTAGCGGGGATAGCGAGGAGGGTGGTGTGGGGCTGGACACAGAGTGGGATGGGGCTGGTGCAGGGCTGGACATGGAGTGGGGGGGTGAGGCCAGATGCAGAGTGATGACAGTGTGGCATGGCTGGTGCTGGCAGTGGTCACTGTGTGCAAGCTTCCCTCCCACCTGCTCCTGGGAGGTGGCAGCAGCACAGGGTGGTGGGTGGCAATTCTCTGTCTCTGCCCAGCCCCCTCCCAGTCATTCTTGACAGGCAGCTCACTAGTTTTTCTAGCATTCTTTTAAATTCTGCCTGATTAAAGCATTCCCCATGGGAAATTCAATACCACTATAAATGCCACAGGCTTTGATGGAGTTGCGCCCATTTACACAAGAGTTGAATTTGCTCTGCTGGCTTCAATGGGAGTTGCATTCAGATTACATTGAGTGGAATATGGCCTTATTAGAACATCTGTTTTCAGCCTCCACTGAAAAAGGAAAAGTCCAGCAATATAATAGAATGTTAACAGACCATATGCATCCCTTTACATAAACAGTCTCCACTCCTTTAACGTCTAAGAGACACTGGAATACTAAAAACTACCCAGAGTGCACCATACAGGATTAGACCTGCACGTTTCAACACTTCCTTTCTTATGAAAAGTGTAATCCCAACTTGGGCCAAGCATTCTAACTCTCACTGACATCACTGGGAAAAGGGGAGATGGTAGAGCAGCTTTGAATCTTGGGGGTGAAATATGCTGCCTGTTAAGCTAAAATGTTTTGTGGTGATATCTGTGTATCCACAAGTTTGTCATCTGGAAGGTTTTTTAACAGAGAGAACACTGAGACATTAACACATGGTTACGGTGTCTGCTTGGGATAAGAGAGACATGGCTTCAGGTAGAGCAAGAACTTGCACCTAAATCACCTATCCTAGGCCAGTACGGTAATCCTCTAACTGTCATGGCACACCATCATTCCATTTTTTGCAAGATTGTTGCAGAAAGTTATTTTCTTGCAAATGCACAATGAAAACAAAATTGAAAATCTCAAATATTGCCACAATAGAATTACTGACCTCTAGTCAACTCCAGTGGGAGAGCAGTTAGAGAAGGGGTGGGCAAAATATGGCCCGCAGGCTGCATTTGGCCCACTAGGCCATTCTGTCTAGCCTGTGGGGTACCTAAAAAGTTTAGAAAAATTAATATTTATCTGCTCCTAACTGCCTGTCAAGGATGACAGGAACCAGAGGCAGTAGTATCCAGGGGAAGCTGGCAGGACTCAGAAGCAAGACCAGCCCTGCCCTGCCTCACCAGCTCCCTCCCACCCCCACACCCAAGTAGAAACCTCTGCCTGACCTGGCTTTCACTATTTCCCTGCATGCCTGATCCAGCATCATGTGGCCCTGGGCTGCACCACTGGACCATGGGAGTACAGGGCCATGCCAGTACCCTAGGGCCAGAAGCAGGAGAGGGGGTGTGTGTGTGTGTGGGTGGGTGGGCGCGCGCGTGCATGCGTAGTGAGGGAGGCATGGTGTGTGTGTGTGTTCATAGGGCAAGTCCCACAAGCACACCCCAACATGCATGTTTACCTACAACCTCCACACATCCCAACCACCCTCTCCCCCACATACATCCCTCCACAAACCCCATACCCCACATAACCACACAAATACCCATATGCTCCCTCACCCTACACCCACACCCCTCACACCCTCCCCACATACCCATACACCCACAGCCCCTCACAAACCTATACCCAACCCCATGCCTCCCACCCCTGTATAGTATGCAAGAGTAAGACTTCATTTTAAGTTATTGTGCAATCACCTCTATATGCACTACACAAACACATGTAAATCAGGACAAAAATATTGTTTGAAATCAAATTAATCAGTGTTATAGATAATCACTTTTTAGAAAATAATTTGGTATTTTTCTGGTTCTGAGAGGGCAAAACCCCTTCCTGAAAGTAGTATTTCCAGGGGCAAGGGGAGGGACTTCTGGTGGCAAAGGTTGGGTGATAGAGGGTGGGAATTCTGGTCCCAAGATGGTGACCAGGGGGCAGATCACTTGTAAAGGGGTGGGACTACCCATGCAGCCCTAAACAGCTTGCTGAAGCCCTCAGCCCAAAATAATTGCCTACCCCTGAGTTAGAGCATCCTGCTAAGGTTTCAGAAGCATAAGTTTGAACCCTGTTCCTGATGTGCTAAAGTTGCTTCCAGCTGACCCAGCTGTAAATACATACCTGGCCTTTCAGTCTAGCAAGTCCAAGGCATTATCCCTTGTGAGCTGCGGCTATGGGGTAGCAACAGGTAAAGGTCAATAATCCAATTCTACAAGGCCTGTAGTATAGACCATGCAAGGCTTCAGAGACTTTTAGACTTGAATCATTCTGGCAGCCAAACCCTCTCTGGATCATACCTTTTATCCTGAATTTCCTGCAAGGAATCCTTCACAGATTGGAGGTTTTGAATTTCTAACTGCATTTGAAAAATACACTCAGGCCTCAGTTCTGTAAAACACTTTGGCATATATCTAACTATTTTAGCAAGTACTCAAATGCATTGTCAGCTGACATAGACACAGCTTTAAATATTTTTTCTACATACCTCAAGGTACCAGGTGTGGCTCATGAATATTGTGATGCTGGGGCGCATGGAGCATCCCCCAGGAGTGGGGGGGGGGGCCCTGTGTGCTTGGCAGTGAACCCAGAAGTAGACCAGAAGTACTTCTGGTCCGCTTCCAAGTCTGCTGGGGAGCACACGGGGGAGGCCCACCATGTCCTGCCCCTGGCTCTGCGATTGGCCGCAGGGGGACCCTGGGTGGCTGCCCAGACCCAGGAGGCACTGTTGCCGAGCCATGGCAGCATGGAGGGACCCCGGTGGACCCAGAAGTGGACCAGAAGTGATCTGGCAAGCACACTGGGGAGCCCCCTCACTCCTGTGGGATGCTCCATGCCCCCAGCATTACAACATTCACAAGCTGCCTGCTACCTTGAGGTATGTGGAAAAAACATTTAAAGCTGTGTCTATGTCCAAATCTTTCCAAACCACTCCAAATCATTTGGAAGGTTCCAATTCAGTTCGGAGAGATTAAAGGATCTTCTGATTCAATTTGGATTCAGAGTATAAATTAGAGGTATAAAGCTGGAAATAAAAGAAGCCAGAGTCCTCACTACAGGATGACCCTTCCTAAGTTTAGGGAATAGACATGTAATTAAATTGTGCAGTTAAATTTATCTCCAGGCAATTGTATCATGGCTGGCTGATGTGCGCAACAGAAAATCAAGAGCTTTAGTGATATAACCCATATTACAAGAGTAATAGTTGCAATGCTCATGCACTACAAAAAATCTCATGCTCCATTTATGTTTCAATTCCCCTATGTCTCTCATATAGTAACCTAGGGCAATTATGAAATACAGGATATAATACCTGTTTCAATTTTGTAGGATTCCACTTTCCAGACTCCAGTATAATAGAACATGCACTTAGTGGCCTTCTATGCCAGTAGTTCTGCCCCCATGGGAACAGAATAAGATTTTCTTCATCTTGCCATATAAGGATCTACCATGCAGGCCTCAACTGTTTGTGTAAGACTTTGCACCAATCACAACAGCAGAAAGAATGTGAAAGGTAACATGTTCTTTTGTCATGGAAGCTGGCAACATCAGGGGATCTTCAGGAGTGCTGTAGGCTACAGTGAGTGATGGTTCAGCTATTTCATGAGGTTCAAATGGGACAAATAGTTATGAAGGACGTAAATTGTATACAGGGTATTAGCCAACTAAGATGTTTGTTTTATTCATTATTCCTTCATGAAGCTTACGCGAGCTTTTGCTGAATAAACACATTGTTTTATTGACTTCCTTCAATGCCCTCCTTTCCCATAGTATAATTGTTAACTTGCAAGGTCCTGGGGGTATGTCTTGTTAGCTGTATTGAAAGGTGTATAAAATACTCCTGAGGACTGTAAGTTACAATTAATGTTAATATGGTAATATTTAGCCTATGTTACCACAGAATATACACATCATTTGAATCCCTTTCTCATACTCCATTATTCAGCTCTGTATTTTATCTGAGATGGTTGATAAATAGCATGTAGATAATGAAGATGTCTTACTGTAGAAGAAAATCCTGAGGGTACTTAACATTGTGATGAACAGAAGTATAAGTGGATTATAACAACAGCATGAGAAAAGACTAGGTTTCATACTAGAAAAAGATGTTGAAAATGCAAGAAAAATTTTAAATTAATTTACCAGTCACAAATATTTGAAATGCTTTTTTATATCTATTAATCCTTAATGGTATTCAGAGTTTAAATGAAAATCTTGTACCCAAACAAGACTGTACCCACCTGGACTGTGAAGAAGTCTGGAACTGAAAGCTACAACCTTACTCAAGTTTGAAGGTTTGGGATAGGCACCAAATTTCCCAGAGATTTTTCTGAATTATTTAAACCTGCTCCTAAAATCTCTAAACTATTCAAAACTGCTTACTGAAATCTCATACTCACAAGTCTTATTGTGAGAGATACATTACTTAAGATGGTATTCCCTTGCATGTAAAATGCCAACACATACCTTTTCCCCAAAGAATATCTTCTAGAAATTTGAGTGCCTATTATATATGAAAATATGGTAAGAGCCGTTTCTGCTGCTCTGGATGCAATTTAAAGCAATCTGCAGTGAGCAGAACAATGAGCAAGCTCAGCTCCCTAGGTACTGTTGCTCAGTTTCTTACTATTTCTTTTTATCTTCATTCTGCCTTTCAAAAATAAAAAGTGTATTATATTCCACGGCTTGATGTATGTGAGAAAATACAGTACTTTTGAGCAATTCAGTAGCACCTTGTGAATCTTTATCACAATGCCCTATGATTCCCATTTCCAGTGCTGGCTAAAATCAGAAATTTCAGTAGAGGCATTGGGGTTGGGGGGTGGAGGGCATCAATTGAAAAGTGCATTTTTCAGGTGGGAGGAACAGAACTCCAGGTTTATAAACCACAATGCAATGAGAGAAATGTTTGAATTTTGGGTGCAAGGTTTTTTTCTTTTTTTTTCAATAAAAAATGGCTTCTTTAAATTTACTAATTACAATCTTGGGCTTAACATTGACATCCCTCCTTTATAACATAGTTAGACAAGGCAGGGTGTGCCCCATCCCCTTCATAAAATAGTCTAGTGGTTGGAACACTCATCTAGGATGTGGGGAAGTTTACGGTAACTATAAGAAATTCAAACCTGACTCTGTAGCCTACCACTGAAGGCATTCACTAGGCTTGGGAGGGGTACCTGGATTTTGGTGTCTAGTGTTTGTCCAAAGACTTGCAAGCAGAACTGAGGACTTTCCCTTCCCAGGTGAGTGCCCTAACCACTGAGATGCAGTCAGACTCCCACTTGTACTCTCTCCCTGGCCAAGGAATCCTGATTTATTTTCTGCACAGTGGCACCAGATGCCCTCCTCATGAGAATACCGATAAGCTTGTGGTTAGGGTGACTGCCTATGATGATTAAAATGTACATTTCTCACCTATCACGAAGGGGCACCTTGAAACTTTGGTCTCCCAATTCCTGGCAAAATATTTTAATCAGTAGACTGTTATATTAAAAGGAGGTGGAGGTGGGACAGCATCACCACTACTTGCTTTGCCTTCTGTATTTTAAAAGACAGGAGTGCTTTCTGCTTAGAAAGAAAAGCATACAAATGCCTACTTTCAGGAGAAGGCTGTGGATCCCCACATAGACAGAAGCTACAAGTAAAGTGGCTGAAGGATGGGTTTTAAGATATGTCTGAGGGCTCCCTGTTGGCTGCTCAGGAGGTTCCAGACTTAGTATCTGGCCTCTTCCTCCCATGCTATGCACTATTTAAAGAGCTAAGGTGACTACGACATTGTCTTAGAGTCCACTCAGGTGTAGAAATGCCTGGCTTTCAGGTACTTAAGTTCTCTAGTGAATCTGGTCCTAAATAAATGCAGCAGGAAAATGGCCAAGGATGCTCATTTTTTATTTTTAATATTCTCATTAAAATATTTGGTCCACTGAAATCCTCTGCAACCACTAGAGAATTATCTAAAGTATCTGACATTGGGGAGAGAAGGTATAGTCTATCAACCGTGTTGCCCCATATGGTAGTACATCCTTCCAAGCTTCTGGAATGCTACCAGCTGCTCTTTAAGAAAGTTGATGCCATCAGCTGTGAAACAGAAGCCACAGTGGAGCAGAGCAGCAGAGCAGTTAAAGCAGAATTGGTGAAAACGTCATAAATCCTGGTCTGGATCACTTAATGGCATGGCCCAAGGGTCAGCTCTAAACCTAGCAGAAGACCAAGGAAGCCATTGCAGTGACTTCAGTGGGCTTTAGAACAGAACTCAAGGACCAGATTCAGGAAAGCACTTAATCACATGGCTAATCCTATTGAAGTCAATGGCATTTAATCACTGCTTAAGTTTTACTATGTGCTTAAGTGATTCCCTAAATTTTAACCGGAATGCAGAACTCCCCTTGGCTGCCACTTTTTAGAGTTCCTGGTTGATCTGGTGCAATTCCAGTCTGAGTAGTCTGTGATAACTAGGCATCATGTCCAGAGGGCAGTGCAAGTTGTCTGCCCATATATAAATTATTTTACAAAAAAAATTAAATCCTTTATGTTATTTATAAATTTCAGAGCTTCAAACAATATCATTTCACAGCTGATTTCAGGTTTTTTGTTTTGCCAACCAAAAAAGTCATCAAAAAGACAACCACCAAGACAGTAATGTAGAGATTCTGATCACACAGACCTTTACTTACTCATCTGTAACTCTACTGTCTTGATGCCCTTGTCAGGATCAGGCCATACCATATTGCAGGTGGTGTCAGTCTGTAAAGTGGATCATCAGTCCTTATGTGACAAACTGTGATAATTGGATTGTTTGGGGATGTGAAGGAAAATAACTACTGTGTACACATCTAAGAAGAGAATTAAAGACAAATCTGTATTTCAGTTAATAGCGTTATATAAAAAGGCAAAGTGGCTAATGATAAGAAAAGGAAGTTCCATTAAGCCACATGCTTGATGCAAAAGGGAACCATTGACCCCTTGAAAGATATTTGCTGGAAATGGTCGGGCAGGAGAAACAGGTGCAGAAATAAAAGCCAAACAATTGATCACATTAAACCTCCCCAATCTGCAGTTTGAGTGAATATGAGCACCAGATAGGCAGGAAGGCTAACTTGGCTGTACATTTTTTTAAAGGCTGTTTCTTTTTATTCCTTCCTCTGTCTGTCAGTCTGTCTGTCTCTTTCTATCTCTCTCTCTCACACACACACACACACACACACACACACACAGGTGTGGTGAGGGAAGGAAAGGGAAGGGTCATACTAAAAGTTCAGCTATGTTAAAAGAAAGGGAAAAGCAAAGGGGCTGAGGGGAAGGGGAGCCCTTTTTGTCTGATAATGAGCCATCCTCATTACAAGATTAGCTGCCAGAATGAACAACACCCTCTTAATAATGCACACATCACTATGACAACCACAGAGTTTGATACCCGAGGATAACTTTAGTGTACTATAATGTTTAGTTATTTAAAAATTACTATTTATAGTCATTAGACTTAGTTTTATCACCACCACCCTTTCTTTTTCTTCTCATTTGCAAAGCAGGATTTGCCAAAGGGTTAAAGTATCTCTCTCAAGGTTGGTAAACTGCTGTCAAATATCAGCATCATAATATGCTGATACAATTATTCCAATATACTATATATAATTAGTAAAGCTAAGCCTGGTCTATATTAATACCATGATTAATTATGGTGAAAGCATAAACAAGGATATTAATGCTCTGAAAGTATTGGTATAGATATTTGACAACCCATATGCTTGTCTGCAGGACCACTAGGGATTGTGTTGAATCGGGAGCTGTGCGGTGCCCTGACTGTAATGAGAAATGAGAAAACTGCTGAAAAATTGATGCCGCCTGCAGATTGCACAATCCGCTGAACAGCAGGGGGTCGGCTTCTTACATCTCCCACTCTCGCTACAATATGCTAATTTCACCATGCAGACGAGTGTAAAAGGAAAGAAGAAAAGATTTCACAAAAGGAAAAAAATGCAAATGACAACCACAAAGATCACTGCAGAGAAATCCATGAGCTTTATATGGATTAACTGCTGGAGCTAGTGCTCGCCTGAGTTTAACCCTTTCTGTCCTAGAACCTTTGACATCTCTCCTTTGTGGTGCAGTGGAACCCTTAAGACTTCTTTGTGGGGGAAGAGGAAAGCAAGGGCAGCGGGAAACTGGAAGGAGGGAATAGTTTTTCATGACAGCACTCCCTTCGTTTTAACATTGGTGAGTGGCTGTTTGGAGGTAGTGGGGAAGAAAAAGTGAGGTTGGGGTTGTAAAAGGCAACGTTCAGAACATGTTGATGGGGTTAGAAGGAACACTGCTGTGACACAGCTTGGTAGGGGGAGAGTTCAACTACAATACACAGGGGTCGACCATTCTTAAACTAAACAAGAGATCCTCCAACCACCTTTACTGCAGGATGGTGACATTACAGTAATGCACATCTGTGTAGCTTGCTGCGTAGTGGCAAGGTTCCAGTGCTATTAATAATGCATTGCAAAATAAATACATCAACAAGAGGCTGCCTTTTTTTTCATTCTCCAAATTCACATGCTTCCCATTCTTGAGCCAGCTAATGAAGCAGGTAGGCTAGTTTGGTTTGGTTAACAGACTTTCTCTAGGTTAGAAATATCAGGTGCACTAACTACCTAACAGTTTCCCCGTAACGTGCTTGCAACATTCCAGGCATCTGCACACAAACAGGCTCCTAACAGCATTGAGGCAATCCTGCTGCTATCTGGATTAGACTAACTATGGCAGAAGGTAACCCATGACTCTATTATGCCAATCTTCACCATTGTTGTGGCAGCATGAACACTGGGGCATTGGCTGCCTAACCACTACAATGGACAATGCATGTATCAACACTAGAGCAAAATTAAGGTAATCAAGGCATCTTCTAGTGCATGTGGATGTAGGGCCTCCTTCTATCATCTTGCTTCTACTTGGGGTGCTAATGGAAGAAGTCACTTACACAATAGCCAGCCCTCTTGCTCGTCTTCAGCCAAGGATTCTTTCCTCCCCAGCCCATGGGAGAGCTCCCCATGTTTCTCCAGAAGGACAATTAAAGCCTCAGGCCTATTCGTATATTGTGGCTTCTGTAGGCATCCACTATGTTCAAGTGCGAGCTACTTCCTTAAGATATATTAGTCATTAAAAAGATTCTTCAGGCCCTGGGTACTACAGAAATCATGTGTTTGTTTGTTGTAAATTGCTTTGAATTTAGCACTGCTGAAAAGAGCTGGGTTGTTATTTCAGGTCTAAGGACTTGAAGTACCAGTTCCAGTGAATAAAATTGGGAGATGAGAAGGACCAAAAGGATTCTATCTCCATTTCAAATGCATCCAAATCCTTCATCTCTTGAGAGTGCCAATGACCTTCCTTACCCAAGGTCATCTGAAGAAACTTTCAATATTTCAGCTAACCATAACACTGGTCACATGCCAGAGTGAACGTAAGGCCTCTTTTGCATGTTTGTGAATCATGATAGAAACATGTTAATTTGTACTAAGCTATTCACCATTCGCAGCCAGCTACAAAGTGTTTTCTTCCCTTGCTTCATTCATTATTCCTGGTATGTGGTAGGGCTGTGTGAAGCTTCGGTCACTGATTCGATTCGGTGGAGATTCAGTCTGATTCCGCAGCCAAATCTGAATACAAATCAAATAGAAGACCCACTAATCTCTCCAAATGGAATCAATTCGATTCAGAGAGATTCAACAATTCGGACATAGACCCAGCTTTATATGTTTTTTCTATGTACCTCAAGGTACCAGGCGGCTCGTGAATGCTGAGATGGTGGGGCGGATGAAGTGTCCCATGGGAGTACAGAGGGGTCCGCAGCATGCTCAGTGGTGGACCCAGAAGTGGACCAGAAGCACTTCTGGTCCACTTGCAGGTCTACCACAGAGCATGTAGGGAATCACCTCTCCACCTCCCCTGCTCAGCAACTGGTGCCTCACGGGTCTTGGGGTGCATCTGGGGTCCCCCATGGCTGATCGCCAAGCCGGGGGGTGCAGGGAGGGGTGCCCTGCACATGCAGCGATGGACCTGGAAGTGGACTGGAAGTACTTCCAGTCTACTTCTGGGTCTGCTGCTGAGCACGTAGCCCCCATCACCCCCCACATTCCTGTAGGATGCTCCATCCACCCCACCATCTCAGCATTCACAAGCCATGGCTGATACCTCGAGTTATGTAGAAAAAACATAAAGCTGCGTCTATGGCCAAATTGCTGACTCTTCAAATCAGAATCGAATCTTCAGATTCAGCCACATCAAATCAGGACAGTGATCTGAATCAGCAAATCGAATCACTGTCCCCCAATTCAGGCCAAATTCAAATCATATACGGCCTGCTTCGCGCACACCTAGTATGTGGTGGTTTTCTTAAGTCACAAGGTAGTATTTGTGTTCCCTGACTGGAGTATTCAAAATATGATACTGAACCTAGATCCAAATTTTGTAATTTATAATCATCTCCAGGTGTTTGCATGAGGGCTTTGCTATAGATCAGACAGCTTCCTTTCAGGCAGATGTCAACAGCACATCTTTTTAAAACTCATTCCAAACTTACCTGAAGCTGTAGCAATGTGTATTTGTTTTACTTTCATCTTGATTCAGAACCCTCCAGAAACAGAAGGACTAAAAGCACATCCAATGCCCCCAAGACAAGGCTTCTGATAGAGCCAGATTCTGATACTTTTACATGTGACATAATAATTGCATGCCCAAATACAGCCAGGGAAATGACTAACCAGGCTGCAGAGAAGAACCTTAGGGGTTACAGAAGACCATAAGCTGAGTATGAGCCAACAGCATGCTCTTGTTGCTCCAAAAGCCAATAGTATACCGGGTTATTGGTAGAAACCCCATTATTTTTTGTGGGTTCATGATGTGTCATGAACATTTTCTTGTCTTTTGCTATATTGATATGGCATACTTGGTTTTATTGGAAAACCAATATTATCCTGTATCTATTTGTTGTGTTACTGCTATTTCTATAAAGATTATGTTGTGCTACCTATATATGTCTTTACAGCTTGGGGTATGGTTAGGAATGGCCTATCAAGCTAAAGAAATGCCAGGTACCTCAGGCAAACCAGAACTTTGTAGAGTACTAGTGACTATTAAGAAAGCTGTAGGGAGAGGGCTGGAAGGAGTTTGGCAGCTAGCTGTGGGTGGGTTAGGAAGTGTTAGACAGACCCCAATATCAGGGACTGGTAGAAATCAGGAAAGCTGATTTCTTGTGATACTGGCAAGACTCTCAGGAAGGCTAAGGTGTAACTAGACGTATTGTATACGGAACTTTTCTGGTTTTGATTTTCTGTCTCCAAATCTAGTCAATTTTGTTCACATAAATCCTTTATCTTATATAATAGATCTTTTTGTTGCTTGGCACCTTCCTGATTGCCTACAGAAAGAGGGATTTCTAGGCAAGTGATATTCCAGGCTAGCCCTCTCCACAGGGAGGGAGACTTGAAAAATTTTCTCATAACTCCACAAGTGGCCACCTTGGTCTGGCAGAGATTCCCCCTGCTGCTGCAGGGCCCAGTGTGGAGGGCAGTGGAGCTGAGGCTTGCTGGGGTGGGGAGCTATCCCAAGGCATCCATGGTTTGTTTCTTGAGGCAAGAAGTAGCATTATGGGAAGAAACATGCGACTCTAATCCCCCTTTCCCCCTGTGGTCAGGTTTGTGACAGCTGTATTAACAGAAGTGTCACCTGCAAATCAAGGGAAGTGATTCTTCCACTCAATTCAGCACTGATGAGACATCACCTGGAGTGCTGTGTCCAGCTTTGGGTCCCACACGTCAAGAAGGATGTGAACAAAATGGAAAGACTCCAGCAGAGAGCAACACAAATTATTAGAGACCTGACAAGCAAGACTTGTGAGGAAAGGCTGGAAGAACTAGAGTTATTTAGTCTGCAGAAGAAAGGACTGAGGGGAGATTTTATAATAGTCTTCAAATATCTGAAGGGGAATTATAGGGAGGATGGAGATAGCCTTTTCCCTGTGGCTTTGGGGGACAGGACTAGGAGCAATGGAGTTCAGCTACAGCAGAAAAAAATTAGGTTGGAGATTAGAAGGACCTTTCTGACTATGAGGGTGGTCAAGAATTGGAACAGGCTACCTAGAGAAGTTGTGGAAAATTTCATGAACAAGCTAAGATGATTTGGGATGATCTTGCCTTGAGAAGGGGGCAGTACTAGGTGACCTTGGGCACATCTACACGAGACACAGCCAAATAATACTACACAGTAGCTTGTCACAGCACCAACAGTGCTAATATGCTACTGTGCAATATTAGGCTGGCACTGGGCCAAGGCCCACAGTGGCAATAGTGCTGGCTGGGGCTGAACCTGTCAGTAGCATGGGGATGGGCCTGGGGATGGGGCCTGCAGAGGCAGTGGTGCTGGCTGGGGCCTGTCGGCAGCATGTGGCCAGCAGCACGGGGTTGGGGCCAGTGCCATCAGGGCACTGACGTGGCCAGATCTGGGGACAGGGCCCATGGCGGCAGTGGTGCTGGTTGGTGCCTGCCGGTACCACATGACCAGCAACGTGGGATTGGGGTCAGGGCCAGGGCCATTGGGGCGAGGCCAGCCCATGGCCCAGGGCTGGTGCCGGGCTAGGGTTGGGGCCAGGGGCTTTTAGCTGGCTGCGGTTGGCAGCGTGGTCAGGGTGCTCCGGAGCTGGGGTCCAGCGGTGGCAAGTCTATCTAATGGCAGGGGTCAGCAGCAGCATAAGGCTGTTCCCAGGCAGCCATGTGCTGCTCAATCGGGGCAAGCCTCTTCCCGCCCCTTGGAGCGGGAAGCAGCCTGTGTGCCATAAAAACCATGCACCGTGCCACATTCAGCACACATACCATAGGTTGCTGACCCCTGCTCTAGTGCATAGACTGATTAGTAGAGTACTTTGAGAGCCTTCTGGATGAAAGAGGCCAGTATGCACAAGTCATCCTTGCTAGTCTGGGCGTGAGCACTTCTCTGATTTGAAGCAATCTGACACTGTGTGCAGTTTTTTGTATAACTTGACCTAAAGTAATTAAAAATGTCTCAGCATGTCCCTTCCACCCCTTTCTGTTTCCATCCCCCTCAGCACAGTTTGCTGGCATTTATCCAAGACAACACTAACAGATAATGATGACAGTGCTGTGACTGGTTTCCCTACCATGATATGGCCATTCATCCAGCAGCATCTGCCAACTCATCAGAGCTTACTCTAATTTCTTTTCTTCAGTTTTTTTCCCTTTCCCTCCAGGCAATAATTGCTTCAAATAAGAACTCCCTTTGACCAGCATGGTGAGATCTACCAATTGCCATGGTCTCAGCGTTCAACCTTGGAAGTGATGATGACCACACACAGACTTTAAACTGTAATTTTCAACCTCACTCAGATGTCATCTTGAACTGAACTAAACTGCAAGCCCCCAGCCAAGGGCATCACAGTAGAAAACTGCATCTATGTTAGTTCATTGGAAGTTCTGAAATACAGTAGCCTGTCATGTCCTCTTTCCCTATCTCTCCCCAGTGCCAGCAACCTACCAGGAAACAAGAAAATCTTCTATCTTCCTCTGATGAAGTATAAAATTCTTGGTGAAACACCCCTATATTTTACTGAAAAATGATTTTCGGTATAGATTAGGAGTATGAGAAAATATACAGCCTAGTAGATCATGACCAAAAGCATTACATTGAATAACAAAATAAAAGAAAAATACAATAAAAACGTATTGGGTGTATCTACATGTGCTATTAGCATAAAGCAACAAATTAAGGCACATATAGCATCAGAATTTATTGCTCTCTGGTGCCATGTTTGAACATGTGTCAAGGACCGCAGCACATTGAGCAGGGTCAGACTAGCCCAAGCTGGCAGGGGACACAGGGAGTCAACCTGCCAACACAGGGCTGGTCTGACCTGGTTCAATGTGCTGCAAAGGGACTGGCTGGGGCATGAGGATGCTCTAGTGTGGGGCTAGCCAGCAGGCAACCTTGTGTTCTCTTCCAGGTTGGTGAACCTCCTTCGGCGGGCTTTAAACTAGGCTCGCCGGGGGAGGGGGAAGATGAGGGCGGAGGAGACGTTGAACTG
>JAGPOW010000261.1:185312687-185362411 GCA_030014935.1 Caiman crocodilus
GGGGTCATCTGACCCCAGTGCTCTTTCCTGCCAAGGCAGGGGGTCGGACTAGATGACCTGCCCAGGTCCCTTCCGACTCTAGATACTATGATACTATGATACCCTCGTGCCCCAGTCAGCCTCATCAGAGTCCACACATGCATTGCTATGCACTAAAGAAGTCCACCATAGGATAGCATTTTTATTTACAAGTACTAACCTGAGTTGAAGTTAATTAGTTTCCAGTGGCCTAATAGCAGCACACATATAGACATTGAGACTTTACTGTGGAGCTCATTAGGCAGCTGCTCAGTAAACATCTTATGTAGATATGCCCATAAAGTAGGTAGGTTTTCATTGCATTTTAATAATTGAACCAAAAGGTTGGTGTGACAGGGAGCCACAGGGCTCCTGTTGCTTAAAGGGACAAGTAGCTGCAGGGGAATCTTTAGGTAGGCAGAAAGCTGCCCATTAGGGGTTGGCTGCAGAAGAGTAGGTAGCCAGGAAGCCATAGACTAAGAGTGCCTATTGCAGGGCTGGCAGCCCAGCAATAGGATAATAGTCAGAGCCCTGCTAAGGGGCAAGAGTAGCAGTTGTAAGCTGCGCTGGAAGGTAGCTGTCAGTGCCTAATTGGAAACCCCTGAGGGTGGCTGGGGAGTCACGTGACTAGAAGAGGCAGGGCTCAGGAGGCATATAAACCCAGGGCCTGAACCAGAGCAAGAAGTCTGGCTTTGCAGGTGGCAAGCAGAGGAGCTCCTGAGTAGAATGGCTACAGGAGAGTGACTCCCTGGCATTTGAACCATCTTGGAGACTGTAAGTAAGAAGCTTATAGTTTGCAGGGTATAGGACCCAGTCTGGGGCCATTTTAGTTACAGCCAATAGGCTTATGTTTTTGTTTCTGCTTCAGACCAGCAGAGTGGATGTGGCTATAAGGGGTTTTGAGGAGACGCAGAGGGGTACCTGACCGTGCACTGAGATTTGGCCCACAGTGGAGTGTCTGAGAGGTGCACCACATGGACATTTGTACCTGAGAGGTTTTGAAGCCCTGGCAGTATCCAGGGCTCAAGACCTGGCAGGCAAAATGCAGAGGAGGGCAAAGCCTGTAGGGCCAAGAACCCAGGGCCAAGAGAGGTGAAACCAGGGCCAGGGGTCCAAAGCCCAAGAGAGGCAAGATCAGGGTCCAGGGCTGAGAGGGGTGAAACCAGGACCAGGGGCCTTTAGCCCAAGGGGGCTGAAACCGGGGTCAGGCCAAGGAGCAAGGTCCAGCACATTGGAGTTGGCCTTAAAGGGCCCAGCTAGGTGAAAGGGGAAGGCAGAAGCCTCAATAAGGGCATGAAGGCCTAAGGAGGCCAGCAGTGATAACCAGTAACATCCACAAGGTATGGATGTGGTTATAGGGGCGAAGGAGACCACAAATAGTCATTTAGACAACAGGTACCCTGGGGGCATGGACAAGACAGGAGAGCTCACCTAGTGCTTGAAGTGCAAGACTGAGACCAGCAGGGTCCAGGAGGGACCTGATGGGTGACAGATAACAGCTTGCTCTGGGACCCTTAGGCAGCCTCCCTTCATGAAAATTAACCAAGTACATCAAGGCATGGCAGACCAAAGAAAAGGGAGGGTACCCACAGAACAGGAGCCACACAGCCACCAAGGAGTGTCATGGCCACTCTTGCGGCTTAAACCTGCTACAACTAGCCTATTACTAAGCAACTTAAAATGGCCTTTTTATGAAGCATGAACAAACTGCAGACCAAGGAGCATCTGTTAAAACTTGGAAGATTAGTTGACTAGTACTGTAAGTAGGTTTGGCTTGTGTTAGCTGTACTACCTCCCTTATGCATTGAGATTCCAGGCACATTCAGTATAGTGCTCAGTTTTGCCAAAATCTTTATTTTGTATTTAGGGTCTCAATATTTGAGATCCAAAATAATAAAATAACTGGGGAAAGAGATACAGTTAGGTTTGATTCCTTAGACTACAATGCTTCTAATGCAACATACAGTAACAACAAAAAAAAAGGATGACAAGTCCAGACACAGTATGTGTGGCAGTGAGGGAACCTTATGATTTATAGCTTCATAACATTCACGATGGCATGCATCAAGCACTAAATTCACTAACATCTCTGCCTTTGCTCACTTCCCTCTGTTCACAATCCAACAAATAATAGAAAAAAAAATGACTTGTAGCTAAAAAGAGTAGAGATTTAACATCACCCCACTTCACCAAGAATATGTATTAACAATTTCCCATGATCTTCCACCTAGAGATTAAATATAACAGAGTATTACTAGTCATGATATGTTTAGAGGTGCAAGAATATCAATGCCTGTTTACATTTATATGCCATCTTTTGCCCAAAGGACTTCAAAATTGGTGAATTGGATGTTCAGCTGGTATGAATCAGCATAGCTCTTAAAAAGACAATGGACCTATGCCAATTTATGCCAGCCAGGGACTTAGCATAGTGCTAAACTACAGCATCACTGAGGGTGATGCCTGAGTAAACACTAAAAGAGCAATGCAACAACAATGGAGATAAAAGAGGACATTTTTGCCAGAGACATTTTGCTTTGTTATGAGACTTTTAATGCTCAAAATGATATCTTGTTTATTTTCTATTTAACTTTTCCTTAAAGGTGTCATCTACACTACCAGAAATTCTGCTGGCAAAACTTTGAGTACACTCCCAGCCCAAGCCACTCTGGTAGAAGAATCCTTTACTCTGCCAAACAGAGTTACCATGCCTCTGCCTACTGGAGGAAAGCTTTTGGTGCAGGTGGTTAAAAGCACTTGTTGCCAACTGCCATGGTCCTCTTTGCAGTTCACCCCTTCCCAGGGTATATTTCACCCACTGGTAGTAAAACTGCTGTACAGTAACTGTGCAGAACTACTGTGAGTGCATGGGCATGTACACAGTCTGGCAGCTTGGCAGTAGAAGACACCAGAACTTCCTGCTGCTACACTAGGTGAATGTTGACATAGTCCAAAAGACCAACACACAGAAAATATCATCAGGACCTAACCTTATCTTGATCAGAAGGCTAAAGGGCTGAAATGGCCCTCCTTGGATTTAGACTTGTCGTTCCAGATAGCCCAGCTATTACTGTGTGAAAATCTCTAAGCCGTGTGCTTTTTCTACAGTGGAATTTCCCATCAAAAAATAACTAAGTAGTGTGTGAAAAGTTCTAAGTGGTTTTCCCGAGAGCCTTCTGCCCTCTTAGACTGCTCTCTTCTTCTCTGCCTCACCTTTTCCTCCCCTCTAGTTTTTCAAATATACATGGTAAAAGAAGATGCCGTCTGGCACTGCAAGCAGAGGAATGCCCACAGGAAGTGTATTTGCAACAGGTCATACCCACTTCCCTGTAGTTGCTTCAATCTGTGACAGTAAGGATCAGGTAACAGAAGCAGCAACAGCAAAAGTAACAGTATTCTGCCTCTAGTACTGTTGGGTTTGTTAGAAGTAAGGCATTTCAAATAAGTGAATTTGTTTAAAGACATAAGACCAACCCAAGTGGGGGAACAACCACAGGGATTTATAGAGCTGTAAAAGCTGGAGGCAAATAAGCATTTTTAAAAGTCCTAATATTTATAGGTTGTGATTAGAGAGATGAAGAAAGAGGGTTTCCCATGCCTCCATCTTAGATCCCCCAGAGGTCCTGGTTTCTCCCGCTTGGTTAGTTCCTTCTGCTTTTAAATCCTGCACAACATAGAAGGAACAGCCTTTCTTCTGAAACTTTAGGGAGCTGTTGTCCAGCCCTCCCGAGTCCATCACTGCTAGTCCAGGTTCTTGTCTCAAGGGTCTCTTTCAGTGAGCAATATGAGGTGTTTTCTGCCAGCAGGAGGTAAGTTTTCCAAGTGTCTGCTGGCTGAGAAACCAAGTCTCAAGCTTGGGCTCAAATTTGGGCTCCGCAAGTGGCCAATTATGCATTTCTTTGCCTATCTGCACATACATAATTCAATTTGCATGTGTACCAGCATACATGCTTATGCATATAAACACTTGGGTCAACAGGCACAAATTTGACTCAAGAAGCTGCATGCCTAACAGTGAAAATCAGTCCCTTAAAATGCTGAAATGATTTTTATGCTTATGTGTGGGAAAGGCCATACCTAATAACTAAATCTGTACAAAACACATTTCCATTTCAGCTGAATCTCATCTTTTTTCAGTTCATATGGGTTAACAGTGTATAAATTCCAGGACTGAACAAATCTTTCTCTGCCAACCTCGGTGTTCCAAAAGCATGAGCTAGCCACCCACAATTCAGGAGATTGCTTTAAAAACATGATTAAAAAGTGAATTAGGGTTTTTTTTATTTGCCTCAGATTTGAAAGTTCTAGGATTTCTGTTTGCAACCATCAAAGCAAAAACTTTTTACTTAAAAAAAAAAAACCAAAAAAACCCCAAAAAAACCAAAACCCTGAGCTTTGTGAGTAGTCAGTTGTTTCCAAAAGTTAAGAAAAAACTGCAAGCATTACCAGCAGTGAAAATCCGCAGACCTCAATACAAATAGTCAAATTTTGCCTTATTTTATACTGAAATTGTACAAGCCTCCCCACCCCCACAGTTACACATAGGTTTTACTCACTAGTGTAAACTGGCTCGGGAAGTCCAGGTTCACTTAACACTCAGTCTAGTATTGGTCAAAATTCACCCCAAGGTACCTTGAGGGTTTTCTTAAGATAGCTTGGAACTAAGATATCCAGATACTGTGGAGATTTCTAGTGAATGCAGCATGTGTTGACTCCACTGGGAAGGTCTTGAACCATATACTTTCATCTTCTTTGGGGTTCTGAATCCTACAAGTAGCATGGTACTGATTAAGTCAAGTGCTGCCATATAGTGAGAGTATTTTCTGCATAACTCAGTCATTCCATGTCCTTCGTGAGCTTCAGAGTCTAACATCATCTTGGCCTAAACCATTTAATCTAGTGGTGATCACATCAAACTGAGTGACCATTTTATGATGTGCTGTTTTTTGGAAAATCCTCACCCTGCCTATTATTGATTTTTTTGTATCTGTTATAAGTCTAAGGCAGGGGTTTCAAGCTTTGAGCCAGTCTGCAGACTGGATCCACCCACACCTGAGCCAGTGGGCAAGTCTGGCCCATTGAGGCACCATGTGTAGTGAATTCCCCATGCCAGACCCCTGCACTGCAGGCAGCACTGGGTCCACTCCACAGCTTGTGGTGCAGGCCACACTGGCTAGACCCAGTGCCACAAGCATTGCCTGTGATCCATCAGGCCAGTGTGGGTTGCATACTGCATGCAGTGCTTCATCAGACTGGCTCCAGGGCCAGTCAGGATTGGGCTCCAAGCCACCCATGCCCACTGAAGCCAGCACACGGCCAATGCAGTGGGGTGCCGCGTGTGTCTATGCCAGGGAACAAAGAAGGAAACAGAGAAGATGCCTTCAAGGCTTGGAAGTTTTTCCTTGTTTTCCTTTTTCGCTTGGTCACACCATCTACCTGAACAAGTGTCAGCCGGCTTTGGGTCAGGGAAGACCACCACCCTCCCAGACTTAATTAAAAATCATCAAAGATGTGGCAGGCAAGATAACGGGCAGCAGCCTGACCCAAATCTGCCGACTGACACCTGCTCTGGCATCAGCCGGACAAGTGAATGGCTTCAGGACACCAGACCCCATGTCCGTATCCAGTGGTGTCACGACAGATATAAAATAGCAAGTGATGCTATTTCAGACAGCGAACAGTGTTATGTGATCCAAGGATGGCTCCTTTTCTTCACAGGTACGTTGCACTCTAAGGATAATAGCACTTTGCTTACTTTCTTTTGTAATTTCCCCAGTGCTTGGGATAAGTATGCTGCTTTCCCCAGTCTCATCCCTTGTCTCTGATCTTTGGGAATGAAAGAAGCAAATGGAAGCAGGTGACTGTACACTTGGCTGCCATGCTTTAGCTTGGCAGGGTTGCACATGAAGATTTTGACAGAGTGCTGTGCTGAGCTGACTTAGAATCACTTGAGAGCTGCATGTGGCCTGTTGGCTGCACTTTAGTCACCCTTTGCTGCAGCTTGTGTTGAAAGGAAACGTCAACTGTGCCATTTTATCTCAGGCTCGAGAACGCCCCGTGAAATCTGAAACTTGCATTTCATCCAGACAGACCACTTATGTTGTAGCAGACAGTATTGACATAACCCAAAAATGTTGACGTAACCCAAAAGACATTCTTCCTAACTTCAACTGTGTGTGCAAATGGAGACCTTAATGACAACTCATTGTTGCAATCTGGCAAGCAGGTTAAGCAAAGATATTTTAAGAGACAAATACAAATACATTACCCCAAAATGCTATATTCAAAGTATAACATGGAATTTCTGGCAACATTCAGATAGGTCCCTGAACAGCACCACAAATTTTGAAATAACTGTATTTTAAAAGAGGACTATGAAAAGGGAGGAGATTTCACCTGTGTCTTTTCTTGCTTCTTTATGATGAAAAACAAAAGGCATGAAACATTTCTTTTCTATTTTTTTCCCACCTTAAAAATAACAAGAAAGTCAAGTCTACCTTCTGTGGTTTTGCTGGAAGACTCCTTGGAAGGCCAAGAGGTTGCAATTTGTCAGCTTTCTCAGTCCTTTGCTGAAGCAGTTGGGAACAATGTTCAGACTTAGAAGAAAAGATGTATTTTTCAAATTAGTCTCAGTGCTTTGAGTTAAATAAGTATTAATGTAAACAAGATCCTTATTATCATATTCAAGAAGGAAAGCAGTACCCACTGGTAAACAAACAGGCCAAGTGTACTTACTGGAAGTGTTACCTTTTTCCTGCAAAAATGTACTTCTGAGTATATTGACAGTATGGCACAATGAACATGTCCACATGTGTGCTTTAATGCATAGTAGCCTATTTTACTGTGCATTGAAGTGGTACATAAACTGTGCTATTACGCTAATAATCAGTAAAATAGGCTACTGTGTATTAACCATCACCTAAAAAGCATGCACTTACACTACTGCACATTAGGGCAGCCTGATTACATTAATTTACTTTCAGTTCACATTGGAGGTACTAAATTTAATGCACATTAGGAAAAGGGTATTAATGCATGTGTAGATGTGCTCAATGTAGCTTGAGGAGTAAGTAAAGACCCTGCAAAGAGCATTGTGCAGCCATGCAATGTTGTGCAAATAAGTGCACTCAAATGGCAAATGGGGGCTTCAAAAGTATTTTTGTGGGCCCCAGGCATAAGCCATATTTAGGGAGTATCATCCAATACCCAAAAGAAAGTATAAATGCCACTAGGGACCAACAAAGAAAATCTTCTCAACAATCTGGAGGTGAATTTTTGGCACAGTCTATATCAGCACATATCTGGAGATGATCCAAGTCTAATTAGATTATAAGGTAAGTGCTCTGTTCTGCACAGCAAGAAAAACACTGCTGACTCCCAAAATAATGAATGCCAAATCTGGGTCAGATCCTCAGCTGATTAAAGCAGGCATAGTTGAGCTGACCTCACTGGAGCTTTGCCAGCTTACATCAAGTGGAGGCCCTTGGTCATTATACCTATATATACAGCTATATAAGTATGTTGGCAAAACTTTGTGATGCAAATTAGGCCCAAGAGAACTAGATACAAACTTCCCATTACAGATTGCACCTAAGAAGTACTTATTAAGGGAATGGCTCAAGGAAACAATGGGTGGGACGGTGAGGATATGGACAAGTGTACAATTTAACTGCTTTTACAAGGGGAGGGAGAGCTGTTGCTACAGAGTACACATCAGGAGTTAACAATGAAATGGTTATACCTGCCTGCATAGACCTATATCAGTGCAAGTGAATTAAACCACTCTGACTTCGACCCGGACTTCAACAGGCTTAAAGTTGCTGGAGTTTTGCTACACTTCTATTGCTATAGAAGCCTGCAGCATCATATGATATCAATACAATTGTTATGTCTGTCTGTATATTCAGATTGTCAATTGTGCCAAATACAGTAAGTACCATTTAGCAGATGGTCTAGTAATTTAGCATGTGGCTATCACCACCACATGGGCTATATCTTTGTGTATATATGTCATATATATGTCATTGTGGGGCAGTTGCTATATCACTAATTTCCATTGCTGTGAGTACAAATAATTGTGAGAGCTATTTTGTACCCTTTCTTCTTTGTACTAATAGTCAAGGTCACTTTGAGATTTCAGAGCTTGCCCACATAGCAAAGCTATACAGCATAAACTAAAGAGTGAATTTAAACTGATATAGACCGGTATAGTCACTTCTGTCTGGATATTCTTATTTTGGTAAAAGAATGTCTTCAGTTTAACATATGACATTTTGGAATTGGATTAAACTAATCTGAAAAAAGCCATTTGCTGAAATAAGATGTCTGCATAAATATATCTGGTAATACTGTCTCATACAGACAAACCCTAAGTCCCTGATTCAGTTAAGAATACAAGAAATATCATACTGGGTCAGACCTCAGGCTCATCTAGCCCTGTGTCTCACAGTGGCAAAGAGTAGATGCTATGAGTAAGAGAATTTATGTGAGACCTATCTAGAATGATCTGTCCCATGCTCCGTGTGTCCTATGTCCCTCTTCCCTCTACAGCTTCTAGCATTTAGAGGCCTAGAAAGTCCTAATCTGGAGTTACACCCTTAACTGATAAACCTATTCTGCATGAATTTGTCTAATTGCCATGTAAATCTTGTTATATTATCAGCCTCTATAGTATCTTGTGGAAATGAGTTCCCCAAGATAATTCATTATACACTATATAAAAAAGAATTTTGACTGTTTTAAATCTATTTCCTAAAAATTTTATTGTATGCCCTCTAATCCTAGTATTGAGAGATAATAAATAATACCTATTTATTTTCTCTATGCCATCCATTCTTTCATAGGACTCTGTGGGCACTTCTACATGAGACACAATAAATGTGCATTAGCCTAAGCTAATGTGCATTATGGGTGTGCATCTACTCATGTATGCCTATATGCCCTTAATATACATTCACTTAGGCTAACTGCCTAAGTGAAGGTGTGATTAACTTCACCTAAGTGAAGGTGTGATTAGTTAATGTGCATTAACATGTGTATAGACACGACCCAGCACTAACTTTAGTGCTGGGTCTGCCATGCCAGTAGGGTGCCAACCTGAGCCCGGCCACAAGAAACATTCAGGAATTGGGGTGCTCCTGCCCCAAGTGTCCTCCCCTCTGCTGGCGCATGGCCTGCCACTCTAGGCTTGGAGACCCAAAATATTGTAAATAGTTTTCCCCTTGTATATAGTTTCCCATTTGTAAGCGGGGTTTTTTATTGTTGGTGGGTAGGGAGGGTGGTGGAGGGGTTCTGCTGGTTGAGGGGAGGGGAGAAGTGGTTTCTGTTTGCTGAGGAGGGAAGGGGAAGTGTGGCAGGGTCTTGCCACTTTATAGGCTTGAGCAGGCAGTAGAGCAGCCTGCAGGTGACTGCAGAGCCAATCAGGGGGTCACATTGCAATGAGGAGACTGCTTGATTGGAGGAGGGCTTGGCTACTCAAGTATAAGACCAGGCCCAGGGAGCAGGGTCAGCAACTGGGAAGCCAAAGGGTGAACATCACTGAGAATACTGCTGCTCCCAGAACAGCTGGAGGTTAAGGATAGGAACTATAGAGATGGAGAACATTCTTGGTCCTGGGGCATAACCTGAAACTACACCCTGCTGGGCGTGGATAGTGTGGTGGGGTTGCCTGTGATGGGGTGGTCTTCAGGAAATGCCACATCTGTGCCTCCCCAGTGAAAAGTGAGGATGGAGTGCCATATATCCTCATCCCCCATAGTCTGGTGGGTAACCCTGCAGAGGGGACAGGCTAGGGTCCAGGCACATTATCAGATACCTGAGCCCTAAGTGGCATAAGGCCCAGAATCCCCAGTGAGGGTGTGGAGTAGTGGCCCCAGTGAGGGGGCGAAGTGGCTGTCATAGCCCACATAGAGTAAGGTCCGAGGGAGCCTGAAGGACTACGCATAGCCCAGTCAGAGTTGAGACCCCAGTAATGGGGGCATGTGGCCAAGGCATGTCTACAGACACCTGAGGCTGTCAGCCCAGTTATGGGGTCAGAGGAGTGATTTTGGATGCTGTCTGAGAGACATGGGACATGGTGTAGGGGAAGTATGGAGCCGTGTATTATTCCTTTGGCATTAGGGCATTAAATAGGCAGCCTCCCACCTAGAAACAACTTCTCTTCAGTTACAACAAAGGTGTGGCAGGTGAGTCGGATGGGCAGACTACCCTAGATAGGTGGGCGGTCCAATGTAAGTTACTGGCCTCGAGATATCCCTCCCTTTGACAGGGGGCTGGGGGTGGGAGTTGTGAAGATAATATTGCTTTTTTGTTTCACCCATGTGCTTGTCCTTGGAGTAGTACTGAGGGTAGGCAGGAAGTAGGGGGTGTGTTGGCAATGAGCAGGCAGGCAGTCTGGAACAGGAAGTGCAGGAGGGATAGGATCAGGCAGGGCCTTCCACAGCCAGTGGCCTGGCCCCCATTGATAGATGCACAACTGTCTTGGGACCTGAGTTATGGTAGGGTGGGAGGCACTACTGTGGCCAGCAGGGCCAGTACATTGTGAGCAGGAGTGCAGGGTGCTGGTCATTGCTGGTAGGGGCCAGGCTGGAGCAGCAGGGCACTGGGCAGCCCTGGCATGGGGAAGCAGGATAGGCAAAGAGGGAGTTGCCTCATGCTGCCCCTGTACTGGGCATATGGCTTCTAGGCAGGGAAGGGACTGGCCAGGGATCAGAGTTTCCCAGATGGCTTCCAGCTGCTGGCAGCTGGCTCTGGCTTCAACATAGTTGCTAAGTGCTGACAGTTATGTGGCTGGAGGCTGGAGCTCCCTTTAGTCCCAAGTTTCTGCACGTGTAGACACCTGCTAAAAATCACTTAATGTGCATTAGATTAATGTGCATTAAATTTAGTTGTGCCTAAATGCATGTGTAGATGAACCTTGTTACTCCCTCCTCGGTTATATTCTCTCAAAGATGCAATGTTCTACCCTATTTAGTCCCTCCTCATACAGAAGTCTCTCCATACAGGCAGATCAACCTGCAGACTATCTACAAAGAACAATCTCAACACAAATAGTCACCCCTTAAAGTCCACCAAAAATTGGCAATATTTAAAAACAAATTAATTGAAGAGAATGGGATAGCAGATACAGTAATCAGACAATAATAAGTAATGGATTAAAATAAACTAGTCTCCCATTAACATTGATGCTTGTCTATAATTCTTGTAATAGAACCAATCCAGATTTTAGAAAATGCTTTTAAATCCAACCAGCTGAACACTGCAAGTTTATCAACAGATGGCTTTGGCCTTTAAGTGACCAAAATATTACCCAGGTATTATGTTGGCGCTTTTACCCCAAGATATGGAAAGGCAGTTAAGGTCCAACTGAACATCTGATCATTGACAACTACACTTGCAGCCAGTTGCCAGCTATAAGAAGTAGGAAGGACAATGGGGAATTTTCTCCCTGGATTAGGCATTTCAGAGTGCCCAGAATGACTTCCTTTCCTTTCCCATCTCCTTGTGTGACAATGTATTTGGCAGAATTTGCAGATTCATTGGAATCTGACACAGCTGTGCCATAAACACTTCTGTTGTGGCCTCAAACTCTCAACCTCTGGGTTTCCAACTACTTACCTAGTGTCCACGCTACTGGAGTAGGGTCACAGACTGGCTGATTTGTTAATAAAAAACAAATAGCTTTAATATTAAATTGATTACATTTTCTTTTTAGAGCAAAACCCTGATAGGGCTATGTTACTCTTCCTTTCAATACAGAAACATAACTAAAAATCGACCATAATCCTAAATTCCATAGCTATGAAGAGGTAGGTAAGTGGGTGGTATTCTGCGTAGCTTAATCATTGTATAATTTATTCACATACTCAAACCTGTCTTTTATACCAAATAGGTGAATGCACATAGCAACAGCACTGATATTTTTCTTTATGAGTCTGTTTGTTTAATAAAGAAGGGTGTGAGAAAGGGGAATGAAAAGCCTGAGGAGTTGGCGGCACATTAAAGCTGATTCCAGCTGAGTGTAAAACATTTGGTAACTGCAATGTAATAATGGTTTGGTGTGGTTTTGGCAGGACATGTTCCTTTGTGTGCCAATTTTGATGCAGAAAAGGCAGCTAGAGAAGCTAAATTAAGTTCCCCTGAATTGTCAAGGCTGCTGGAATGCTATGGAAGAGGTAACTGGGGTTGCCTAGGGCAGCTCCTGTTGCATTTCTAGTGGTAGTAGTAGAAGTATCTTTTTGCAACCAGACCATCACGGGACTCTTTCATACCACATACTTCTTTTTCAGTGACAAATATCTCAAAATGTTATACTTGCTTTTGGAGAGAAATAGCTCAGGATATAAAATGTAAGGGTGTTTCAGAAACAGCAAAATGGCTGCCCATGCTGTGCCTGCGACAAAGTCTCTACAGCAGCAGGAAACACATTATACGCACACCCATTGTTTCATGCTGAACACACCTGTGATGCTAGTGAGCACGTAAAAAAGCATGGCTGCGCAGCTGTCAGTGTGCACAAAAGAAGAACAACATTCTGTCATTTGTTTTGTGGGCTGAATGTATGTGTGAGTGTTCAGCCAGGACGTAGGCAGCCAGTAGACCACCAGGGATGACCTGGGGGTCAGCAGAGCAGGCAGCCAAGAGTGAAGATCCAACAGACACAGTCTAAGACATAAGCCAAGATCAGAAGCCAGGAGTCAGAGAACTGGTGTCAAGTTCCAAGAAAGATCTGAGATCAGGGTCAAGGAAGCCAAGCCTAGTCAGCACACCAGAGAAACCAGAGCAGGTCCAGCACTGAGGTTCAGGAGAGATGCAAGATCAGAGTCAGAGAAAGCCAAAGCCAAGTCAGGAGCCAGGAGAATCAGAGAGCAGTGAATGTGCCGCTTCCAAAACAGGCTGAGGCTGTATAAAGGGGTGCTTGTAGCTTGAGGCTACAGATGTGCTTATAAGGGATGAGTGGCACTTTTGGTAGCCAATCTGGCTGCAGAGAACTGGGACAGTTGCATTAGTCATGGATCAAGGGCAAATGTGGTAGCTCAGGTGCTTGGCCCAACCAGACCTGATTGATCAGAGGCCCTAACAATGTGCTGCATAGTGAAATTCACCACAGGATGGTGGCATGCTATATTGAGAACTGTAGGGCTCAGTGGAAGAGCTATGAGTAGGGACTTATTTAAATTGGTTCCACATGCTGAGAGTGGCCTGTGAAAATCCCTTGGTCTCACCATGACTTAGGTAGGTCCCAGCTACAAGTGGGTGGAGAAGTTAAAAAATTGCTGCATGTCCATGGGGGATGAATTCTGGGTAGGCTGCCCAAACAAAACCAGAGCATCTTCCCTTCTCTAGTTTTGCCCCTGCTCAGGAAGAGCGGGGAAATGGCAGACTTCCTGAAGCAGAGCGTTTTGCCCTGCACCAAAGTGCACATGCAAGGTGTGCACAACAGCAAAAAGTAGCGGCACAAATTTGTGCTGCTATTTTTTTTTTTTGCCACTGCAAGCATATGCCCCTCCATGTTGGGATGTACCCCCATGTTTTCAGAGTCAATGGCTATACTTTGGATTCTCTGAGCTAGGCAGGAAAAAAGTAATGCTTTTTTAGTTTTAGAGGAGGCTGAGATTTGCGGTTTCCTTATTCAGTACTCACAATGGCTAATGGGAGAAGCCAAGATTCATCTTGTGGTGGTGAGAATGTGGAGATGGTTTAGTAGAGCTCTTTGGTATAACATGTGGCCAAGTATGTGGGAGAAGAAAAGTGAAGCGAATCTGTAACAGGACAGAATGCACTCATGAGAGCTTGAAAGAGTGGAATAATAAGACATGCACACATTTCACTGAGTAGTAGCCCACACATGCAAATGATATATAACTTGTCCACAGAGCAGGAATAGTAGCAAGAACCTGAAACTTATTTCCTACCCTAGTCACATGGGCTGGAGTGGGGTTTTACAAGGTCCCCTGTCACATGAGAGGCATCAGTCTTGATGGCAGGGAATTCAATCAGAAGTCTTTCAATCAAACAAGGCAGCTCAGAAATGTTAGTGATAATGACTAAAGCTCAATCCTAAAATAATCCTTTGTAGACTGACAAATGCACGCCAGGGAATTGCTCCCTGAACACCAGAGAACGACTGTATCCCAAATCAGTAACTTGTTTGAAAAGTAAATGACTCTAAACCTACTGTAGATTTAGACTCTACTTGACTCTAAATTTACTGCAGCAGTCAACAGAGCCTTCCACCACTTTACCCCATGCTGTCCCCTCAAGCACCAACTTTACTGAACTGGACATTGTGTATGCATGCCCAATGCTTGACTCCCAAAACAAGTGCTCTACTCCCAGCTTAGCAATAGTCTGACATCTCTCTGTGGCCAAGGAAATGTTACAAGGACACATTAAAGGCATAGCTCAAGAAAATGAGTGCCAACAACAGGAGATGGAAGGAGCTCACTGTAGACTGACTCCAGGTGGCAGCCCATTTTAGGATGAAGCATCTTGCCCTCAAGGCAGAGAAGAGAGAGCAGAGGAAGGAATAGGAGAGAAATACTACCCTAAGTCTGCCCTCGCCTGTGGAAAGAACTGCACCTTCTGCAGACGGGTCTGTGGCTCAAAGATTGGACTCAAGTCATCTCAAGACCCATCAATGAGCTCTGTTTGAAATCATCCTCAGGTCAAGGGATTGCTGCCACCACTGGCTATATAACATAATACAGTAAGATATTGGTCAGTGTCATAGACTATAGTATATAAGTTTAGCAAGAACTCCATTGCCTGCTAGGAGGGGAGGCCTGTCCGTGATATACTGGTCAAATCCTCTGTGTACAGATACCTCACCCTCATCCTGACACTGGCCTTGTTATTTAACCACTCATTCATGTCCCCGCAACTTCAGCAATATTTGAATGACAGGACAAATACTTACAACTAATGTGACTTAAAAAGGCCTTCTCAAGGTGCTGGTAGTTTTCAGTTAGTTACCTTCCCGAGAGCAGCTCCCCCTGGTGCTACAGGAGGGTCTGCTGGATGCAGCTGGCCCAAGGCCCATTAGTGCTGGGACAGTTCCAGCCTTCAAACAACTCAGAAAATCAACCTGTTCTTTAGGAGTATGGAGGAACAAGTGCCTTTACCTAAATGACAAGATTTTCACCTGAAACTGTTTCTATGTCCTGTTGTTACTATAACTGAAAGGCATTATGCTAGGCCTTTTTTCAAGGTGTTTAGTCTGCACATTAGACAGCTCCCAGGGCGTAGTTAGCTTCCTTGTTCTGTTGATGGCACAGAAGCCTTCCCTATGATTTCCAGGAGCATATTTATGGAAGTAACTGCAGGAAAACTGAAGCAGCATCTACCTCACCTGGCCTGGTGGCAGGATGTTGTGGTGGCAGACAGACATCACCTCTGAACCACCACTTAACACACGTGTGCCTATGCTCCTGGTAGCTCTGTGTGGCTCCAATGCAGCAGCTGTATTACCAGAGTATAGAGTGTACCCTGGGATAGCACCAGTTGCTGAATGGACCACAGGATCCAGCTAGTAGAGAGGATGTGTTTTCACACACCTGCAGCCAGCTTTCTGGCAGTAGCAGAAGCCTTACTCCATTCAAGAGAGGCAGTGTAATTCTGTCAGCAGAGTGGAGGATTTTGTGGCCATAGAGAAACTCTTAGCATTCCTGAACTCAACATGTTGTCACCAGGACTCCAGTTCAGATGAGGCAGTCAGCACTAGGTAGCAATTTGCGTTGAGGAAAAGAGAGCTGGGGAGCCTGGTTGGCCAGCACTGAAGAAGCTCAGTGTTGTTGCCCTTGAGCCAACCCAGAATACCCTTCTGAACAACAGCAAGACAGCAGGGGGAAAAAATCCCAAATACTTTAAAGAGATAAAAATTCAAAATGTGTTATCCAAGTAGGACTCTCCCACCTTTTTTTTAAATCATCACTTTAAATAAATTCAGATTGGCAGCATCTGTTTAGTTGAAGAAGCCCCAAACTAAATACCATCTCTATCCCTTGCCTCTTACTGAAACCCCTTTGAGCTCTGTAGCTGGAGCCTGCTTAGCTTAACTTGCCCTCATTATTTGTTACAGATACTACTGAAGTCAGTGAATTCCAGACCCCATCACGTGGCAGAGATCATTAGGCACCTTTTGAACTCTGATATAGGTCATATGACTGGGACCTGGAAATAATTTCAGTTCCTAGCCAGCATTTCTGTGCATCGGATCCTGATTATATGGAATTAGGTGTAAACTGCATTTTTCACAAAAGCTCAACAAAGGAAGACTCTGAATTCTTCATTTGGGAAAGAGCTGGAAGACGTAGCTTCAGAAAGTATGTGGCAGCCTACCAAGGGAAAGTGATATTGTCTACTTCAAGATCATGCATCTGATATATGCCAGAGGGTCAATCTTAAAGGAGGAGCAGAAGGAATCTGAACAAAGCCAAAAAATACATTGGTTGTGTTTCTTGAGGCCATCTGGAATGTTACCGAGAGTTCCTATGCTGGCATAATTACCACCAAGCACAAAAACCCGGACTTCAGGGAGCAGCCCCACGATAGCATCTGAACAGGCCACTGCAAAAGGAACTATTCTGAGAACAAGTGCTAATGTAAAGAGTTGCCCAGAAGCAGCCATCCGTGGTGCCCAGCAACAAGTTGATTGCCCTTTACCAAATCCAGGGATAACACTATATATTGCATGTGCCTTTCGTTAGCATTTTATCCATTAACTATTTAGATAGACATGGATACAATGCACCCCTGTTGCATCGAGTTGGTTTTTGCACTAAGCACCAGGGACAGTGACTGTTCAGATCTGCAGGACCATGGTAGGGGGCCCTTGACCGGAGTCATGTGAGTGGGGCCTGTTTCACTTTTCTACCAGAACTTCAGTATGTCATAGCTTCATAATGTGATCTAAGTAACAGAGGAAGGCTGATTGGCCAGATTACCAGAAACCCTTTCATCCTTGTGGTGACACGTTAGCACAAAGTTAGAAATAGAGACTTAGTGTTCATACTTCACTTAAATGATTTTTCTCCATGCACTTTATGAAAGAACTAAAAATCAAGGAAAAGTGTCATTTCCATTTTCAGTAATATTTTATTGATTTGCTCTGTATAATGCAGTTCAATAACTCATTCCCAAAGAGATGAAACTTTAACTCCATACAAATAGGTATTAATTTCAAGTAAATTACTGAAGAGTCTTAATTAAGCAATAAGAAACAAGAAAACATCCAGTCAGGCTGATTAATGACATGCTTCAGACATGTATTGGGGCACAGGGCAAAGTGAAATGCTTCTAGTGCACCCATGAAGTATAATTAATCAGTACAATAATAACTCCAAACTCCTCCCTGTACATGGGTGCAGTCAAGGGTTTAAATGTTGCTTCATCCATGACCCTGCAGCTTTCAACTATTAATTAAAAAAAGAAAAAACCTAGTTTGGGAATTGCTCAGATTTTCCAAAGCAGCTGGTTGTGTTGTGGTTTTTTTCCCCTTAATAAAATATGAATGTAGCAGCAGTGTAGGCCTGTGAGACAGCATAATGTATGGAACACCTCAAGGCAAGAGATGCTTTTAAAAATCATTGTAGAAAACCAAACTCTAAAGTCCTTTACAGCCATATACATGCACTGAACTCACAGTGGTGTAAATAAGCAGAGACTCCACAGAGGTCAATAGAATTAAAGGAGTATAAAAGTGATTGTGAGAGAGAAACAGAAAGAGAAAGAGGGGAAAAAGGCTCCATCCATGTTTCTCTCCCTAGACTATAGTGTCAAGGAGGGCAGAATATAATTCTGGGTTTACTGAAGCATGCAATATCTCTTTATATTTTCTGCCAGAGGACTGGAAAAGTAATTAGCATACAGCTGCAACCCTTAGGAGAGCAGAACAGAAAAGACTGGTGCAGAAAGGTTTCTTTAGAAGAAGCACTAAAACAGTACAGTACAAACATATTCTCCAATGGTGTAAATCAGGGTAGTTCCATTAATATCAATGAAACCACGCTGATTTAGATTAGTCTAGCTCCCCAAGGTCAGCTAAGTTAGAAGTCTGAGCTGAAGAGCAAACACCAAAGTGGAAAGACCAGGGGGGAAAATCCAAGTGGCAAAGAAGCATGCATCACAAAGATGCCTTCAGTCCCACAGCCTTCAGTCCTACATGTGACATGAACAGGAGAAGGCAAAGGGGAAAATGAATAAATAAATCACAAGCCTGACCTGGCTTTCAGGTTGCTAAGTTTCAGTAGAAGAGGTTCTGCAGTTGGACAGTCCAAGAAACTCACACTCTTGCCACCCTTTCTGAGCAACCTTTATAGAACACCCCTCCCACAACACACACACACACACACACACACACACACACACACACACACACACACACACACACACACCTTTAAGCTGTAAGTAAACTTGAGGGTACCCATTCTTTGTAGTTTCTACAAGCTGAGCTTACTGCCCTCACCATAGGCTCCTTTTACTCCTCCATTCCTGTCCAAGAGTGTGCCATCCTTTCATTTATGTTATGGTCCCTTTGCAAGCACAAGAGACCTAACCAAACACTTAGGCCTAGTCTACCATAGAAACATTTTCCTGATTTAGCTCTATCAGTATACGGTACTACCAACCATTCAGGTATGGGTATAGTTTAAAAAATGCTTTTACTGGGATATTTTAGTTTGGTTAAGCAAGAAAAATAGTAGTGTGGGCTGTCTGTGCAAAACAGTTAAGAGGTGCCTCGGCACGGCTGTGTTGAGCACATTGTGAGCACGGGTGTAGGGATTTTCCCCTGTAGCACGGGAAAAGTTTCGGTGCATGGTCAGAGCCCGCCAAAACCTTGCAGCTGCACCAGCGAGTACATGCTTGCGATTGGCTTACGTTAATTTATGCATACGTATCAGTCGGCAATTGGCCCGCTGACTGAATAAGAGGCTTGGGCGATGCCTGCCCAAACCAGAGGAGAGCTCGGACACGCATGAGGAGAGATCCCATGTGCGTTTCCAAGCCACGAAGGAGGCCTGATCAACCGACAACGACTCCCCGCCGGATTCATCCGGCGCCCCATACCCTGCGTGAGTGTGAGCTTCTGTGTGCCTGAGTTCCTGTTTAAGTTTGTAACTTCAAGGAACGTGTCTACAGCCTGTGGACTGTAAGTAAAGGTTTTTTTGCTTCCAACAACCTGCGTGTCTAGCGCCTCAATTCCACACCATCAGCGGCCCCATTCTGCCAGTGTTTCTCGGCCTCCACATGGGCTAAAGCACTTTTATGGTCAGAACTGATGTAGCTATATCTACACTATGGCTTTTGCCAATAAATAAGTGATACCCCCAAAAAATCACCCCCTAGATGACATTGCTATATTAGTCAAAGATTCTAGGTTGGACCTGATATAAGAGTACCTGAAGTCACTTTCCAAGGCAAGGTCTAAGAGTCAGGCAGACAAATCTCATACGAGAAACCAATTTGGACACTAAAGAGATATTTCCTGATGTACATTAACCGATATGGCAATAAAAAAAGGGTCAAAGGTCCACCTGAGCCCAATAGGCCAGTGGGCTAGCATGGTTCAGATATGCCAATTGCTGTAAGAATCAGCACACTTGTGAGTGGTGTGGCTAGCATCATGGTCAGTCACCTTTGACTGCAAAGCAATGACCAGGTGCCTATTTGCATTTGGCTTGACTGGAGGCAGCCTTCAATGTGAATCTGGAAGCGGTCTCCTTTTAACTGTCACTGTTAAAACAGAGTGAAGGAAAATTCTCTGTGTACAGAGCTGCCAATTTTTGAACAGAAAATAGCTTCAGTGAAAATATTCAGTTTTGGTGGAGACAAGGCCACCTACACACCTTTTCCTTTCTTTCCCCATCTCCCCCTTTCCAGTCATTAATTTACTAGCAGCAGCTGTGATTGTCTGGAGATACAGAATGAAGCACAAGAAGACCATGCTGTATCCCATACCTATGCTGTTAGTTCAGCAATATTAGAGGATTATTTTTTAAGACTTTCCCCTGTTGTATGGAGGGCTGGAATTGAAAAGAGGAACTTAAGAAGATTGTCATGCAGTATATTTGTTATTCATTTTGTTGTTGCCACAGCACGTAGGATTTGCGTGCATTTAAGATAACAACTTAGCTATGTTCCCTTCACTTTTCTACTTGTATTTGCTGGTTGATGGGGTGCCAAAATACAAAATACAGCAACTGAATCAAAGAAGGCTTAATGTAAATACCATTGAAAATACGGGGCAAACCATGCAATGATGGTGAGGTGGGCAGAGGGAGGGGCCACATGCTGTTTTAACAGATGCCTCTCCTAAATGAGGAAAGACTGGAGAAACCAGCTGCCTTGACGAAAAATCCTTCCATATGTCACCGAACACTTGAGTTGTCACCAGTCCTTTCTTTTACAGGACTGTTGTATTTGGTTTTTATTTGCCTATACCTTTTATAGTGTTGTAAAGGGGTTCCAGTCATTAGTTATCATTGTGTGGCTTTCTGCACTGTGTAGCTGATTATTTTGTCTCATTTACAGTTTCAGTCCCAGATCAGACTGATCAGTACGTGCCTGCGTAGACTTGTCCTCAAACTGCAATTTATGTTGTATTTGCATATAGTGAGTTTGCCCTACATCTTCTTGTTCTCCTCCTTACAGGCCTTTTCACATACCCACAAAATAAGATGCTGTGGCTGCACGCACAGAGACTTATATCTTTTTTCTGTGCCCAAGCACAAGCACATTGCTTTCTACCTTCTCTCATTAGGAACCTAGGAATTGTCATATCAGATCAAAACAATAGTCCATGTAGTTCAGGATGCTACAGGCCATCCATTTCACCCCTCCATCCTCCATTTCATTCCTCTAAAGGGAACAGTCCATCAGACAGTTACAGCTGCCACTGTTCCGGCAGTCCACTCGAGTGTCATATTATGCACAGCAAAATGCAGATGTCATTTCAGCACATGCTAGTCTACCTCTGTTGGTAGGGACAGGTAATGATAGCAATGAAGACCCATTAGCCAGACTGGCATACACTAGTTCCATGCCCAGAGTCACTGGCAAGTCTGTACTCCAGTTGTCAGTAGATGCTAAAGTCATGCCACATCTTTACTGCTATTATTTTCCATGCTGGCTAGATTAAGCAAGCACATACTACAGTCAGATCTTCATGCTGCTTGAAGACATACCCTCAATCACTATTCCTGGTTTATGGAAAAGGGCACTGGACTAAGTGTCAGGGGTCTTTGGTTCAGCCCTTGCTGTACTTGATACCTAGAACAAGTCACTTTATTTCTCTGGGCCTCTCCTTTCAGCATCCTTGTTTGTTAAATAATGTTTTTGTAGTATCCAAAACTACTTCATATCCTATCTGGCACCAATTTACAATACAGCTTTAAAGGACACTGTCAAGAACTCTAATGTAGTTTTACTCTTTTAAAGTCTATTGTTTGCATTATCCCATCTAAAAGGCTGAGAAAAAAATTTCTCCCACTATTGATTTTTTTTCTTTTCTATCTAGCAAATATTGATTTTTTTTCCTTGTGTTTTTAATGGAGCTTGAAATTAACACAAATCAGTTTGTTCTCTTCCGTGTTTGCATTAGCATAGTTTATGCAACAAAATTAGGTAGATATTACCCTGGAAACAGAGCATAGTGTTACCAAACATTTTGTGTAGGACCTACACATACAGAAGTATTGAAACAAAATTTGTCTGCAGCAATGATGGATGTTGCTATCAATTGGTACTTTGAATCTGGAAGAGAAACTGAGATAATCTTAAGGTATGTTACATTTAATGTTTTGATTACCTTACCAAGTTCTTACCCATCCTTCTTCTTTTTGGAAAACAGTGTTTCAGTGTTTCCTCTTTCCCCAAAATCTTTAGATACAAAGTGAATAAAAATTACTTGGCATAGCTGTCTGTTCCTTAAAAATAGAGCATTATTTTGTAAAGGTTGCATGGCACAAGTCACTAACTCTGTGTGTATGTCTATAGAGACTGCACAGTCAGAAGCAGTGGTATGTCAGTCCAGCAATGGCTCCTAGAGGACAACGAAGGCTAGTCTAAAAGATCTGAAATATCATCCAGCAGAGGGCAATAGAAGGTATGCTTGAAAACACTGGTAAGTATAGGGCATGCACTACACTAGCACGGAAGTGAAAACACTAATGTCCAAATTTACCAACTTTGCTAAGCAAACCAAACAGAAACTTGTCTCTAATCCAGCTAGCAATAGTTGTACCAAGCCTATACTGGATGGAAATTGTTTACTGTTTTAACTAGTGTTCATCTTTATCAGTTACTTCCAAATAGAATATGACTCTTTTTCTGGTGTAATATTACAATAACCCCAAAACAAAAAAATCTAATGGAACATTGTCATTCATGTATGTTCAAATACTTTTTGATCAGGATCCTAAAAGTATTTGTAATATGCTTGTTCAGTATTTAATAAAGAAAATAAATAAAAATAATAATATGCTTGAAGGAGAGTTGATATGCAGTTCTGCTGAGATTTTGGTTTTGGTGACTTGTCTCTGGCTCACAGTACCACCTAGTAAATGAAACTTCTAGTTTTACAAATTGCTGACTGGCTGGTTACTAATTTACTCAAGTGTGTCTTCAGTGGCTGGGAGCAGAGACAACAAAAAGCAAACAATAATACTTACTATAATTTCCATGTTGATGTATACAGTATAATAGATGGTTAGCAACTGCATTTGAAGGGCAGTTAGTGAGGCAAAGTAGAAGTGATGTGTGTGCAGGATGTAATTAAAGCAGTAATGTAATAACATTCCATGTTAGATTATTATGGGGTCTGTTCTGTCCTTGACTTGCATGCATAACTCCCATTAATGATAATTGAGGTTATGCATGTGAATCAGCAGATGAGCAGATCCCTAAATTAATTACATGTAAAATACCTGTTTAGTTGTCTTAAATGCACTGATATATTTGCCCAATACAAATGTTTACAGTCAAGACAGAACTACCATGAGGAGGAGAAGAAGGGTGGGGAAGAACGCATTGATTTAAAATTCAGGTTGAATAATCAGATTTTGACAAGTGGCCTGGATGAGGAAAGACTGGCTCTTGGCCATCCCTGTCAAATGCTTTCTGTACTTTCTTCAGAAAAAACAGTTCTGGTAGAATGAACAAGTGAATTCTGCTTTTCTGTAGCATGTTTCATGGATGAGGTACCTTTACAAATGAATGGATTAAATGCTGGCAGCATGAGCAGACGTGGCAGCTATTGTGTGTATAGCAATAGCTGCACCGAGACTTGCATGTGACATATGACTTTTTTTTTTCCCTTCTTAGCTATGGCAAACCACAATCCTCTGGACATGAACACTTTGATCAAGCAGATGCGATGACAAGTGGATGACCCAGTGACGATGCCTGTGCATATGGTAGGAGATGCTTGGGTCTGAAATTTAAACTGCATGTTTTAATGATGGGTCTCATTCTGCAAACAGTTATGCACAAGTGGTAGGGGGAATGCTGTGTAGGGGACTGAATTCATCCTCTCATTCTTTCCCTCATTTATTTCTTTAGAGTACAGCAAACTCTTTAGCCTCCATTTTGATGAGCCCTAGAAATGGACACAATAAGCATTCCTAAAATGTTTCACTTGGAAGAACAGCAATGAACTCCCTCTGACATCCCCACCTCTAGCATCAATCCGCTTATATACTGTAATTAGAGTAGGGCAGGAGTGGTCAACCTTTTCTATAAGGGGACTTGCTTTTTCTACCCTGGGAACTCCATGAAATCCCCTTCTCTGCTAACTAGGGTCTATATGGGATTCCCCAACCATTTGGCAACACAAGAAGGGCAGAGTGGTCAGACCCCTCTGACACCTGTTTGTGACCCCTTGCAGGCAAAGGCAGTCCTGGTGATAAGAATTTCTGCAGTTAAAGCAGCCTTTCTCCAGGCTAAGAACTGATAACCTACAACAAGATATCTGATCCTTAAAACCCTTACTCACATAAAGTGAATTGTCTGAAGTCAACAGTAGGCAAGAGGGCTCTGAACCCCTGAAACTGAGGTGATGTATTTACAAAAAAAAAAAAATAGATAGGTGTTGTCCCAACTATGAATTTAGATGTCTAATTTTAAGCTTTTCAATTTAAAAGTGTTGGTCTATGCATTTGCTTCAGAAACTGCCACTTGTTAATCTGTTGGTTTTATTCAGATGAATAATCCCTAACCTGAACTAGTCTCTGAATAGAGGCCATGCTTATAGAAGTCCTGATTAAAAAAAAAAAAAAAAAGGCGGGGGGAGCATATCGCACATAACAGCTGTTGGCTTTAAACATATGCTGAAGCACTTGGCTGAGCCGGAGTCTTTAAAAGTTGCTATGAGCCCATCCTCCATTTCTTAAATACTTTCCATTTAAAAACATACAATTAAAAATGAAGGAAAATGAATACATTACAAAATTTTTAGTATCCTGAAAAGGCATTGCCACTGTAGTGCAATCACTGGAAAGAAAGGGGAAACAGCAGTGCAGGCTGGCACTATGCCCTTGTGTAGGCCTGTGTTGGCTAGGACTGAAACACATCAGTGCAATCTTTCCAGAAACCAGCTATGCCTTGGCACTGGCCATTTAACATGCAGTAGAGTTTACATGCGTGCACTGCAATAATTACAGGCCACAATCCTGATCTTATTGAATTCAAGAGCAAAAGTCCTATTATTTTGGGGGGAAGGAGGGTGGAATCAAGCCAAAGACCTCTAACTACACAGAGTGCTATATACACAGAGCATTTTGTGCTACCTCTGGCTATGATCCTGTTTCTTTCCCAGATCATTTTGAATGGCTCAAATGATTAGGGACAGAAATATTTTGCAATTCAAAATTTTGACAAAAATAATCTACATTTTTTCAATTTTTTTTTGTTCAGCAATGAATTTAAGTAGGAAAAAAAATCTTAAATCCATCTCCCCAACTCATCCTGATTTTCCACCACCCCAACCCAAAGCAGTTGCCCCACAATTAGGGGAATTTATTGGCAGCAGCCTCATCTGGTTTCCAGCCTGGGCTGGGTAGGAAGATTCTTTGATCCTTTCATGAATCCACAAGGAGGCTGACTGCAACCTGTCTTAACTGTCCAACATGTACAAATGGATCTGTATATTCGAGCTAGGTTTCCTTCAGAATGGAAAACATCCATTTTCTGAAAATGTGAAAAATACATAGGATGTAACACCTATTTTTCATACTTCACTTCTCACCAGTAGCACTCAAGGTGCTTTACAAAGGGCATCAGTATCCATTATCCTGAGGGAAACTAAGGCACACAGTAGCAGTGTGACTTGCCCAAGGTCATCCAGCAGGCTAGTGGTAAAGCCATAAATCAAACAAGAAATCCTGACTCTTCGTCTAGTGGTAGGCCTAATAAACTCTTAGTTTGGAAGAGAGTAAAGATGAAAAGGTGCTGGGAAACATTTATCCCCAGCATAATGTGAATCACTTCACCCCACAATGTGTCTTTCTTGTATGTGCTATATTCTTATAGTCACATTCTGTTCAATGATCAAACATCCTTTTTCAGACATCCAGTGGTTAGGAATTTAACTTTGTAATTTCACAAATATTGATTAATTGACTTGAACTCCACTGCTCTTTACGATCTACAGTAAATCACATTTTATAAAAGCTTTTCCTTTTGCATTACAAGCGGCACTTCAGCTGATGCCCTAAGTATTATTTTGCCTAATAAAATATTGTGCATGTATGCTGCTCTATGAATCATAAATAATAATTATAATAGATCACATATTGCAAAGACAACCAAACCAATAAAATGGAATTTGTTTTATTTAGACATTTGTGGTGGTATTTTGTAAATGCTAGCAAATACTGTACATAACACAGCCCTCAATCACATTGAACAGTGCTTATGTAGGTCATCTCACTGAAGGCCATTGAGACTTTCTGCAAAAGTGGTTCTTACCAATGTGTGTAAGAACTTCAGGAGCCAACCTATAGCTAGGACCTGGTAACCTTCAGTAGGGTTTGACAGAAGGACGTCTTTTTTCTTAGGGCTGGTGCTCAAGCCTGCATTCTCTCTGCTGCATTTTAAGCTTGCCTGTCTGAGCACTGTTTTTCTTATCCTTACTCACCCATCCTTCCTACAGTTAATCTACCATCCTGCCTCAATGAACTCAGAAGCATCAGACGTCTGGCTCAGGGTGAGAATCAATTAGGCTGCTCTAATGCCGTGTTGCTGACTGTTCAATGACAGAGAGTGCGCAAACTACACAGCTGGTATTGTCCACTCTTAGAGGTACCTACCCCACTGCTATAACATTACCAACACATCCCCCTGAGTTTACGTTAAAACCTTTCTGTGGCTCATTACTACCAAGGAGCCGTTACCTCTCCTCCCTGGACAGTGTGCACCTTGCTGCCATACCAGACACATGCTGGTGTTTAAGAAGAATCTTACAGGAAAACTGTACACAGCAGGCATTACCAGGGCTTCATGGAATATCATTTTGCTGAATCCGAACAAAAATAATAATACTAATAAAAGAAATCAGAGAACACTGACATTTGTTATCTCACTCCTTGCAGTACTTTGTTCCTTGTTCATCTCAAATTAAATAAAACCTAAGCAGCAGGTGTTACTGTAGATATGTAAAGGGAGGAGAGAAAGAAAACCCAAGCCACACAATTCTTATGCTGGAAAACCTCATGAAAAACACACCGCCTTTCCAGAACCCTCTTTCTAGTCAGACCCCCTGCTGAGATAAAAGGTCAGGGAAAGAAAGCCAGCGAAAGAAGAAGGTATTTCGCTGGGAAGACAAACGCAAATTTAATACAAGCTGGTACCAGCACCGATAGGCCAGAGTGATTATATTCTTTGAATACCAGATGTTAGAAGCTTTCATAAAGGGAACCCAGATATAATCCATTTAAAAACAAATATAGCCTAGATAGATTTCCCCTGCTGCAGAGCAGAACTTTTTCAAGCTCTGCAGCAGTCTTTCTGGAGAATGGTTGCTGTGTCCTGGGTGATGTGCTGCTGCCACCTGCTGGCGCGTGGCACCCCGACAGTTGAGGGAGAAAAACAGGGCCAGCCAACCATGCAAACAAGGATCTTTCTTTTTAGCTCTAAATTAGACCTCTCATATGTCCCTTGTTTCTTAGGGAGCCTTTCACTGTATCCCATGTTGCATCATTGGAAATTACTAACATTGGACATAAAGAGACAAAAGAATAAAAGTAGAAAAAGAGTCATTTATGCTAAATGAAAGACTTACAGCCTCCTAAGCTACTGGCATTTGTAATTCAGTCATTGAAGGGGTGGGAGGGGGTCCATGTTACATTCAGCAATAAGATCGATGGTTGAGAGGTATTTTCACAATCTCAGGTTGTTGTGAAAAAGCAAGAATTCACATTTGCGCTCTTTTTAAGGATTCTGTTGCTCATCATTTTGTGCTGTTGAGCAAGATGCAGTGAGAACAGAGGTGGCAACTGAAAGAAAAGAGCAAACAAAATATTTGGTGAAAAAAATGGAATAGATTCAAGTCAGATTAAAATTGCCAAATCTTATTAAAAAAAATAAGGTCACTTAGATTTTTTTGAGAGAGAGTGATAGCAAGAAAAGTGGGATTAAAATATAATTCTCTCTTTACTCCATACTAGAGTCAGGTTTATCTGGAAAAAAAAGCTCAACTACATTTAGGTTCTTTATTTCAAATCCTAGCGTGAATATAAAGCAAATCAGTCTGTGCCTGGAACTGTTAAGACACGGAAACATTTTGCTTAAAAATCACAGGGTGTTTGTCCATTTTCTGTAGTAAAAATGCAAAAAACTTGCAAGATTATTTGATTGTTGTTTAATGCAGGTAATTTTATTTTCAAATAACAGAGATGCTGGGCTATTCACTATCAGATGAATCCAGTCCTTAGCAGTTAAACCAAGGATCTCAGCGGGGTGCTTAGGAGACCTGTAGGGGAAAAGAATGGGAGGAATCCATTCCTAGCACCAGGGAGCAGCTGGTAAGCTTCTTTGTGGAAGCTGCTTTGCAGTTTTAACATGGCCCCCAAGTATGTAAAGATGAGAGGCAACAGCAGATTGTCCAGCCATGCCCTTCAGTTCTCAGGTCTCTTCCCAGCTCTGCTTGAAATACCCCCTGCATATGGCTACATCTGAAGCACCCACAGAATTTGTCTACGTGCTGTCAAGGAGTGGTTTCCCCCAGCATGGCACTCCCCAAGTACAGCCTCTTCTGTGCAGCTGAAGAATACCAGTTGTACCGCTTGGCATCCACTATTCTGCAAAATCTGGGTAATGGTGATCCATAGCAGTGCACACCTGCTATGTTGCAGACTCTATTAAAATGGAAAACTCTCCCTAATGTGACCAATTCATGTATTGTAAAACAGTTATTTGTCCCATTTCTCCAGGTATAAGAAGCCACTAGAACACTAGTGTCATCCTGGTCTTATACTACTTATAGTTCATATTAACATGGTGCTTCACATAATTATTTAGGCCTGCTTCCTCCAAAAGACAAAGATGCCAGAAGCATGGGAGGCAGCTTGACCAGGATCTGAAAGTCTTCCCTGTCAGTCCAAGATCTGATTAACAAATCCTATTATAATCTATGGAACAAGTTACTTAGGGAAGTTATGAAATCTCATTCAGTGGTGGTTTTCAAGAAAAGCCTGGAGAGACATCTGGGATGAGTTAGAAACTGCAAATCCTGCATCTCTAATTGACCCCCTGGGGTCTTTTGCAGCCCTATGAGTCTATAAGAAACAGGCAACTAAAGCAGGGCAAAATCTTGTCCTTACACCCTTGCCTCCTCATTGACTTCATGTGTCAATTTAGGCTCAATGTAGATCTAAGTTGTAAATGGATGCAAACCTTTGGGCAGTCTCTGAGCAAAATTCTGAAGGGATATGAATGTAGCATCAATTGATAAGCATAATAATTGTAGCTTGTGCAGTAACATAGCAGGAAGGGAAAGCAGAGGCTGGGTAAGCCCTGTTGCTTTATCTCAGACTCAATTTGCCTTTCCTGTTACAGCTGCTTTTTGTCTTCCCTGGATGCATCTACACATTCACTAATGCACCTTAGAAACTGAACATTTAGTTTAGTACTTGCTTAATAAAGTACTAAATGTGCAGTAACTAGAGTTACTGCACAGTAGCACTGATGCATGGTTATTTTGTGACGTGCATTTGCCTAATAACATGGCACAGTAGGCTATGAGCATGGTTTTTAACTGCCACACTATTGTGCCGTGTTATTAGGCTACTGCGCAGTAAGCGTCTTGTGTAGACGTGCCCCCTGTGTATGTTAATTCTTATTTTGCAGCAGCCACTACCAGGATTTAAGTAAATCTCAATACATGACCACTCATATCAACTTACTTCATATCCCTTCTCTAAGCCATGTCAGACTGCTATGCAACTACCACTCTGTAACCACACATCAGTGACTGGGACTACTTTGCAGAATCATTCACTTCCAAACATGGATTTCTTCCTTTTCAGATGGTGGTAGTGCAACAAACAAATGACCATTGTCACTGCAGTCAAACCACGGGCAGAGGCTATCACATTTCAGTGACTCCTTTGGGGTCCATGGCTTGGCAAAGAGCTATATAGCTGAGATGGGATAGGACAGGGCTCCTTCAACCTCACATCTAGTTATGGAACAATTATAGCTGGGCCTGAAACAAAACTCCTTTATCTTAAGGTAGTTCATAAACTAGATTCAAACTTGGTAACCCACTCCTGTCTCTATAATGCATCAAATACAGCCAAATACCTGAAATATGTGAGCATTAACGAAGTTTGGATTCCAGTCTGAACACAAACTTTGCAGTTCAGGCATATCTTTAGGAAAAAAATAAACTTTTTAAGCTAAGGTTTTGCATAATCAAAGTAAGGATCTCTGTCTACCCAAGTAAAACTCTTACCTTTGCCCTCCCAATCCTCGGTGTTGACAGCTGCTCCAAGCTCATTTTGCCTGGTCACCCAATGCAACCACCGAAGTTATCTTACTTGTCCATATTTCTAAACTATGTTACAGAGCTCTCCAAATCCTACCACAGTTTTCTACTGTTTTCATTCATCAGCTTCTCCACTTCTCTCATGTGCAGACATCTTCTATACATAGATTTTAAATCAATATTCCTTCCTTCAAATGGCCAATTCTCCTTGAGACCTATTCTTTTCTGTTAAGACTTCAGAACCCTGCTAGCTGATAATATTATTCATGTCCTTAAATGATAGCAAAGAAGAATCTAGATGCCTGTAGAGCCAACTGGAGCATGGAGAAGGAACCAGACTAGCTACCATCACTGTAGGCAACTGCTACAACAGGGAAAGGGAACCAGAAGCACCCATCAGGGATCACATCATCAGTAGGATTACAAGCGCTGGTCACCTATAGAAGCCAGTATCATCATGTTGAAAGCTACTGAATGACACAGCTAAATTTTCACAGGAAATGAACTACAATTTAAAAACCTTACGGTGGGTCTGATCTGCATTTGGCATAAATCAGCATCATTGCAGTGATAGTGATGGAACTGCATGGATTTACGCCAGCTGAAAATCCATGAATAATCCTTGATAGGATGCTTACTCAGTTAAAAAAACTGCTTTAGTTATATTAACTTTGGGCCGAATAACTACAGCATTCCCATCCTCAGAACATGCATTCCAGTCAATACCAAAATTAATTTGTGTACCAACAAATCCACAGCTATCCAAGAGGGAGCTGAATGCAGTATATATTGAGGACAAAGGTGGAGAAAGAAAGAATGTAGATAGAAATCTGTTTATGAGAATTATCGATAAAAGAATTAAATGTTTATAGGAATCAATTCTATGTCCTGAAACATTTTATGAATTTAGTCCTCAGAAGTAATGGCAACTGTTTCCACAGTCATTGTTTGGTGAATAAAATGATTAAAAAGTATCTTATCCATAAAAAAAAAACAACCTAGTATTTATATTAAAGTTGCACTTGAAGGCTCTACCAAGATCAAGGCTCCACTGCAGCAGGTGTAGTACATACACATAGTAAGAGATTTTCTTAAATGATTACCAGTCCAGATAGACAAGACGACTGGCAAATGGTGGAAGGAAGAAAAGATTTATGAAAGAAGAATAATCACCTCCATATCATTGATGTTGAACTGTAACATGAGGGAAATAATATGTTTAAGTGTTTGCTCAGGATCACACTGGAAGTCTGACATTAACTGGGAACTGAGCCCAGATCTCCTGGGTCCCAACACAACCTCTGACTAGCAAGGCTATTTGTCCTCGCCATATCAGTGTTAACCAAAGGGCAAGAAAAATTAAACTGGTCTTCATGGTTAAATTAACTCACCTAATGTGCAGTGTGTATAAGGGAATGTCATTGTGAAGAGAACAGGATAATGCATGCTAAAGAAGAAACATTGACACATTTTCCCTAGTGGAGTTCATCCTAATGCAAAGCCTGTGCCTAAGGTGGGATCTAAGTGGTGTCTGTCTAGGTGCTCTGAAGACAGGACTTTTCCCAGTTGAGCATGTTGATGCACAGACAGCAGGGCATGGGCACAGACTGCACAGCAAGGATGATGATGAATTGTTGTTCTTGTTGGAAAGTAGTATGAACTGGACAAAACTCTGCATGATTTCTCCTCTCCCAAAAGTTGCATTATAAAACACTTAAACTGTACATCTAAAGTAGAACAGACATAATGAAGTATACTCTGGGCCAGGATGTCAAAGATATGGTCTGTGGACCAGATCCAGCCTGCAGTGCTGCCAGGGGGTCTTGGTCTAAGCCTACACACCACATAGGGCATGTTCAAAATCAGCCCTGTCCATTGCACATGGCACGCAGGGCCAATATGGTATGCATTGCGTGGGGCTAGTCTGGTACACATTGCAGATAGTATACAAGGGCAGTCTGGCACATGCTGCATGCAGTGCATGGGGCTGGTTCGGGGTGTGCAGTGCATGTGGTGCCTGCACCAAACCTACCCTGAGCACCGGATCTAGCATATGGGGCTGGCCTGCTGGTCCAGTCCAGCTCATAAATTCTCTCCATGCCACTCCTTCAGCCTACAGGGCCTAATGAGTTTGACACCCCTGCTCTGGGCCTGTTCCAAAGTCCACTGAAGTCAATGGGGGTCTTTTTGTATAGCAGGCATGTTCCAAATTCAGGAACATCCAGAAATACAGCCAATGAAGTGCAGGGGAAAGGGTGTCAATAAAGCTTGCAGATCATTTCAGTACCATTGTATTAAAAGAAAAGGTAACTATAGTTACGACACTTGTATGAAATGGTAAAAAATAGTAACTGTCAGCCTATGCCAGGCTATCAAAGGCAAATCAGTTTGGTGACAGGAAAATGGATCACAGTGTTGTCAGCTTTCATGATACGTTGTGTGTTCCTTAAAACCCCACCTCTTGGAGTCATGTGATAATGTGAAAATCTGTTTGAATTTTTAACAAAGCTTCTAGTCCTCATGGTTAAAGAGAAAAGTTCAAAAAACAGATTTTAATGACTCCCAAACAAACAAAATCCAAAATGTATGATTTAAAAAAAAATCTTACTTTTAAGGCAATCTCTTGATTTTGGAGAGCCTGATATAACTTTTTTTAAACATTGGCAATACTGTAATCAATCCAGGAGCACAGTGCAGCAAAGGACAAAGTGATGCTAAGAGCATAGCTGAACACCAAAGCACCCTACCAATCACAACAGCCTTAGAGCTAGATTCTCAGCTGGTGTAAACCGGTAATACTCCATTGATTTACACAAATAAGCAGCTACAGCATGAACTAAATGTGGGGGGAGAGGTACAAAATATCCCCAAAACACATTCTAGCTTCCTTCTTCCCCCTCTCTTTTATTGAACTTTTTTTTTGGCATTTGGACAGAAAACATGCTAGCGTGTCTTTTACAACACTACGATGAAGAGAACTCAAGCTGCTCTGCCTGATATTAAAAGATGTGGCATTTGGTAATATTTGGACAGAGTCCAACTGCTCAACTGCTGAACTGCAGTTTGTAACGTAAGCACAGCTTGAAGGGAAAGCAGCAAAAGGGAAGACAAAAATGAAAGTTATCAACGGGAATAAAAGCACATACAAGCAGAAAAGTAGCAGGAGGAATACAGTGTCTGAGGAATGGAGGAAAATTGACTGCATAACATGCAATATTAGTGATTTAAACACAGCCACATGAGTGTAACAGAGCACTGGAGTGATAATTTGGATGGGAAAAGAAAGCTCTGGAAGTGGAAGTCTGGCATTTGACCAAACATGTGGTGACTTAGGAAATGAGTATGACCCCACACACTATGTGTTAAATGCCAAAAAATGATGCTTACTACAAAACTGATTTGAAGAAATAAAAGCAAGGAAATACAGAATTCAGCCCTTCACTCTGTGACAGATTCTGATTTACTTTCCACCTGTGGAAATATAGACTAATGTTTGTCTGTTTCAGTGTAGTTACTTTGTATTTCTACCAGTGTAACTGACATCAGGATCTGGCCATAAGTAAATTAGCTGCACATCTTAGTCAGTAATTCTCAACCAGGGTGACAGGGCAGGCTCAGGCTTTCCCTTCCTGGCCCCTCTGCAACTATAAACACTATAATAAACAAATTAATTTTTGAATTGGATGCCACTCAATTTACAAGTTAAAGAGAGGTGCCTTGAATCTAATGAGGCATGCCCTGGGTCTACAAAGGTTGAGAACCAATGCTCTAAGTATTCAGAATAGGAGAACAATTAGGTGTTATTTAACAGTAAGGTTTTTTTACCATAACCTTTGAATTCTTCTGGATATTGGCAATTTCAGTTGGATTTCTGTCAATGTTATAGCACTGTTATTGTTTCACATTTTGATTTAATGGTAAGTTACTAGGAAGATCAAAGAAATACCATATGCAAAAAAATCTTCCCCCAGTTTTTTCCGAGATCAAAGCTGTACTGGGAAACAACTTTGGGAATTTAATTTGATGTGTGATAACAATGATAACAATAATGTGGCCAATTTCTTTGCTGGTTTAACTTCTTTGAGGACCATGGAACTGCATCAGAAGAAAATGTAGCCCAGGAGTAGAGCAGAGTAGATGTATTCAGTAAAGCAAACATTATAGTCCATTAATAGTTACAGCAATTTACACCGAAGCCTACAATGATCTGAAATGCAACAATTTCTTTCAGATAGAGAAAACTTGTGAAAAATGCAAAACCAGGATACCTACACAAAGGCTAGGGGCAGAAATGACACAAACTGGTATAAGTGATCCAAATCTGTAACAGAACAGAAGTTCAGTGCACATAAATTGCTTTCAAAATGGCTGAAACCAGTTTAATATAAACCTGGATGGATATAGCATCAGGCTTAACTGACTTAGGTTCAATCAGTTCATTGAACATCTGTACTAGATCCCCTCCAGATTCAAGTTAACTCACAGTCCCCCAGCATCTCGGACATTTTTTCATCCCCCAACCCTTGCAGGGTGGGTGTGTTAGCCTTGACGCAAGCTACCTGGTCCAAATGAGCAGGGAGGCATGGTCTAGTGCCCTCCCCTCCCACAGCCCCAGCATCTGGCCAGGGTCACTGCAGGCATGTGGCTTTGTTTACAGAATCAAAAGTGAATATATGTTCACTTGCTTCTTAGTTCAATCTACGCAGCTCAGACTAACCTGCAAAGAGTGAATCAATTCAGCCTTGGGGTTTTTGACTGTCTGTACTTAGCCAAACAGAAAATCAACCTGTAACCAGGAGATGTTAATAAGCTGCTCTCTGCCTTTACCCAATGAAACATTGTCTAAGTATCCTGTCTCACTGGGTGAATATCATCCTGTGCAGTGGACTTGCATAAAGTCCACATACAAAGAAAAGAGGATATAATAAGATATTTCAGAGCTTCCCAGGTTTTCTATTGGCTTTTTGACACAGTCTTGGCACAAGATTTACTTGTCAGCAGCTAGGGGTGCAGGGCTCCCCCTGCACTGATCTCCTCAGCAGCTGGCAGGCAACATGGCCTCAGCAGGAGCCACCATCCCTGCAGCTGTCATCCCGCTGCACCTTAATACACGCAGTGTCACCCATGGCATGAGTTTTGCTTATCCGTAGCTTCAGGGGCAGTTCCCCCCAAACCCCTGCACCTATCTCCTTGAACCTTGACAGGCTTTGTGGCCTCAGTAAGACCTACCAACCTTTCAGTTTCGAGCCCCCCTGTGGTGTAACACACAGCTGTGACATGAGTTTGGCTTTCAAGAATTTGGAGTACAGTTTCCCCCAAACCTCTGCACCGATCTTCTTGAAACTTGGCAGATTTCATGCTCTCAGCAGAGGCTACCGTCCCTGCAAGATGCATCCAAATTGAACAAAAAACAACAAAGTTATAGATATTTCATTGATTCCCCATTATACCGGATGGCCAGATGTCCGAGGCAGGTCCAAAGCTTCGGAGCCACTTCAGGTGGATCAAGGTGGAAACCTGGTCCAGGGCTCTGGATCACATTGCGGCCATCCAAAGTGGCTGGATCCAAAGCTGGATCAAATCGCTGCTGACTTGTACAGGCCTCCATACTAAAGGATTCTAAACACTATAAGGAATGATGGTTAAGAAAGAAACCTGCTAACAAACACTCAATCCCCTGTTTATCCTGAATCACTGCTCTGGGCTCAGAGTGATTTGAGCTAATTTACAAGTTAAGTCCTACTTGGAAAGAAGGAAGCTAAAGTAACATGGGTGCTAAGGCACATAGTTGACAGCCCAGAGGTTACAAGTTCAAGGACAATAGAAGCAGTCATGGTGCAGTCCTGTCAGATTCCAATAAATCTCCACATTCTACTAAATGCTTTGTCACAAGAACATAAGAAGGAAGGACTTGGAAAGTGTGGAAAGAACTTACCCCTGCCGGGCAAGGAGCAGAGGCGATGGGATGCTGCACCAGGGGCTGGACGCAGCAAAAGATAAAAGACAAAAAAAAAAGCAGCCAAGCCTGAAGGAGCCAGGACTGGCTTCCTCGTCGGCATGGGCATGCTTTATGACACTGTGCTGGGACTGACTGGGCATCTAGACCCCTAGAACCAGGACAAAAGACCCAGCAGAAGATCTGCAACAGGAACCAGAAGTGAGGTCTCCAATTGGTCCAGAGGGGCCAGACTGGGCATTCAGTCCCAGTGAGGGGACCTGATGGTTGCCCCAGGAAGGAGTCCCAGCAATAGCTCAGGGCCAGAGAGGGCCCAAGAATTCCCGTGGACGATGGAGGTTGGCAGCGAAGACTGGAATCTGGCAGGACTAAACAGCACAGGGATCCTGACAAGGCTGCCTGATGACAAGCATCAAGCCTGAGAAAAGGGCAACTTGCCAGGGAACAGAATGGTACCGAAGCCAGATGACGTACAGGCGAGGTAGAATGGGCAGTAGGAAGCACTCGGGATAAGAACATCATCCATATCCTATGGCCATAAAATTCTGAGAGCCAGAACACAAAAAGTACACGAGATATCAACTCCAATGATACAGGTGACAACATCTTGGTTGGCATTAGGCGGGGTGTAGGGGAGGCAGAGCCCCGAATATGAGAGGCAGCCGGGATGACCGAAGGGAGACAGGACCGAACATCTTCCTCCCAATTAAAATTATTCTTCATCAAAGACATGGCAGGAGAGACCTTCTGGGGGACTGACCCAAAGTCACCCTACTGACCGAAAAGCAATGGCAAAGTCAGAGAAGATCCCCCATATGTGACGCCCAGGGGAGAGACATGGGAGATTACAGAAAGATAGTGTGCAAAACACCCATTAAATTAAAACAGGTCCTCCTTTCCCTAATTGTTAATTATTTTAAATAATGTGGCATAATTTTAAAAAGCATTTAAGGATGGACTATTTTCAAATGAGCCTAAAGGAGTTAGGGTCCCCATTCCCACCAAAGTCCATCAAGAGTCCCATAGGTATCTTTGAAAATTTCCATATTGAATGTTACTGCCCATTGCCTAAACAGCTTAAAGTTCATTGGCTTTCCACACAAATTTAATGTCTACAATAGTATATTAAAATCATAAAACTGATTTAGGTTCTGTTCAGTGCTGCATAAATTTTATGCTGTCCCTAAAGTACAAAACTTGGATTGCTGCTGTGGAGCTAATCAGAACAGTGCTTAATCTCTTCTCTGTAGACAGCGAGCTTGTCAGAGAAGAAGAAGAAGAGAGACTGTGGCAGCTAAGTGAATCTTTTGCTTCAGTTTTCCTGGACAGAATAAAACAGTGCAAGAGTCCACTGGCATTAGCCCTGTATTGATCAAGTGTATTTTGCCTTAAGAGTTGGTTTGTCCTTTTCTTTTTCATTTCTATTTAGGCCTAAGGAGATCAGGTGTCCTTATTTTGTTGAAAGGCTCCTTTTTTGCATACAATGTTTTACTGCGCTCAGAACAACTTTTGGGACACCTACTCTGTATGTTACCTGGCACTACTTAGGAATCAACCATATTGATATAAGACAACCCTAATTATCAGATGACCCCCCAATAATTAGATTTTGAATACAAAAAATTATAAGTTTGTTATAGTTTTCCATGTACGGAATCTAATTATTGGAGGTTTCCTTTGACTGTTTTCCCTTCCAAATGCTATAGCAGGGAAAAAGATCTGGGGATACAGGTAGCCCCCTTGCTTTCTGCCCTCCCCGCCATCTTCTTTCCCCTGCACCCCCTTCCTGTCAGTTCCTGCTCTCTGGAGCTCATGGAAGTGAGAAGCAAAGTTGAAAACAATGACCTAGATATAAACATACCTGCAGTAACTTGCATATAGGACAATTACTACAGGTACCCATAGACTTAGTCCATTCAGAATTGATTCAGTTTACCACTTTTGAAATTGCTGCAAGTTTAAGCTTAGGTACTCCATAAAGACTTTGAAGCAGCACTTCTGTACCTGCTTGCATACATTACAACCTATGCATGACATTAGTGCAAATCCAAAACGTTCATGATAGGCCCGTGTTGTGTCAGGAATGATGGTAGTCTTATGCAGAGTTTTGCTTATGGTATGCATGGGATGGCTTGGTTAGGGATGATCCTACCTCTGGAAGAGGGTAAAGTCCCTTCCAGCCCTGTTTCTCTATAATTCTATGATTTGGGCTTGGCCTCAGTAGAGACAACAGATCCTCCAAAATTTTATATGCAGGTGAGGCACATGGTCATCTGGTCCAGCTCCATCTCATGAAGGGCAGATCCACACTTATATGTACCAGGCAGAGAGAGGGGATGACAGAGGGATTCTGGGTAACTTGTTGGGAGGGGGCACATTCAGTGATGTTTGCCAGACGTTTAAGGCTGGTTAAAAAACAGGACTCACTGAAAATGGGAAAGAAAGGGTGCAGCTTAAGTATGGGAGTGAAGAGAAAGTCAAAGTATTCAATGTAGTGGCTCACCATGACTTTTTAAAAAGGACTGAGTTCAATGGGCACTACCATATATCATATTCAGATGGACTGCAATAACCTATCCTTGTAGTAGATGCAGAATGAGCAGAGACATTTGAACTGGCAGGTTGCCCACTGGGCACTCTTCATGCAGGCATGGAGAAACAGCAAGGGGCAGAGAGGTCCATAAAACTGTCCTAGGCAAACCTGGCAGTAGGAGGTAGAAACAATTAATCACCTCTTCTGGGACTATCCTTACACCAGAGAGTTGTGGAAGAGAATACACATATTCCTCCTAGTACTGATAGGGCTCATAACCCTGACCAGAAAGGCAGTCTTGTACAGACACTAGATTAAGCAGCAATAGACACTAACAGCCCACTTCAACCAATTCATTTCCCACTTCAGGAATGTGCTGTGGAAAACCAGAAACCTACTCATAAACAGAAATACAAACATCAATTGAGCACTGCATCAAAATGGAATCGAATGAGATGTACTGGTACAATAGGGAGATGGTACATGATGGGCGGCAAATGGCAGACATCATATGGAAGAGAGAACTGGCACAGACTGTTCAGAGGCAGGTCCCCCAAAGAAAGCAGCAATGATGACAATGATGATGGCAACAATGATGAATAAAATGACAAGTGAAAGGACTGGGCAAACAGGTGGGGAATTGGGTGACAAGAGGAAGGGCACTGAAGTGGTCTTTTGCATAATTATGAGTGATGGGCAAATGGGCACATGGGCACACAAGTGCACGGTGCAATTTTGCAACTGGAATAAGAATAGTGTAAGTATAAACTTGTGCTGCAGATTAAGTAAACCACAGTGGTCACTGTCAAAACCCATTAGTTGAATACCTATGGCACAGTGGAAAATCCCCAAGCCCTCATGATTGCCACAGTGGAAAATTCCGCCACAGTGGAAAATCCCACCAAGTCCAATGGTTGCATTGTTCAAACAAGCGCCACTCATTGGCTGGTTACAAATTATTCCCACTTGGCAACTAGCAATTGGCTTGCTATCCATATAAAAGTAAAAGCAGTTTCCGCCCTCGTTGGAGAACTCCGCGCGCATCCCGGAGTAAACTTGGCGGCTGATCACCCACCGACTCCCTGTCACCAGCCTTCCTGACGTACCCCCTCCCCTGCATGCTCGATAAGCCATCTATAAAACGTCTCGTCTCATTCTAAGGGGCCCTTGTTACATTCGTAACTGCAACTTAAACTAGTTTTCTTCCTGAGCTGCACACATCAGCGGCATAAGTAAACAATCTATTTCCAACCAATACACTTTGGTGCCTAATTCTGTCCATTCGCCAAAGTACCCACCTGATGCTCCCTGTCTACTGGCCATAGCCCGGTAAGTTAGCCGACCACCACAGTCACAAGACAGATTGTTAAAAGGGTATGCATGTATATGTATTGCAATATATATTTTGCAAAAAAGGTAGGTTCTCATCCACAATTTATGCAGATGGGGGATTGCTCTCAGGCTTTCCTTTTAGCTTGCTCTTTCGGCTAGGGGCAAGTGAGATTGGAGGACATCTGAACTCCAAGGCCTCTGGTCTTTGGGTTTGCATGCAGGATGCCTGCCATGGATTTGGGAGCATCTGAAGCCCCAGGCTGAAGTGTCTGGAAGGTAGGACACTTGCCAGTGGTAATACCACACAGACTGGAATGACTGAGGTCCGCTCAGTCATTACAATTTAGAACTGATTTGGCTGATTCAGCCCCATGTATGTTTGCCCCATATGAACCATGTGTTTTATAGTCACGTTTAGTGCTGGCTGTATTTAATCAGCTTCAAAGTTGGTTTCCATTACTGAGCACATGCTCTTTTTGGCAGTAGCTTACTGATAGTGTCTTTAGTAAGGTTTCCTTGTATGTGAAAAGGGGCTTCCTCCCCATGTTGATGGGGGGCCCCTCTTATATTTGAGTAAATATTGTACTCAGTTTAAAGCCATAGGTTTTGCTTTTTTTTCCTTCTTTTTTTTTTTTAAAGCAGGGATGCATTTTAACTTCTCTGAAACAAGTATGGCTACATGTGTAGTGTGTGAGTACGCTCTCCCTACTTCCGTGATGTTTTTGCTTAGAGGTATACAAACCATCTGTGCCTCTGATACAATGTTCTTAAATAACCTCCAGGCAGATTTCTATGGTTTTTAAGTATTTTTCTTGCCCTTCAGCCTGCTTTTAACCATGTTCCTTCTAGTTTTATAATCTGCCTGTTTAAAGTTCATTGTTACTGGTTATCCCTCAGGGAGCAACTTTCTTTTATGATATCAGAAGTAAAGTTCTACAGTGATTAGTGCTACCCAATGGGGTTTCTGTAAGGACCTCTTGCAACTCCTATATATTACACGATATCACACTGTAGTCTAAAGTTGCACCCCCTCCCCCCAAAAAACCCTATCGCTTAGTAGATAGGAATTGAGGAGTATTAGTCGTCGAGAGGGTGAAATCCTCTACCATACAGAATGGAATAGCAGCAAAACCACATTATACTTCCTACCAACACTGGGAGGTTGACTTGTGCTTAATTTTTTTTTCCAGCTATCATGGAGGTCCTCTCTACAGAATGTGATTAACAGAGAGAAACCTCCAGACAGAGCAACCTGATGCAGTTTTCACAAGATTGTTCCACTGAGTGAAAGTGGTAGAGGCCAAGTTGCTACTCTAGGATTAGCTCCCAAAATTCATTGATCCTCAAAATCTTGAAGGATCCACTGCTAGTCCCACATCCCATAAAAGTCCTGTGCTTCTACACCGATTCCAATGGATACCTCTGCCACATATGGCATCAAACAATCTCCTAAAAGGGATACAGAAATTTTACAGCATAGAAAATGTCTACTTAAAAGTTAAGGGATGAGGAATAGTGAGAGTGCCAGAGAGGCAGCTAATATACCTACCCTGTTAATGGAAAGATGATCCACTTCAGGCATGGATCTTGACAGGGGAATAGGGAATGGGGTAATATGATGAAGGTTTAGGTTATTAACTAGCTTCAATACTGGCTGAGACTGCACTTCTTATACCATACAAAAGGTAATGACTCATTTTCAAGGATGCCAGGTGTCCTTGAAAATAAAAATCGGTCCCACATAGCCAAGTGAAGCATCACTTAGTTAATACACAACACAAAGGAAACAATCAACAGAAACAGTGACATTGCTGTGTCCTGATTCATTGTAAATCTGTAGCCTCATAATAAGATTATACATTTACAAGTCTGTAAGTGAAAAGAATGAATAGTCTTGCAATTAAATTTTTGGAAGTATATTTAAACCACAGCTGAACACAGGCTAGTACTTCTCTGTGCACCCTCAAAATACAGACTTTTAGCACCCAGTTATGGTATAAGGTATCTCTTTGAATAGTACAGGACACAAGTTGTAGAAAAAGGACTCTCACCTACCTAAACTTCTGATTAGCCCAATGCAAATGATCATTTAGAAACACTTCCTGCTTTTTATTTTGAAAGAAAATTATTAGTCTCCTAAGACAGTCTATATATACAAGCAGGAACAGAATTTTTGGGGCAATGTCCCTACTCACCATTGTGTCTTCTGTTCTATCACAGCTTTGGATGTGCTTTTTAAATAGGCTCATTTAGTCAGCATATGAGGATTCCCATAGATAGGAATAGAAAACAATCTCCATTATAGTAAAAAAAATAAAATAAAAGAGATGTTCTTTCTCCAGACTAAGCACTCTGCCTCCTTCATGACTGACATCAATATTGCTTACTAGGAAGTGCTCAAGAAAGGGGACGCAGCCCTAATGTCACCCTTATAACACGGCAAAGTAACACACGGAAGTCCGCATTAACTCTGTACAAGCATCTATTTCCGTAGTGCTTCTATGGTCTATTGGCACAGTGCCAGCTTACTGCTCAAATGACTATAATATGAATTAGTACTGCCACCAGTGAGTAATATCCCAGAGTCTCAGTTGAACCAAGAAAAGTTCCTAATCATATTTTTAAATAAAGTGAAATGTGTACAAAAGATTTCCATTAGGCAAGCTGTATCAATATCGCCTAGCTCTCTACTTTTCATCCATACATCTCAATGAGCTGCACTTGAAGGATATAAATATATTCCCCACCAGACAGAAGAGGCAACAGATGAGGAAATAGGAAGCGACTCACCCTAAGTCAATAGTAAAGCCAAGAACCTTGAATCCCCATCCCACATCCCATGCAATGAAGCTTGCTTCCCTATTACGAGAAAGCCACTGCCATTAGGTAACAGATTTTTGATGGCTCATTAAGTGGTTAAGATCATTCCACTGTATATTTTCACCAAACAAGTAACAATTCTGTTTAGTCACAGGTTTCATGTTGAGCTGATGACATGTATAATTTTCCTGGTGTGTCACATCTAGCACAGTGAATTTTCACATTTAATTGGCTAAAATGCTTTGGTTTATCATTCACAGTTCCTAACAGAACATATCCAATTAGCTGTATAGTTATTGCTAGGTGAATTGAAATACAGAAAGTGCATTTTTTTACTGCTTGGAGTGCTACATATCAAGATCACAGTAAAAGAAAGCAGCTTTGATTCCACCTTCCTTTTTCCACATCCTGTTGCGTTGCATAAAGACCTGCATATAATTGTTTTGGGTTTGTTTGGGGTTTTTTAAACTGGCATGTCCACCTCTAGTTTGACGTTTGAGAGGTCTGTGACTATACTGCTATAGTGAAACAGATGTGGAACTGCATAAATAATAATGCTCTTCAACTGCCTCCCCGCCTTCACCAATGCTCAATATTATAACTTCTGGCTTAATGAAAAGAAAATTCTAGTTAAATGCAATTATTGACTGTGCCTAAACAAGTTAGCAGTCTTCTTTTGAACATGTAGAACTAGATGTAGGTTTACAGGATTCTCTATTTTTTTTAAAATTTAGTTCCCTCTGATCCCTGGCAAATATTAATAGTCTGATAACCACGTCTCTGGGAAATGCCTCCCAGCTGATATGAAGAGCTTTCAAGGTTGAGAGAGGAAGATATGTACAATGTATTTTTGTGATGACAAACAGCTCCAGAAAAAGTTTAGGTAAGCATTTTTTAAAGTTACCTTTTTCTTTCAACTGGTTCTCAGTGAGAAAGATTTACTCTCTGAGTCCCAGAAAATGTCCAAATGTTCCTGCAACATACTGTAACCATCATTCTAAACAAGATTTCTCATGGGCAAATTTCATTTTCCATAAATACACTGGACCCAAGTGAGTTTATTAAGCTACAATCATTTGAAACAGATTAAGAACTAGCAATTTTTGTTTCTGATATTCCTGTGTATGTACTGCATGTGTTTGAGTCAGTGAACATGCCCATAATAAAACTGTATGTTACCATACTGACCCCAACTGATTCCAGTACCAAACTTCTAAAGCAATTTGAAATACAAAACATGGAAATGAACTAGTATGATTATAGATTTGTTTTAATTTCTGACAATACATCTATTTTTTTTTTTTTTATTATTTTTTTTACAGAGAAGCAGACTACCTTGCACTTAATGTGCACTGAATTCATGTAATTAACAGCAAGGCAGTTATTGTGATATATATTCAAACTAATTTTCACTTGCCTGCAAGCCCTAAAAGTGTAAAAGGCTTCATATTTGGATGGATCAGAAACCCTGCTCCATCTATGGAAATCTTTTGTAAACAGGCTTTAATGATTAATAATTCATACACAAAAGATCAGTTTATCACATTTACTGTTTTAATACCAATATTAACAAAAATAAAACTCAGAACAGCTGTCTCACACAGCAATTTCAGTTCAGCTCCTTGATGAAGCTTTACAGTCACATTCATTCTGCATGTTCCGTCACATAATGAAACAGGTTCATGGCCACTTTTTCCTCTACCAGCTGTTTCCTCTACCCCAGAAACCACATCAGCTTTCAGTATTATTTTCAAATTTCAGCATGTCCTTTTTCTATAACCTGGAGAAGGGTGCTCAATTTCATCTACTTGACAGCAGAACGTACAAACTTGATATCACCACAGCCAACAAGTCTGACTGACTTTGGGTGTGGACACACAAACACTTGGAACCCTTTCAAACCTTTGGAAATCTTTCAAAAAGGCATAATTGGTATGCACTTATTAGATAAAAACTAGTCAAAATGTAACAGAACAGCTCTAACTTTAACACTACTTCCAGCCTCATAGTAGGAACAGTTTTTCTACATTTAAATAGTTCTCTGCTCCTGCACACATATTAAACATCAAAGCTGCTGCCTTCTTTTGAAAGAGTTCCAAATATACATGCGTCTGCACCCTCTGTATCTCATATTAAAATAAAAGAGCTTTTCCCAAAACATATCCTGCTTACAGCTTTCCCATGCTAAACAAAACAAAGATTTTAATAGCTGAAATGTTAAATGCAGTCTTTTAAAACAAGCTGTTTTATATCCCACATAATTATAACTTTTTCAACTAAGTATATTTTCCATCCAGTATTTTTTCCAAACACTAAGTCCAGCCCCACTGTATCAAAGGTGGACTAACTCGCTTTCTATGCAGTCTGCCCTATGAAGAAACTGATACAATTGCTAACAGACCCAATCTTGTAACCCTTACACATACAAACAGGTCCAATCAAGTAAATTTAACATGCTTGATACTAAGGTGGATGATGCGTTAGAACTCATGACTTTACTGGGTATTGAGTCCTGAGTAGGACCTACATGATGTGTACCTCATGTAGATCACCAAGGCAAAAAAACCCAACAATCCAAGCTTCATTTAAGTAAGGGTCAAAGATTTTAGTTCTTAAAGCAAACTACTGAAGTCCTTATAGTTTTGGCTGTTAGGGAGATGAACTCTAACTGGACAAACTCCCCCTGCAATAGTATTAACTCAGGTCTTGGTGTGTATTAAAAAGAAAAGGAAAAAGGGGGGGAGGGCAGGACTTTAAAATATTTGGCTCACAAACGCAAACACATTGATGAGTTTTCCATCTTTTGCTACTAAAGTGGGATCTTAAAAAACAGCCATTTGCGTGGATTTTACTTTACATATACATTTAAGTTTTATTTTAAAATGCAGTCCAAAAATACTGCTCATACAATAGCATCCAAACCACCAGTTTTATATTGCATTTCTCTGATGACAATTTTACACCAACTGAAAGAGAACCAGACTCAAACATGCACAACTACTAATCATCATCTTCTTCATCATCAAATGAGAGAAGGCTACTATTTTTGATCTGCTTAGCTGCATTTGGAGAGATTTTTGGTTCACTCCTATTTTTCCTTGACTCTTTTATCTTCTTACTTGAACTTGCAGTCAGGCCCAAAAACTTTTCTTCTGATGAACGCTTTGATGGCTTCCTGAACACAATTTTTCCATCAGAGGGTTCTGGTTCTTCATCTATAAATAAAAGATTGCAAAATCAGAACTGCCCTTCACATATACATGGTGATTTACTAATGTCTCTTTTTCCCCAAACTAAAACTGACACAAGACCCTAGAAATTGAAAAAACAACAAACAGAAAATAAAAATAAATTAAAGTTCACCAAAATGAAGTCAAGACTTTGCTGTAAAAACATCATGAGCTAATCCTCCTGGATTAAAATTTTAAAATTTAAAATGGTATAAATTATTAGAAACTGGTTCAAATCTGTAAGACAACAGAAGTTCAGTGCACATAAACCTCTTTCAAAATGGCTAAAACCAGTTTAAGATAAACCTGGATTGATATAGTATCAGACTTAACTGACTTAGGTTAAATCAGTTTATTGAACTTGTTCTAGATCCCCTCCAGATTCAAGTTAACTCACAGTCACCCAGCATGCCAGGATGCTTTACATGTCCCTTGCAAACCACCCTCACATGGTGGACGGGCTAGTGTTGGCCCAAGCTGTCTACTCCAGCCCAGCAGGGAGACATGCTCTAGTGCCCCGCAACCTTCTGGTCTGGACCACTGCAAGCATATGGCCTCATTTCCAGAATCAAAAGTGAATGTCTGTTCACTTGCTTATTGGTTCAATCTATGCATCTTAGATTAACCTGCAAAGATTGAACTGATTCAGCCTCAGACTTTTTTACTCTCTGTACTTAACCTTGAGGAAAAACAGGACTGCTCTGTGGTATGCACCCACCTAAAAGCCTGAGAAATCCTCTCTCTCATGGTTCCTGTAGTTATCCTACTCACGCCAACCAGAGCTTTCAGAACACAGGACTGCAAGAGGCTTCATAGGCTATAACCTGCAAATGTAGGGGACTGGATTCAATCATGTACCAAGGGAATCTTCAAAGCTGCTATTTCAAACTATCACACACCTACAAAGTGCAATACTAAAAAAACCCCACGAAAGTCTTCTAACATACTGTAGTTTAAAGAAGGAGAGATGGTGACAGTCAATGCCCTACCACCTGGGCAGGAACAAGGGAGATGGCAGAGCTAGCCAGCACCGCTTCCACATGATCTAGCTCCACATGTGTGGAAGGAAAGGACAACCTCCAGTTTACTTTTTGCAAAAACATAATACTGCCTTCAATATTTCACAATATGCATTTCTAAAGGGCTAAATTCCTATCTTTGAGGAAACCTTTCATTTACTTTTATTAACTTCATCCCATTGCTAATTTCAGGTGATTAAGGGGAAAAAAAGCCCCCAGATCTTTATCATTTTCTTCTATATGCAACAATGTCCTCCTGTCTTTTCATTTTTTACACTAGGTGCCAGGCGTAGATGCATTTATATTGTTACCATGCTGAACACATGAATTCTGCTCATCCAGATGTGTAAAGGAATGTGTGCACTTAAAATGAGAGGGATATATTCTGACATTGCCAAGGAAACACAGAAGAGCTACTACATGAACATTACTTTTATCAGAATGTTTCAGTGATAAGTCAATGAATTACAAGCAAAGGCTCATGCTGCAGTGGTTTGCAATTCATACGATTTGTAGATGAAAGGCATTTAAGAACCAATGCTTCTCCTACACAATGCATTTTTTTAACAAAGTAAAATAATTTGTCCTAAAATCAACTGTGCAATTGAAACTTCCTGGTTACAATAGGAGTGCTTGACAAGGCTGTGGTTTATTGATTCCCATTTAACAATGACCTCTATGCCACTATAATATCAACATTCCGGGATTTTTTCCCTGTTCCCTTTCTTACTTAAATACATATGATCTGTAGCAGAAGTTGGGTTTTTTTTAATCAGCATTATTGCAGAAAACATCATAAAGACCTAGCTGAAAGGTGACCAATAATCAGAACATGTTCTGACTATATAAAAATCATTACATTAATTATATTAGTATTTTAGGTGCCAAATCAGGTATGCATCCATACAGATCAGATCAAGACCTCAGTTTTAAGTAATTAAAAAAAACCCAAACAAACAAAAAAAATCAAGAGAAGCTTACTTAAACTCTCACCTTCACAAATCTTTCCTAGGAACAAGCCTGATCTTTAAGAATCAAGACTTCCAATTCTGCAGCTAACTACTGTAAGAGTAGGTACTATGGCCATGCACTTCTGCAGGAGACAAGTCAACTCAGCAGCTTTTTTTCTTGGAAGAATAGTGTTTTTGCATTCTTAAAGCATTACAGATGAAGGAAAATATTCAGATAACTTACTGGAATAATATATACATTTCTATAAAACTTGTCAAATGTAAGTATGTTTATCAGCAGACCAATCATGATTTTTTTTAAATATAGGCAGTCCTCAACTTACAATGTTTCCAGTTACAATGTTTCTTTTCGCATTTACGTTTATAAATTGACACTCCGTTTCAACTTTTCAATGCCAGTTTTGACTTTACAATGCTTGATCCAATCAGACGCCACACTAGTGAACAAGTTCACTGCATCGCTCATCTCCTTGGAGAACATCTGTCCAAACTTCCTTGGACACTTTCTTTAAGAAAGCAAACAAGACTACAAAAACACCTGCAGCTAAGACTCCTGAGAAGACTCCAGCGAAGAACCCTTCAAAAAGTCCAACCAAGAGCCTTTCAAAAAGTCCAGCAAAGTCGCCTCCAAAACAAAGAAGTCCTTCCAAATCAATGTGATTGCTATTTACAATATAAATACATTAACGTAGCTGTATTACTCATCTATAATTGAGCGAGTACAACATTCTGGGGTATTTTGGGTGAAAACAGGGTATTGGGCCTTGGTTTAGGAATCAATCCCCCATTTATAACATTATTTCTTATGAAAAAATTGGTTCTGAGTTGCAATGTTTTGACTTAAGACATGGTTTCCAGGAATCAATTGTGTCGTAAGTCTGAGGACTGCCTGTAAAAGTGTATGTTGTATGTATTAGTGCTTACTAATTTGCCCTATATTTAATAGGCAATTTAAGACTAATTTAAGTATAGTTCTGGACGGTGGGTAAAATTTTGTAAGGTTTCCAACAAAACATCTCAGGCCATTGAACTAACAAAATAAAGACTATATCATCCCCCTTGGAAGTTATGTTATGGTTACATACCACCATCTACCTGTTTTGGAACATGATCTCCAAAGCTTGATAATGAAATATTACTTTTACATCTGATAAACAGAGCTATAGTCTTTTAGGAAATACAGGTTTCTTGTATTTAAAAAAACATCTATTTCCACAGCAGGACATTACAACTAATCTATGGTCTCAGTCTTGCAAACACTGATCTGCCCCAAATCTTTTTTTATGCATGTATGTAAAGTGCTTGAAGGATCCTGGCTTCTATGCATACCAGTATCCATATATGTGCCAGCACAGCTATGAGAATACAGCTCATCAGAGTGTTGCTGCTGCTGCTGCAGCATTATAACAAGGTATTGCCATTAATGTACTTTTGTGATCCTTACCTTTATGACAAGTGCTTAGTACCTGGGACAGAACAGCTTAAGTATGAAGGTGTTACATCATGCTGAAGTGCCTCAGAGTGAAATTCACTATTTAAAAATTACATGGAGAAAACAGGTGTCCATCTGACGAAAATTTTAACTGCCCCATTAAATCATTTGACTATACTAACTTTTTATGCATAAAGCATTTAATAAGTACAAAATTGCTCCATTATTTTCACATTAAGGAAAATCAAATTGGTTACACCCATGTGCATTTTGATTCTCAATGTGAATCGGAGTAGAATTACCAACTTATTTCATGAGCATTTGAACCAAAACTATAATAGATACAGAGTTGTGAAGGAGCAAGAAATGTATTCCTTAGATAGGCAAAGATATGGTAGACTACTACTGCTTCACTGCAACTGCAATCGTGACT
>JAGPOW010000261.1:185372019-185446033 GCA_030014935.1 Caiman crocodilus
GTCCTGTGACCCTGGCACTTGTTCCTGCCATTGGCGGGGGGTCAGACTAGATGGCCTGCTCTAGGCCCCTTCTGACCCTAGGTACTATGATACTATGAGTGTGATTGCTTCCAGCCATTTGAATGCTTAATTGCTACCAGTTCAAATTTACCCATGTTGGAACAAATATATCCAGATATTGAATACCCCATATGAAATATGACTCAAGAACTTCACATTTAAAGTAGTTAGAATGAGAACTCCCCATCAATTGTACTCAGTGTTGTAAGGACTGAAAAGAAGCAAGCTCCTTTAACTCTTCTCCTACTTCCTTATCTACACCCCAGCTATGCCTTTTACTTCTATCACTGACTGCTCTCATTCTCCATCTTCTTTAGGCAGTTTGCTGTAAGTTTATTGCCCCTGTTAGGCCTAACAAAAACTTGGCATGTTCATCAACTATCCTTTAACACTGCAGAGTAGAGAAGCAGTCAACCAGGGATTTAAAATTAGAACCTAATGGTCCGAGTCTCATATTTGAAATGTTTTTCCTATGCTCATGTAAATACATCAGAACACAGAAGATGAAAACTGAAAGACATATGGAAGAGATTATTCACGGAGAACAACAAAATGAATTTCACACAAACAAAGTAATTTTAGCTTATTGATTCCTCACAGCTGGAAACAAAAATGAGAAACAGCATGATTATATTAGTTGGGTCTCTCGAGACTATGGAACTGTTCTATGGGCCACAGAGCTCAGCTTGGGAACTGCCGGGATAAGTTATTTACATGAAGAATTCTGAACAGTAAGTGACAGGTCACAGGAAATTGTAGAAAATTAAACATGTATCATTCAAATCTTTTTATCCATACATGTAGTGTCTCCCTGTCTGTGTGCATGTGTGTGTGTGTGTGTGTGTACACAATCATGCTCACACACAAACATATATCATACACACAAAGCAAAAGGACAAGCAGCTTCAGATTCAACGTTTGTTTTAAGTACATACCTAACTTTGAAGCAACTTTGATCTGCTCTTTAATTTTCAGTGCCTCTTCTTCAGTTAGGTCTCCTTTTTTCAGCACTACCACTTGTGGGCGCTCATCCTCTTTGTCACTACCACTCTCATCATCTTCCTCAGGGACCGGAAGCTGCTCTCTCTACATGAGAGAAACAAAAGCAACTCTGATGACCATGCCAAACCAAAGTTCCTAAGCAAACAGTACTGGGAAGATCAGTCTCTGGTTCAACTTTTGTAGCAAGCTCAAGATGGAAAGACACAGGGACAGTGTCAAGGCTTCCCAATATGCAATACTCAAATGGCACAAAGTTATGTCAAATCTTACACTAGAAGAGCTGATGCCCATCTTTTTAGTGGCTAGAAAGCAGCAGATGCTTGTATACATGAACACAGCTGGAATGCCACTGCTTAAGACAAGGTATATTTTCCACTTATTTGACATTTATACATAGACTGACGTCCAATCATAAATCTGTAGTTCAGACACTAGAGAAGCTTCAGAAAACATTAGGAAAAGGATTGAAGTTCACCATCACAAGGACATTACAAAGGTAACTTAACTGGAGAAACCTTGGTTCTTGGTTTATCCCAGAGGAGCTTTATACCCTTTAATACAGTGCTTAAGCAGCTAGACCAGCCCTTAGGGGCCATTGCAGCCAGATGTAAGCAGATGCAGCACTCACTCAAGCGGTTCTCAAACTTCTTAGGCTCAAGGCACCCGTTGGAAAATGCCAGGGCTTTGTTTTCACTTGGGTTTTCTTTGACTCCTGAAACATAACAGAGCTATTCTTCTTTGGCAAAGAATTTAGGAAGATTCTCCTCCCTCCCTCTTTCCCAAGATTGGGATGGTTTAAACACAAAGAAAAGGATTCCTGGGGGAAATCTCAAGGTTTCTCTTGCAAATCATGCTTGCACCCCTAACAGTGCTAGCCTTGTGTGATGTGCCAGGACACTTGAAAGGACAAGGCAACCTCCTGGGAAGCACTGCTTTAACTTATGTGAGAGGGTGAAGTTTTGTCCTTTGCCAGCCCCTATGCAAGGGGCATGGCACTAATGGCTCAGTCCCACATTAAACCATTGAAACTGGACAGCAACCACCTAGAAAGCCATTACACCATTTCAAGCACTAGTCTGGGGGCCAGCTTCATACACGTTAGAGCTGGAAGGGACCCCAGAAGATCATCAAGTCAAGCCCCGTCCCAGGGGCAGGAAGTCAGCTAAGGTCATATCACACAGGAAGATAACTGTCCAAACAGTTCTTAAGAGTCCATAGTAAGTAGACTTCCACCACCTCTGGAGGGAGTTTATTCCAGGCCTTGGGGGCTCGTTTGGCTCTTTTTAAAGCCCTGTGGACCTTTATAGGGCACAACAAGAACTTAGCAAAGACAGACACTCTACATTTATCATGCAATGACCCATGAACTGCATAATATATGTAGTGTGTGGCAGGGGGGGGCCTCAGAGTATCCTGCCAGCCTCTTTTCCCTGCTGCCTGCCAACACACTGTAGGGAGCTTGGATGGCAGTGTTGCCACGTCTTAAATATGAAATTATCATATTTTATGAAAAACTAGAATACACTGGGGATAAAAAGTATACAAATAAGTTTTATTTACTCGATATTGATCACTGTCAGCCACCAGTGAGTGAGTGAGAATTGGGTTAAACTTAAAGCATTTCTTTATTTTGAGAGAAGTACTCACAAAAAAAACCACCAACAGCAAACAACCAGATGTCGGTTAAGACTCTCTCAGAGTGAGCTGGGTTTTGCACGAGCTGCCTCAAAAGTTATGGTGCATTTTGAACACTTTTACTATTATCGATAGTCCATCATACCAGGGTTGAAACTAAAGTGCAAATACAATACTTATCATACAGCGGGCAACACCGCAGGCTGCCCGAAGGTAGCTACCTACCACCCCTAGGGGAACCTTTCACACCTCACACACGGCGCGAAGCGGGCGTGGCCATGGAGGGCAGTGCTCCCGTGCTCAGGGGCGGGGCCCTAACATCACCGCCTTGATGGGGGAGGGCACAGTGACATCACGCAGGCCTCGCGGCGGGCCGTTACCTTGGTATCAACAGTGGGCCCCTCGCTGTACCCGACTTCCTTCTTGAAGCGGCTGAGGAAGGCGGGCTCGGCCGGCGGCACGTAGGACACCTGGTCCCGCTTGCTCATGGCCGCTGCCGCCTCTCGAGGGAACGGCCCGCGTGCCGCTGCGCCGACGACGCACTTCCGCCAGGAGAGAGGCGGGGTGGATAGAGGCCCGCATCACGTGACGAAGGCTATTTCCCCCGCGGCTGCTTCCTGGCTGAACGCTACTTCCGCTTTACTGGCGCTGAGCGCCAAATTTGAACCGGTCGCCATCTTGAGCGGTGGTGTCGCGCCGGGCGCGGACACCATGGCGCCCGGGACCAAAGGTGACGGCGGAGCGGGCTGCCCGCGCCTTGGCAGTGACCCCGCGGGGGGAGGCTTGGCGGGTCCTTTTACTTCCTGGGGGGCGGCTCCAGCAAAGGGAGGAGGTGACAGTGGGGTAGCGGGCGCTGCCCTCAGTCGGGAGCAGCTGCGTCGTGGTTTGCCCAGGCTCCGTCCTCCCGCGTCAGCCGCGCAGGAAAGGAAGGACCGGGCCAGTTCAGTGACTCGCCGTCCCGTTAGCGACCGACCACCTCATCCACTTCGACTGGGTTTCTAGTTCCTTGCGCGTCGGGGGCCGGCGAGCGGGATGTACCGTCCATCCCATCTGATCCATATGGGTTACACTTGTATACGTGCCTGTGCCTATGCATGTGCGTCTGCATGTAAATATAGATACGCGTGTGTGTGTAGGTATAAGCCAGAGAGAGAGAACTAATTTTCTAGTTCATTACACACATCCTAATTAACGTTCAGTTACATACACATGCTCCCTAATTATTTTCTTAGCACTATCAATTGCGCATGTGTGCATATACATTTTCAAACTGTCAATTGTGTGTATACACACACGCTTATAACTAATAACTAGTAATTCATTTTCTATCAATTGGGGGTGTGTGCATGTGTATATACACACACTAATTTTCTATCGGTTACATGCATTCATTATATGTACACATTCCTGGTTTTCCTGACAGTCTTTTCTCTGATGCCTGATGGGTGTTTGTCCCAAAAGCAATTAAAGACTTTTCATTGCAATTAAAATACTTTTTTTTTAATTAAAGACTTTTTTTTCCTAAAAATCTTGGTGGTCTAATAAAAGATATCACCTCTCTCCATGAGCCTTGATTGATTTCCCTGACTGCATCTTTAATTCTTGTGTTTTCACCATTTCACTATTGCATTTTTCACAGTGTAATTTGCAGTTTTGATGCAGTACATTTGACAGTTGCATTGGCTTTTTTTGTAAGCTTATAGCATAGTATGCTGCTTCAGTGTCCTCAAGTAAATCAAGAGATATCAGGTGCAGCGTGTCTGGGACTCTTTCATTGGGAAGCAGGTTGATGTAGTAGAGATGCTAACAGTGAGAAGGAGAGGCTTAAGACTGAAAATTATCAAGTCCTGTTGTTGAAGCCAAAGTACAGACTTTAAGCTTACTGTGTTCTGGGGTCAGGCGGGGCTTACAGATATTTGTTATAGAGCATTTAACCATGGTTAAGTAGATGGTAGCTTGCTTTGGCATCCTTTCATCTTCAGGAGACAGTAGATATTGTAGCCCATGATGTAGATGGTTTGCACTGTCTCATGTGACTGAATAGTTTAATCAGCATGATCTGTGGCAGTAGTTACAAATGCATATGTTATGGTTGGGCAGTTCAGGAGCTGCTTGCTTCCTTTGGGCTTTTTTCTCTTCAAGCTGTTGGAGTCAATTTCTGTTGTGAACTTAATGGAGATGATGATGCCGCTTGTTATAATCACCTGCCAAGGTTTCCTATTGGTCAGGATCAATTACAAATGCCTTTGTATTAGGGGTGCACCAATAGAGATTTTTTGGGGGTTGGTACTGATGGCTCGTTTTTAAGGAGCTATATTGGCCAAACCAATGTAATTCCAATATAGAGCCGGGCAGCTTGGAGACCAGCATCAGGCTGATTAATCTGGTGTGGGGGAAGGGGTGTGACGGGGTGCAGATCAAGGCCCACACAGTGAGGGAGGGAGTGGGGCCTGGGCAGGCATAGCTCAGCTGGGGCAGGACATGGGATGGAGCTGTAAGTGGCTTTTCGGGGCTGGGGGACAGCTCCTGCTGCTGCATATACCCTAGGAGGGCATGGGGGACGTGTCCCCAGACCTGTGCATGGGGTGAGGGTGGGCTGCAGCCAGGACCTGTGCTGGGTACTTCCCGGCAAAGGAGCTGGGCTGGGCTCGGGGGGAGGGGGGTTGTGGCTAAAGACTCAGTGCCACCTCACACACAGATCTGGGGGCTCCCATGCCCTCCCAGGGTGCATGTAGTGGCAGGCCCCTCCTCTGGATGAGCTGCTCGCAGATCCATCCTGTGCCCCTCCCTAACTGAGCAGCTCCTGCCCCTGCCCCACTCCCTCACTGCAGGGGGCCTCAATCGGACTTCCCACCCTTGCCTCCACACCATACCAGCTCTATGCCGGCCTCTGAGCCACCCGGCTGTGCTCCTGGCAACATACATGCTGCAGCTGTATGCCTGCACAAAGTATTTATTGGCCACATCGGGCAAAAAAAGCTGATTTCTGATGCTATCAATTTTCCCTATCTTGGTGTTGATTCAATGTTGAACTGATGTATCAGTGCACCTCTACTTCATATCTCACTTGTATGCGTCTTTGTAGCAAAGCTTGGGATGTCCTGTTCTTGTTCTCGATAGTTCCCCGTATAGCATGTCTGTGGGTATGCATCCATCTTCTGATCTGCTTAAATGCCTTAGGTAGCTCAGTTATCAGTGGCTGAGTAGGGCTCTCCTGCTTGGTAAACTTGCCCTTTGAAGAACCTCTGCAGTGGTAAGTTTTTATCTAACCATTTGATGTTGAGTATATGGTGTAAACAGCAGGGGTGGAAACAGTTAATTTTTTCTCTTAATGTGCATAAGCTATCCATGGTTCCCCACCATACATGAGAGTGCTGAATTTGCAAGCTTTGTACACTAGCATTTTGGTCTTGATGGTAAGCTTTGAGTTGTTCTGTGCTCTTCTAGTCTGCTGAAGGTGGTGGCAGTCTTTCTGATATGAACACTAAGTTCTTCATCCAGTGCAAGGTTAGTAGTCACTGTAAAACCTAGTGATCTAAGTCACTGTAAAAATGAATTTTGGGCTACTGCTAGCTGGTTCTCATTAATGAGAATTGATGGATCTTGTGGAACTCCCTGTCATAGTACAATTGTTTTCTTTATGCTGCTGGTGAGAGTAAAGATGGTAGAAGTTTGGATAGTTCATAGAGCTCCTCTTACTTTTACTTGAGCTCTGTAAAAAAATAAATAAATAAATAAATAAATAAATTAAAAATAAATAAAAAAACCTATTTCAGCTGCTTAGCTGTTATGCAATTAAATGTCTTTTGGCTAATATGCGTCAGCTTAATGTTCTGCAATATCTACGTGTAATGCTTTAAAGCTTTTTAAAACTCCATTATATGGGAATCTGTAACCATAGCTAAAAATCTGTGGCCTGATGCAAACATGCACATAACTTAATGCTCTTGAGCAGCCCCACTGAATTCAATAGGGTTGTACCATGCATAGAGTTAAACATATGCCAGTGTTTGCTTTGAAAGTTTAGTGCTTCCACTAGATATGCCAGAAGCACTAAACTAGGTATCTAGCAAAGGAATATAGTAGATTAAATTTTTTTGCAACTTCCTATTATTGCCAGTTACAATGTAAAACATGTTTAAATGGTTTTGTAAGTATGCAAATGTCTTTCTTTTTTTCCTCTCCCAATATAATTTGGAATATTTTCTCCTAATCCTTTACTGATAGGTACAAATGGTTTTCCTGTGAAGTTTTATGAGTGTTGTTCCCCTTTTGTTTTACAGGAGATGTGCGCAATCCAGCATTACCTTCGTCAAATTCACTTAGGTAACTATCTATTTACTATTTGTTTTATGATGCATTTTAAACTCTATTCTGTATAGCAAAGTAATTTTTGAGGGTTTAGAGTTTCTAAACGTTGTAGTGGAATAAAAATTTGTGTTTTTTCATGAACTGCAGCTACAGTGGTAGGATATTGACCTGTGCTCTTGCATTTTCTGCCATTTTCTAATGACATGTTTTAGGGTTTTATAGTTGTGAATTTGGTGGCTGGCATGGGTGGGGGCCAGAATGAATGATCTTGTGGATTCTCTTGTAAAGCAAATTGCCCATAAACACGTGTATACCCAACTTTGTCATCTTAGGTGACTGCAGAATACATGGTAGCCTGTTTTTTATATTGTCATACATTGAGCTTTTAGAAAAAACATCTAAATGTGGGTCAAGAAATGGTCATGTGTACAACTGTGGACTAATTTTAACTAGTATGTCCTTCTGTTAATTAAGTGGGTTGAATTATAGGTACTGAATCACAGCCATGATCTGTGTACTCCAGTGTCCTGGTTCCTATGGTGACCAACATCAAATGCTTCAAAGGACAGTTTTTAAGTAACTTTTCATTATGCAAGTGTGGCGTAACATGCCATTTGCCCACAGCTGCTTCCTTTTTTACTAGTAACAGATAAGCTTGAGCCCAGTAAGATGAGGCTTAATGCTTCTTCACAAAGTGTATAACTTTAACTGTTATAAACCCTGGAGATGTTCAGGGCCTTTTTTTAATCTGGCCTTTGTGACAGCAGTTCAGGTTATATGACAAAATATTTTTTTTCCTTCATTTTGCAATTTGCAGCATACCTTTAAGTTGTAGATTTATATAATTCAAATTTACAGATAGATTTTAGTATAATTTCAGATAAGCCTATGTAAAACTTTTGCTTCCTTAATTTTACTACTATAATCTCACAATTTAGAAATCAGGCTTTCAATTTTTTGATAAATATTTTACATATGAACATTGCTTCATTTAGTGCTGAAGGTGATGCCATCAAGGTTTATGTGAGAGTGCGTCCTCCTTCAGAAGGACCTACACCAGCTGATGGGGATCAAGGCTTGTGCTTATCAGTTCTTTCATCAAATACTATCCGTCTGCATTCGAAGCCTGAACCCAAGATCTTCACTTTTGACCATGTTGCAAATATAGACACAACCCAGGTAACAGCTTTGGAAGGGGGTTGACAATCTTTGATAAAGTGAAAAAAATGGTTGCAATTTCTATAAAAAAAAGTAGTAAGATATGAATCCCTGTTTTCATACTTACTGGTAATGATACAGTAGGTTTTAACTACTACTGAGCAAGTTCTGTTTTCATTTTTTCTCTCCAGTGCTTTGATAAAAATTTTAAAAGTTTCTTTTAGAATTTCAGTTTGCATTTGTAGACATTATGGTAATACCATAGACCAATGATTCTCAACCAGAGTGGCATGTTTCCTTGGAGTATTCTGAGAATCCTTTTAAGTTTGCTGTGAAGTACCACACAATGTTAGCCATTGTTAGGTGTGCAAACATGATTTGCAAGATTAATTAAAGGATTTCAAATATGTTTTTGACAGTATGGGAACCTTCTAACCTGTTGTGAATTGCTCTGTTGTTTTTTTCTGTAATTAAAAAAACAAGTGAAATCCAAGAGCTGGCATTTTCTGAGGAGTACCTTGAGTCTATCAAGGGGTGCCGCAAATCTAAAAAAGTTAAGAACCATTACCATAGATAGAAATTAAACCTTGCTGCTAACTTAGCTATATAAAAATAGCTAGCAGTCTAATCTACATATTTTTTTAATGATTTAATATGCAATGGTGTTCTTTTTGAGTAGTTAGGTTAGCTTCTAATGTACTTGCTCTTTAAACAGATATACTGGTTATATGATTTTAGAATACCACTTCAATCATTTGCTTTAAGGAGTACCATTATAAAATGTCTAGTATTGGAAGACAGGGTTTCCTTATTTTTTTTTTCTTCATACGATGTTTAGCCAATTCCCACGTAGCTGCTTTTTTGAAATTCTAAATATTTGATGGACAGCAGTCCTATTGCACTTTAATTTTCTGCCTGTCCCCAAAGCCTTTGCCTTGTAACGTGACTCAGTTTCATTTGGTAGTTGTGATGCCCTGACCTCTCATACAGCCAGGCGTGCATTTGAAGAAGGGCTTCCAGGGTGTTCTTACACCTACATGGATGCCAAAACCCCTCTCTGGCATCTGTTGCTTGACTACTGAAGACAGACTGAGAGGTGCCAAAAGTCACCCCCCAAATCAATGGCGACTCACCTTTGCCCATCTCCCCTAGGCCTTGCCAGCTCTTAGCATAGGGGATTTTGCAGCTAGAAGAATTGCATCCTTATCTGGTCATACACTCAGAAAAGATGGATCTCCCCTTCCACGGAAGAGGACTGTTTGTATGGTTGAATACTCTGTAATTGCACTTATCCTGACAATAAGTAAGTTATAACAAAAAAGTTATGAAAATAAGAACAAATATAAGAAATCAGTAACCATATGCTGAGCTACAGGCAACAAAAAAGAAAAAACAAGCAAAAGAAAAAGCAAAACTATTCTGATTTTATTCTGCATCTTAATCCCAAGAAGGCAGCTTTTCCTCAGCTCAGCAAGTTAGAAGTCAGCCCTTGCCTCTGAACTTTCTATCAGGGTCTCCTGCCAAATCTCCTGTCAGCCAAGATATTTAGCCCCCCTGTTGAGGGCCTAAAGATATCCCCTATGCATGGGAAAGCTAAAGATTTAAACTTGTTCTTAAGTTAAAGCTTAGTTATGGTTTCTTATCTGGCCACTTACAAGGATTTTTGGGGAGCCTACATTATGCATATCCTGTGGGCCTTCCCTCTGCACCCCCAGTGTATTTGTTTACTGGAGTAGAAGTCTTTCCTGTTCTAATTAAGATCAAGATAATATTTGTCTGTCCCTTTGGACCCCAAGATTACTAATCCAGTATCCTATAGATACTCTCTCAGTTTCCCTACTGTGACAAAAATGCTTTCTCCAATGGCGTGTTATTCTTATGGCCCCTTTTTTAAAACAGAACTTCATAATCTTCTTGAAGTGTGTGGTTATTTAGCATACCCATAGTAGAGGCTGATTGTGAAGGATTACCTCTTTTTAGCCACTTAGGCTCTAAGTGTCTTCCAGGTGTAAAATTCATTATGCAATTCTGACTCTATTATACAAAATACATCAGATACCACTAATTCATATAAAGATAGCTTGAGCTATCTGTACACTTGACATGTCAGTAAAACAAACTCAAGAAAATGCATGTGACATGCTGTGAATCCCTCAAGCACTGTAGGTTCCTGACTGTAGCAAAATAAACAATTTGGTGGCATTTTTAAAAATAAGTTTGAATATTTGCTATATCCCTGGGATGCTGGCTGGCTAGCTGTGGACTTTATAACGTGTTTGGAAGGGGGAGAAGGCAGGTATCAAACTATTTGTAAAGGGCACAAGAAATTACAACTCTAGCAAAAGGTAGAGTCTTCTGATCATCCATTCTATAAGAAGGACTTTATTTGCTGTGGACCATGTTACACCATACATTTGCATGCAAAATTCTATGTTATAACTGGGAAACTTTTGTTTAATGATGGAAAGCATATCATCATCCTTTAACGGTGGTGGCCACCCGTTTTGGCTGGCATGCCACAAAGTAAGCACCAAGCCCTCACTGTGTGCTACTTTGGTGCCCTTCCCCTGCCCAATCTGTTGCTTTGCTTTCTGCTTCTTGTGCTGTGCATCCTGCCTGATCTGTTGCTATGTTTCCTGCTCCCTTTCCTACCTGCCTTTACCATATACAGAGGCAGCCTATGTCACTTGTGGCATGTGTGCCACAGGTTGGTCACCTCTGTCACATACTATATACTGCTCCTAATAAAGCATTTTATGTAGACAAATTAGACCATTGTTACAGTCATAAGTAGAAACCTACTGGAATTGCTACTTTGCAGAAATCGCAAAATCTAGAATTCCTGAAAAACTGGGCAATGCCTGCAAAATCTGCAAAAAAGGAAAACATACTGAAAGCAAAATGCTGGCTCCCCAGAGGAATCCAGGAGTCCTCCTGGCTCTGCGGCCCAGTGGGGGGGGAAAGGGAGAGGGTCTGCTAACATGAAGGAAAGCCTAAGTTTGCTGCTACTCCCACCCTTTACCACTGACTGGCCACGAAAGCTGCTTGTGACCTGCCCCTCTCAACCAATTGGTGGTGAGGGGTGAGGCTGCATGATGGACAGGCATCACAGCCAGTCAGTGGCAAGGGGTGGGGCTACCAGGGGCCTTTGACAAGTCAGAGTTATGGGGAGTAAGGGTGCTGTTATCAGCTGGCAAAAATGGTGGCCGGCTCTGCAATCTCCCCATGAAACTGGCAGCTGCCTCAAGTTTTGTAGACCCCCTAGCCCTAATAGAGGACTACACAAAAATAGATGGTGGTAGTAGAAGAACTTTATTCAGCATAACACAAAGCAATTGATTCACTATTTATAAGAAAATAAAAAATAAAACTTATTAACATGGGACCTAAAAAAAATAAGGGGCTGGGATGTGTTGGTGCATTTATTTTGATGACCTCAAGAAAGATCACCAGAAATGATGCATTAAATGGTTGTCACAATCAGCATGTAAATACATAAAGCTCTTCATGTTGTGTTATTGCAACAAATTTCCTTAAGCTATAGACAATGCTGAGGAAGAGACCTTGCTGCTTTGTTTATGAAATCTTGATTCCAGATGCCATGTATTTTGTTTTATCAGGAGTCAGTGTTTTCAAGTGTGGCCAAAACCATTGTTGAATCTTGTATGAATGGTTATAATGGGACTATCTTTGCTTAGTAAGTAATTTACATTTATTTCATATTAAATAAACTTTTAGTTTCACAGTCCTATGTTTCTAAAAATTACATGCAAATGAATACTAACTGACCTGTGTCAAGATGTTATAGAGTAACAATTCCCAACCTGGGTCACAACCCAAATGAGGGTTTGCAGGGGCAATGCTGGCGGTACTGCAAAGAAAAGACAAGCTGTGCTGGGAGCTCCCCCACCACTGCACTCCGCTCTCAGCAGCGTGGTGGAAAAAAAGATTGGGAGCCACTGCTATAGAGTGTGGCTTTTTGCATGCTTGATAGCATATCAGCTAACCTGGAAAATACAGTTTAATGTGTGATGTCATTGCTAAAATAAAGTTTTGTTTATTTGTTTTCTTTCCTTCAGTGGTCAGACTGGTTCAGGGAAAACATTTACTATGATGGGTAAGTGTATAATGATTTATTATGAACAGTGTTTTTTTTAATGTGTTTGTTCTGTAATGTGGTTTAGTTTTAATATTGTGTTCTTCATGCCTTGTAAATGATGTATGATGTGGGGTTTTCATTTTTCTTCAGGTACCTTTTATTACTTTAACATTTTTATAGCACTTGGAGTAATTTGTCTCAGTCTTTCAAGAGAATGAGGAGTAGTTACTAACTTGGCATCTTTTCCAATTGAAGAAGACCTATTTCTTTATTCTTAGCTGAAGTAAACCTAGTAAATCAAATATTTGTAGCCAAGTGCCTTTAAATATTCTAAAAGTATTTTTCTTAGATTTCCTTTTCTCTTTTTCCCCTTCCTTTGCCTCCCTTCCCTGAACCCAATTTAATTCCTAGTGAGAGAATCTAAATAAGTACCTTTCTTCTCTCATTAAAATATACAGAATTTTTGGAAGACTAGACTGGAAATTGAGGTCCATTTGTACATAAAGGAAATTTAAAGTATTTGTGCTATTTGTGATGTTAGTTTTAAATGCACTTTTTGCTCTGTTTCCTGCTTTACTTAACATCAGAGGGGTTGTTTATAGTACCAAACTGAAAGGACTGCATGGTTGAGGGGACTGATTTGAGTGCACATGAATATTGAACTATTCTCTCAGTTTTGATTGGTGATCCCATGAAGGGTTAGGACATTAGTGGGGAAATCTGCATACTTGTATCTGTTTTATGGGTAAACAAACTGAGTATCATGGACTGTAAATGTACGAGCTTTTCACAGGAATTATTTTACTTCAGTTTTGATCTTTTAAAATCTAAGTTGATGCAAGAAAACCAAGTCTTTATAGGAGAAATGGCTCAATTTCTTCCTCTGTTTTGCTATAAATTATTGGTGATAAACTTATAGTCACAATGTTGCATAATACTGTGTGAGAGCCAGCTGCTGTTGTTGAATAATAATTTCTAATTAAACCTCTATATATCCCCTATCAAACCTCTTTTTAGGTCCATCTGATTCCGATAATTTCACTCATAATCTGAGAGGTGTAATTCCTCGGAGTTTTGAATATTTGTTTTTTCTGATTGAACGTGAAAAGGAAAAGGTAAAACTTTATTTTTATCTTTGTAAACAAAGACCTTTCTCTTTGACCTTAATAAGTAGTTGAATTGTTTACCTTTGGCTAAGTAAAAACGATATGCATAACTTTTAGCTTTACATCTTCTTTCCTAGTAAAGGAGTATTTGTTGTTTAGTGCTTTGTCAGTTGATGGATACAAGTGCCAGAACATTTCTGCATAGATAAATTTATTTAGTTTTCAGGGTAAAAGTTGTTTTTTGGAATAATAAGTGATGTTGTTGTATAAAATATAGCCTCAATAACCATTTCTTTGTAAAATAAATGGTTGTACTTTGTTAGAGACCTGGTTTTTTTGTTTTTTTTATAATAGTGGTATATCAACCCTGGAAATGTCCTTGTTTTGCAGGCTGGCACTGGAAAGAGCTTTCTCTGCAAGTGTTCCTTTATTGAAATCTACAATGAACAGATATTTGACTTGCTGGATTCTGCTTCAGCTGGACTCTTTCTTAGGGAACATATCAAGAAGGGAGTCTTTGTTGTTGGTGCTGTAGAGCAGGTGTTAACATCAGCTGCAGAAGCATATCAGGTAGTCTTTATTGAGTACTTTTTTTAAGCTTCTAGGCCAGTAATTCTCAACCAGGATGCTGTGAACCAGAAGTGCAAACACCTATGTATAATTCACAATATAAACTCTGAGATTTCAAGTAGGAATCCATTATGTCAAGAACATTCTGACCTGGTATGGTGTTTTTGGGTTCTTTGCAATAACTGAATTGCTCTGTTGTTTTTCTGCACTCAAGAAATAAGTGAAAGTTTAGCACTAGTATTTTCCAAGCATTCCTTGAGTGGGCCATGTTACACCTTGCGTTGTGAGTCACACAAATGTTGATCGGTAATAGAGCTACCTTAAATCTGGAGCAGTCACACTTCGAGCCAGCAGGGCCCTGGAGCACTGAAAAACAATAATCTCCCCACACTTCCCATTGTGGGCTTCTCTCCTTGCCCATCTGGGTCCCCATTTAATGCCTGGCTGTGTTATCTGAACCAGGGGAGCAGGCAGGGAAGAGTTAACCTGCCTGCCCAGATGCTGCTCACAGGTTAAGCCTTCCCTGCCTGCTCCCCTGGGACAAGTAGTACAGGCAGCCACAAATAAGCAGGGGGAGAGGAAGGGGAGGGCAGCAAACAGGGATTTGAGCTGCTGAGTTGGGGGAGCAGTGAGGCCCAATCTGAGCCAGCAGAAGGGCTGAGTAGAGTGTTTACACTAAGATGTAGCCTAGAGTGGCAAGCTGGGTAGCACAGATCAGAGAGAAATCCTGCCCTGGAGCGGTGCAACTTTGAGCTACAAAGTAAGTGCTTAAAATCAGTTTCTTTGGATGGAAGAGCACACACCAACTGCAGATCCTTCATCAGGCTGAGGAGGCGTTTTTAAACCCGAAAGCTTGCTAAGAAAATAATTTCCAACTATTTAATTGGTCTAATAAAAGATAGCAGATTTACCCAAAAAACCTTTTCTGCTTATGTCAGATCAACACAGGTACAACCTACACCCCTAAAATTTGTTTCAGATGTTAATGTGTGGACAATCCAGGTGTTAAGAGCTCCAAGAGCCACCCAAAATTACTACATAACAAGTCCTAACAATGGGTGCCTTGAGTCTAAAAAGTTTGAGAACTACTGGTCTAGACTTTGTATGGTATTGTTCATATGTTAGTATTAGCTGAAACAAGAATACCTACCCTGCACTTCTTAGAGATTTGTCAAATTTAAGAGGTTTGGGTGGATAAAAGGCATTGATGGTAATTTTCTGCTGGTACTTTCAGTGAATGTCAGTGGTTCAGCACTAGGATCTTAAGTCCCACTACCGTGTACTGCATGTACCTAATGCTGCGTGTCCAAAAATTGAGTAATATTTACTATAAAGCCTAGAATTCTATCACTTGTATCCTTCATAAAGGTTTAACTTGCATCTCATTAATATCTGTATTAGGCCTGTGCGAAGCAGCAAGTATTCACTTCGGATTTGGATGCCAGTGATATGATTCGACCAAATCGCATCCAAAAGATTTGGTGCTGCTTTGAAGATTCAGCTATATAAACTAAATGGGCAGCTGACAAGTCTGTTGGAGTTGGGGAAGGGAAGGGGTGTGGTACAGGGAGGAGGGACTGGAGCTGTAGTCTGAACAAGGCGCCCAGCTGGAGTGGCGGGGTTGCATTACTCAGGGTGGGGGTGGGTGGGATGGGATGCAGGCATGGCAGCACTCAGAGTGGAGGCTCTGCCCTGCTGCCAGTTGTCCTGCTGGGGCAGCATGGGGAAGCAGGTGCAGCTCCGCTCTGGGCAGAAGGGGGGCAGGCGGCAACAGTGTTGATGTGGGCACAGTGGAGCTGGGGCTATGCTCTGCTGCTGTTGTACCCCCTTCTGCCTGGAGCGAGCCGCACCTGCATCCTGCCCCCTCTGCCAAATTGGGCAAATGGCAGCAAGACAGAGCCCGCATCCCACACTCTCCCCAAGTCCTGTGCCCCCTGCCCGGACTGGGCAGCTAGTCCTAGCCCCTTCCCCCCTCCATCCCTAGCAGACTTACCAACTGGAGGCAGCTGTGTCAGGTGCCTGTTTATTCTGTGGCCAAATCTCCAAATTAATTCTGAGCTTTTAATTGGTCTCCTAATTCAACTTGAATTCAGAGATTCGGTCCCCAAATCAGGCCAAATCTCCTCCAAATTGAATCGGCTACCAAAACTTCGCACAGCCCTAATCTGTACGTTCACAACATCAAAGGAAATATCGTTCCTGGGAATAATATTTTATATAGCAAAAATTGATATGTAGTACTTGGGGGGGGGGGGGAGTTAATAAGTCTTAAAATGTAGCAGTTGGAATTTTAAACAATGAAGATTGTAAAACTTGGAACTGTGTTGGCAGGAATAAAGGAAGGAGAGCAAATATTCAATCTCTCTTTTTTTTAACCAGCAAGTTGGATTGCATCTACATCAGAAATATCTGGATAGTGTCATTAAGATTTATAACCATATTAATTTTGTATAAAGATGTAAAACTGACTTTTATCAGTGTATAACTGCTTTGCTTCAGTAGGGGCCAAGCTTTATTGCAAGTGTGCCACAAAAGTAAGCCCTGCATCTTCTCTGGGTGTCCCTCTAATCCCATTCCCTTGCCCAGTGTGCTCTTCCTTCTACCCCCTCCCTGATCTGCTGCATGCCATCCCCACAGGCTGCTTGTGGCACGTGTGCCACAGGTTGTTTACACCTGCTTTACTTATTTTAGCAATAAGGCCTCTTATTGGCTATTTGAGTGTCTTCAAATTGGATACTAAGTTTCATATGTGGGAAAGGGGAATGGTGTTAGTTTGAAATAAGCAAATTGGTATGATTTTGTGCCTTTTTCTTGTCTAGGTGTTAACTATGGGCTGGAGAAATCGTCGTGTAGCATCTACCTCTATGAACAGAGAGTCCTCAAGGTCACATGCTGTTTTCACTATCACAGTAGAATCAATGGAGAAGAACAATGAAATTGTTAATATCCGATCCTCCCAGCTTAATTTGGTAGACTTGGCAGGATCTGAGAGGCAAAAAGATACCCATGCAGAAGGAGTGAGATTAAAGGTTGGTGCTCTGTCTGTAGCTGCTTTCTCCTTTTCTATTAAAGGTGAAACCTGCTTAATTAAGCAAATTTTGTTTGTTTTTCCCTCATTCATTGTCTTTTTTATGTTTTAGGAAGCAGGTAATATAAACCGATCATTAAGCTGCCTAGGCCAAGTGATTACAGCACTTGTTGATGTGGGTAATGGAAAATCGAGACACATTTGTTACAGGGATTCCAGACTCACTTTTCTACTACGGGTAATGTATGACACTTAGTCCTTATATAGTAGTATTAAAAAAGAAAACATTGATGGGGGGTTTTTTGGATTGGTTTGCTCTCAATAATGCTTCTTGAGAAAATTGATTTCTTACATGCAATAGGACTTCTTCAAAATTTGCTCTCAGCACAAGTTTTGTAACATTTTGAAGGAACTGCAAAACACCATCTTACCCAAGTTCTTCCTTTGCTCAGGCAAGGGCCATCATTGCTACAACATCATTTCCTTTTCTAGATTTGTTTTGAAGAAAAAACGCACCCTGGCCATTTACAGGTGGTGTTACATTTCCACCAGGAGAATCACCACTCCCAGTAGAAACTAAAAGTGTGCAAGTGTTCATACAGTTTCTTCTAGAAAGGAAAAACAATAATTGTTAGGCGATTATGCCACTATGATGCACTGTAATCTACCTGATTCCTGAAATTCTTCTTGCATGTTACAGTTGATAATTCCCTTCTTTTAATAAGTCTTGATCTCCCAGTAATTAAGCTTCTGCTAATTGTCTGCTACCTCTGGGAATTTCTTCTCCCTTCAGATTCACGACTCTTCCCACTGTTCTTAGCGATTGCTGTGCTTGCTTCCCTCCTTAGGCCTGATGAAGAATAACTTGAATTCAAAAGCTTATCTAACTTGAACCAACTGCATGGCTGGGATAAATTAAAAGATATCGCCCCAAAAAATCCTTAACTCTTGCATAATTGTCATGTCCTCAGTTGAGATCAATAATTGGACCATGTGGGTGCATTACTCCAACACTATATTAACACAATTTCCCTGAGAGTAAACTACTTGGTTAAATGCTGTGAATGGAATGGCAGAAAAGACTTGTATATAGAAGCCAGTGGCACAGTGGTAAGAGTTAATTAAGTGGATTGATTTGATCAAGTGATAAACAAGATGGATGTCCCTAGTCGATGGATATGTCCGAAGTTGTTCAGATGGACCTGGTTCCGATGCTGATCTCATGCAAATTGTGAGTGCAGAATGGCTATTCGCAATATATAGGTGCGTGTGAGACCACCTGTACCCAGTCACCTCCAGGCAATATAGTTCTGCCATCAGGACTAAAGCCGTCACTTGACTTCAGGAGGTTGGGATTGGGGTAAAAGCAGCACGTTGTGGGACGCCTGAAGAACCTGCTGGGCTGTTTGTCTTGGGATGCTGTTCTGAGATAACCATACAGACATTTTTTCCTGAAAAAAAAATAGTTGCTGCTCATCTCTAATGATTTTGCAAGGATTGCTTTGGGACAGCAGAAATAGCTGATTGCACTTTGCCCCAGGAGAAAACAGTCTCTGTCAGGGCAAATGCAATATCTCTTCATGCCATATGGTGCTACCTAACCTACCTTCTGCCTGTCTTCAGACTGACACCTCTAACCACCTCTGTACATCTCTTCTTGGTTTGCCTGTAATAGTATATGGTTCATTTCTAACAGTTCCTGAAATAATACTTAGCTTTGAATCGCTTTGCAATACAGATTTAAAGTTGCTTTAAACCAGATTTTTAGGGTTGTATCCTTTCCTGGTCAGCTTTGCAATAAAATGTCTTAAATACAGAAATTTGTTGGATAAATCTATTCTGTAGATTTGTTTAAAATTACAAACTGGATTACATGTGGAAGGAAGTGTACATTTCTGAGTTTAACCACAAATCTGCAAATATAGTCCATTTTCATATTTTCAAACAGGATTCTCTTGGAGGTAATGCAAAAACATGCATAATTGCAAATGTTCACCCTGGATCCAGGTGTTTTGGTGAAACTTTGTCCACCCTTAATTTTGCTCAGAGAGCAAAGTTGATTAAAAACAAGGTAAAAAATTATTTTTTTTAAATGGTGAAAAATAGTTTTATAATTTTAATTGCATTTTTGTTTGCTAAGCTACAGTTTTTTTTATTCAATATCTTTGCTGTACTATTAATTCAAATGCAGAACATTTTATATATATATATCTATATCTATCTATCTAAATAATATTTATTTGTATATAGATACACACACACACACACACACACACACACACACACTCTTCATTTAATTTTAGGGTTTTTTTCTGAACTACTTTTTTTTAATCTTTACCACTTCATGAAAATGTGAAAAATACAAGCTTACAATGAAAGCTTTAAGATAGCCATGAATATATCTAAGTTATGTAACGTTTTCTATCCAAACTTCACATCTGTGCTACATTCCAGTGTCGTCTTAAAAACAACTTTTCTAGTTCTGTTCTACCTACTTCTTGAAGGGATTGGAAGCGTTGTCTTCCAGTTGTTTAGCCCCTGTTTATAATACATACATAAATGTGTGCACACTTGTGCATACACGCACATATACACGTACACATATATCCTATACATATGTATTAGGGGTGTGCAAAGTGGGCCATATTCGATTTTGCAGTCGGATTCAGCCCAAATCTGAAGATTCAATGCTGATTCGGAGAATCAGTGATTTTGGCCATAGACACAACTTTAAATGTCTTTTCTACGTACCTCCAGGTACCTGGTGCAGCTCGTGAATGCTGTGGTGCTGGGGCGGATGGAGTGTCCCACAGGAGCACAGTGGAGGGCCCTCCACATGCTTGGCAGCGAACCTGGAAGTGGACTAGAAGTACTTCCGGTGCACTTACAAGTCACTGAACCTGGAACCTGGGGGGCACGGGAGAGGCCCTCTCTGCGCTCCCCACTGAACCCGTAAGTGCTTTTGTTCCACTTCCAGGTCTGCTGCCAAGCACACTGGGGAGTGCCCCATGGTCCTGGCGGATGCTCCATCTGCCCCAGGACCTCAGTTTTCATGAGCCACCTGGTACCTTGAGGTATGTAGAAAAAAGGTTTAAAGCTGTGTCTATGTCCGAATCAATTCGGAGGGTTCAGATTAGATTCAGAGAGATAGAAGGATCTCTTGATTCATTTTGCAGATTTGCCACCCAAATTGGGCTGAATCTCCACCAAATCAAATTAAGGACTAAAGCTTCACCCAGCCCTAGTGAGAGTGTGTGTGTAATTTTTTTTTCACCTAAACTTTTCAGGGATAAATTCTTTTTCAGCCTAATTCTTCCAAGAGATAGTGATTTTTAGTTTTCAGAAGCTAATGAAGTAGAATAAAATTTAAGTTGAATTCTGCTGTTTTTAAAGAAAGTCTTGCTGATAGTTACCTACTGCTTTCTCACTAATTTGAGGAGTTTTTAATGTTACTGTTTTTAAAATGCAACCTTAAGAATTGTATTTATTCCTCCTGATACCCTCTTGTTACAATTTTGACAAAAGGCCATTATAAATGAAGACACACAAGGAAATGTGAGCCAGCTACAAGCTGAGTTGAAAAAACTGAAGGAACAGCTTGCTCAGCTTACTTCAGGGCAGTCTACACATGATATTTCTGTTTTACAAGGTAGGAGACAAAAGAAAAAAAACTTTGATCTTTGTTGCATTCTGGAATGATAACTTCTTGTGTGTGTGGCGGGGAAGCTGTTTGCTCATTGACTTGCTAGGGAGATGGGAGTGAGGAATTTTTTTCCTAATTTGTATGGTTTAGGGTTTATATATCATCTGGATATTTATATGCAGCATAATAGCTATTTTGCAGATGTTTAAAATTTTGGAGGCACTTTTGTTAATCTAATGGATTCATTTTCTTTTCTTTTTTTTTCTTGGTGTACATGTATTAAGTGAAAGTTCTATTACAATTTTATTTTGGTTAATAACTATAATTCTCCAGATTCTGGTTTTTAAAATAGTCATGGCCAAGCCCTTGGGATAAGTCAAAATAGGCATACAATTATCTGTTCATAGAGGCTTCTGTTTTTCCTCACTAGGTGCGTTTGTTGCACAAACCTTTTTATTTGTTTGTCAGCCTTTGTTTTTTATCACGGTTGTTTTAGGGGAAAAAAAATATTGGTGTGGGAGGGAGAAGAGTAAAATAACTTGTTTTGATATACAAAATAAATAGAAAATAAATTGGATAATAATGAGATTTTTGTCAATCTGTAAACTTTACTTCCATGAGCTTTTCACTGAACAATTATACAGTTTAGATCCTGACAAGCTTCCTATTAAGTATAATTCTAACTGGAAATATTGTACCTTATAGTATTTTATTACTATTGTTGTTATCTTGGCCTTGTAACTTACTGTGGCCTTGCACCGACTGTGGCCTGACCTCATCAAGCAATTAAGAATTTCAGTAGAAATCAGGAGCACTTGAGAGACCCAGTGACTATAAATCATCTTTGCTTGCATTTTGCAAAAAAATGCATATATCTGTTGCTATGTGAAAGATAATATATTAAACCATACACACAAGATTTTGTGTGATGTTGAATTCATCACTTAAATTTACTGTGTTTAGAGAGGTAACTAGCCATACCAGTCTGAAATTAGGCAGAAGTGATACATTATAGACTAGCTCCTTTAGAGGGGTATAAGCTTTTATAAGATGCAGCTTAATTCATCAGATGCTCTGAATGGATATAGCATGTCTTTATAGCATCTGACAAAGCAGGTTGTAGGCTGTGGAAACTGATGCCTCTGAATAAATCAGTCTACAAGGTGCTGCACTGCTTTGCACTGCTGTGTTTGTGAAGGTTTAACAGCTGTTACAGTTGGTAGGAACACCAGGAAAAGTAGCATGATTTAAATCCTGCTAAATGACCATTCACCTTTAATTTTTTTAAAATCTTATTTTATTTAAAATTTTGTGTGCAAGTGTTGATACAATGCACACATGTATGTCAAGTTTAATGAACACGAACTATTACCTATTAGGCTTCAATTTTAAAGATGTGAAATATTAACTGCTTATTTTAAAACATGTTGGTCTTTTAAAAATTACATACATTATTATGGGAAAGTTATTAGGTACTTTAATTCTGTGGTGTTTGGTGTGTCTATAAATCTCTCTCAGCTTGTCTGCTTGGGGATACACAGGAAAATAAATCCAAATTAACTTTTAAAGCTGATTTGCTAAGCTGCATTAAAGCACTCTGAATACTCATTTGGAATTAATCCACTTCTAAATTCTTACATTTAATTAAATTTGAATTAGCTTCCTTAAGTTTCTCCTAAGCTTCCTTAAGTTTCAGGACAATGCCTAAAATAGTTCAGTTTATTATATATATAATGTAAAATCAATAATGAAAATTTTAGGCTAGTGTTAAAAGCAACTGAAATTTTAATGTTTACTCTTTTCTTTGCTGAATGTCATTAACTTTTGTTTTTAAAAAAACTGAATTCAAATCACCTGCTCATTGTGTACAACTTTGTTAACCTGAATTGTCAGTGTGAAGTTTTTATATCTTACTACCGAAATTACCTGTCAAGAATGATGGGAGGGGGGGAATGGATGTATAGGTAGCTCTTTTAGCATGAAGAAAAACATGGACAATCTTTATCATTGTGTAGAAAGTGATTTATTTTTTTTATCCTTCTGCTAAGCTGCTGCTGGGCAAAGAGAGGAGAAGAATTATGTGAACAATTTTCTTGAGGCAATGCTCTTCTTGGAGAAGTCTGAAAGTGAAAAGAAGGTAAGAACACACTGCATCATGCTTAGTTTTGGGTCAGTGCTTAAGGTGAGTGAGTATACTGAAGCACAATACATTGTTTAAACAATATTTTATTTTATAATACATAATCACAAAACAGTAAGGTGTAGCCACAATAAGGGTTTATAAACTATTAGAATTATAAATTTAAGGTAATTCCAAAGTTTGGTGCCAAGAATAAATCATAACTTTTTATGTATAATTAGATTGTGTGTGTGTGTGTGTGTGTGTGTGTGTGTGTGTGTGTGTGTGTGTGTGTGTGTGTGTGTTAAGACATAAGGTTAGTTTCATTACAGAAATCTGAATGGAATAATCTCATTTGTCTGGTTTGCATAATATTGTTTTGAACTTGTGCCATGTTTGGATTTGTGTTATATATATGCTGGCAATTCAGTTTGGTCTCGCTACCATTTTTTCCACTAAATCAACTTTGTTTATTTTTTAGACTTTGTTAGAAAAAGTTGCTCAACTAGAAGATCTTTGTGAAAAAAAGGAGAAGTTCATTCAGTCCAATAAAATGATAGTTAAATTCCGGGAAGACCATATAGTTCGCTTGGAGAGACTACATAAAGAAGCAGGTGGCAGTTTATTGCCCGAAGAGCAGGACGACCTCATCAACGAACTGAAAGAAGAATTGAAGACATTAAGACAACAAGTAAATGTGTTTGCTTGTTTATCCATTCCACAAGAACATGACAGCGCTAACAAAGAGCACAAATAAAATTTTGTTTCCTTATTATTTAAAGACCATGATTATTATTAGTATTTAAAATAAGAAATGTTAACGGACAACTTTTTTTTTTTTTTTCAGTTTTTCAATTTAGTGAACTCAGGTGGGAGCACATCATCCTTATGTTACTGGCTTCTTCATATTAAGGAAATGGGACCTCAGTTCTGTTTTAAATAACATGAAGTACTTTTAGTTTTAACTTGGAATAGGAAGATATATATATATTCTATACTTAAATTGTGTTGCATTATAGAAGAAGAAACTCAGTCGGAATGATCAAAACTAAAACTGCATGCTATTGTCCTGACTTTATTTAGAACATAAAAATTTTCTTTTAGTCTTTAACCATAACTGCTCATGAAGAGTTGATTCCAGTAAACATTAATTTAGCTTACTGCATAGCAAATCTGAACAGTCCTTCTTAATTTAGGAAATGTGTTTGTTTTATTTACAGTTTAATGTTTTTGAAAAGTGACATATTGGCAGCCATATATAAATAGCCTTTTTTGTAGAGCATCATCAACTGTTTTCTGCATCTGTTTATTCACAGATGGATCAACACCCACGAATCGCAAAGTATGCCATGGAGAATCATAACCTTAGAGAGGAGAATAAAAGACTTCGTTCCTTACCATCTGTGAAAAGGGTTCAAGAAATTGATGCTCAAACTATTGCAGAACTAGAAAAGGCTTTTTTGGAGGCTTCAGCCACAAAGAAAAATAACAGAGGTAAAAACTCCCTATTCCTTTTATAAGTAAAATACGTCTTTTAAACTCAAAATACATATCTTACTCGAAGGATGGCACTCTTCAAAGTGAAACCTTCAAATTTTAACACCAAAAGCTCAGTGCTTTTGTAGCTTTTTATTCTTGTTGGTCTTGCTGAGCCAGTATATTTATAAACAAGAGAGAGAGAGAAAAGTTTATATTCCATGTTCATGAAACCCTAGCATTATGTATTTAGAAATGTTTTTCAAGGTAGTCATGCTTTACTTGAATACAAACGTCAGCATGCTTTCTAAAGGAGTAGTCCATTCTTTGGTCCTGGATATAACATTATTAAAAGGCGCTAATAAAGTGTTTTTGAGAAACTCTACTTGTCTTAAAACGATGTTTTTCATCCTGTGGTCTGCGGACCCCTTGGGGTCTGCAGACTGTCTAAGGGGTCCACGGAAGGTGACTCTGATCAATTAAAAATACCCACACTTGCAGTTCAAAGAGGTCCTCACCTCCATTTGAAATTTTGAATGGGGTCCACAGATGAAAAAGGGTTGAAAACCACTGGGTTAGAGTTTAAACCACCCTACAAGGAGTGGTGATGCTGAGGATCATAGAAATGCCATTTGATTTCACACATTCAAACTTTAACTTCTTCTTTTTAAAAGAAAAAGCTTGCAAAGTGACAATGAACACTCTCAGATTCAGCATTATGAATTTAATTTAGAAAAATCACTTTAAATGTGAAACATGCACTTGGAGAAAAATTCATACTCTAATCAATTTTATCAATTTACCATATGATGTAGTAATGTTAAAAACCTTTTTGAAAAAAAACTTCAATATGTGTCATGATGAGATTTTAAAAATATATTTTTTTTAATTCACCCTTTCCATGTCTGCCAAAAACATAACAGCAATTGGGTTTCTGGTATGTGTTAAGACCACAGTCCTACTTATACTGACTCCTTTTTCTATGTATATCTATCTTTTGTCTGTCTTTTACCTAGATTTTACTCCATTGATTCTCAACAAGAGTGCCATGGGGTGCCACATAGTGGTAACACTGTTAGGTGTACAACTTTGATTCACATGATTAAAACCAGAAATTTCACATAGGAATCCATTACGTTTAAAATCATACTGATCTGTTGTAGTCTTTCTGAGTTCTTTGCAACAGAAGAATTGTGCTACTATTTTTTCATATTCAAAAAATGAGTGAAAACTAAGTTAGTGTTTTTCAAGGGGTGCCTTGAGTGTAAAATGTTAGAAAGCCATGGTTTTAAGCTCTTATGGGAGTAGCCATCTTCTGCATTTGTACAAGGCGGGTCCTGCTTCATGCCTAAGGCATCTAGGTTCGATGGTAATTCTAGTACTACTGCCTTCCTTCAGAAACACTACAGGTCATTGGCTGCTATTGCAAATGGCCTTTTTTTTGTCTAAGACATTTTTTTCTGCAGGTGGTAATTCAGATTCAGTGCTTCCAGGGTCTTGTTCAATATGCTCATCCTATTCCACAGCTATTAGCTATATGATAAAGACAGTCTGCAGCAATAGTAATAATGAATACACTGCCTAATTTTTTTGTTAACTGTTGCTAGTGTCTAACTTTTTTTAGACTCAGTTGGTAAAATAGTCATAAGCTGATTTAAGTATAACTTGTTGATGGAGCTTATGGTTTTGTGCTATACAGCCTGACTTCTGTTTGTTGCCTAGGTCATCATTTGTATTCCATCACCACCATATCAACTGAAAACAATTCTGTGGCATCACTTGAAAGGTTGAAAGCACAGCTAGTGCATACTCAGAGTGAACTGGCAAGTTCGAAACAAGAATATGAAGAATTTAAAGAGCTAACCAAGTAAGAGGAATCCAATATAGAAGGATCCCTTAAACTAATATTCTGACAACAATATTTGCTAGGGCAGATACACAAAGAGTTTTAGGGTCAGATCCTAACTGCAGAATATAGCCTAAGTAATTCTCTGCCTTCCCAAAAGTGCCAGGGTAAGGGAAGAAAAAAAGAGAAAAATATTGTCCTAATTCATGCTATTCATGGAGCACCAAGTAACAGTTGAGCCAAATTACAGGTATTACATCAGCCTTTGTTTAGTCACAGATCCACTGGCCTTGTTCAGAGTTCTTCTTCACATTAGGGTGCATGAAATGGTTGCAGAGCACAGCTGAGTGTTATGGTATGCAGCAAATGTGGGTCACCTGGGCAGGTGCCCCAAAACCTCATCTGTAAGTCATTCATGTCATTGTGCAGGAAGCATAGACCCTGCTGCTTGTTAATTTATAATGGAGAAAGTGTTGAACTTTTTCTCTAAAAAAAAAAAAAAAAAAAATTGAATTAGGTTGCAGGAAATAAAATTCTTATTGTTTGAGCATGGATAACTTAACCCTGCAAATCTTGCTGCGTGGCTGAAAATAACTTCATAACATACATGCCCCCATTCTGACAATACGTTTCTCTTTTCTTTAAAAAAAAAAATAAAACACTGCTGTGATTCTTTTTTCTGTTTCATTTTACAGTATTTTTCTCGTACTTCTTTTTACAGTTTACTTGGTTTCATGGTCAAGATTTCTTAAAGGACTTGTCACATAGGCTTCATGTTTTTAGGTGCTATAATTGAAACCCCATACAGGGGTTTGACTTTCAGGAGGTAGACTGCTACAGCCCTCTGGGAATATGCCCCTTTAAGACAGCAAGCAAAGTTCCAACGTTTTAGAGTTGAAAGCTCCAACTTCTGAAAGCTTAGACAAATTACTTGGTTCTTATCTGTGCATTAATAGATATTAATGTTCTTGTTGCCACCAGGCTGAGGCTGGAGTCAGAATAGAAGCTATTTCATTTTAAATGAAAGGCAAAAATCTAATACCTAAAATAAATAAATAAAGGCTTTGCACATCTGGTGCAAAATATACTAATTTGCTATATAGAAGGGTTCTGGTATAGTGTTAGTTAAGACTGTTTCTGTGCAGTTGTTATTGTGTCCATGCATATTTTGAAGCCAGAAGGGAATTGCTGGAAGTTCTGTATAGTTTGGGTTTCACTTACATTTGTATTATCTTTCTCCAACCGATTTTGTTGTATCACAGTGTTTCCAGGAAGTGTAGTACAATCCCAAAACACATTTAACCTGATAGTTAAACTTTCATGAGCATTGCCATTTTTGTGGATTTCTTGGTGCCTATCATATCATTTTTAAAAGGCTTTGATACTGAACTTTCTTTCTGTACAGCTGTCTAATGTTTGTGTAGCAGATAGTCAATTTGTACATTGCCAAATGGGTCAGTTCTTTACAACCAGGGGCACCCAACTTTCTCACCCTGCAGGGACATGCAAGTGGTCATGCAGGGTCAGCCAGATCTTGCATGTGAGGATCCGTCTCTGGGTGTGATCCTGCACGTGCAGATCTAGTTGACAAGGCTCCCTGTAGGTCCAGAAATTTGGTTGAAAGGGAGTTTGCAGTCAATGCTGCCACCACTCCCCCTCCACCAAATTTCAAGATTTGTGAAGCCTTGCACGCCAGATAACACAGCTCTGCAGGCTAGATCTGGCCTGTGGGCTGGGGCTGAGCATTTAGGGCTATGTGAAGTTTTGGTCGCTGATTCGATTCAGCATCTGAAGCTAAACCGAATCAGGAGACCTTTTCATCTCTCCGAATCGGAATCGATTTGGAGAGATTCAATGATTCGGACATAGACGCAGCTTTTAAATGTTTTTTCTACATAACTTGAGGTACCACGTAGCTTGTGAATGCTGCGATGGTGGGGAAGATGGAACGTCCCATAGGAGCACGGGGTGGGACCCCAGTGCGCTCGGCAGCAAACCCAGAAGTGGACCAGAAGCATTTCTGGGTCTGTCAGAGAGCATCCACTCTATCTGCCCCTGCCTCAAGATGTGTTGAAAAAACATATAAAGCTGTGTCTATGGCTGAATCTCTGATTCTCCGAATCAGCATTGAATCTTCAGATTTGGCTTTAGCCGAATCAAATCAAGACAGGGCCATATCCTGCCCCCCCCCCCCCAATTCATGCCAAATCTGAATTGAATACAGCCTGTTTTCACACCCCTACTGAGCACCTCTGAACTAGAGAATCTTGTAGAATGAATCGCTGCAGCCATGTAAATAATGATGGTTATGGAGTTCAAATGTATACATAGGTAAAAAGATATATTTGTGTATATCTGTCATTTTGGGTTTTTGTACATGATTTTCTGTTGTATATAATTATATTTTTCTTAGCTTTTTGTATATTTTATTTTGCTGCTGCAAGATAAATGTTTGTCTTTTTATTGTTAAACATGGACACTGTACTTAGTGTTATGGAAAAAAGATGTGTTGACTTACTGCACCAGTGGTCCAAATAATTAAACATAACACTCATTTCCATTTTTATCTTGCTCTTAAATGCAACTTTCATACTGTTTTAAAGGATGTATCCCTTCATAAAGAAATGAAGTAAATCAAGGTAATTAATTGTATAATGACGTTGTGGCTATTTGGTGAAATCTTGTTTAAATAGGAAAAAACATCTGGAAATGGAGTCCGATCTTCAGTCCCTTCAGAAAGCAAACAAGCATCTTGAAAACATTCTGGAGGCAACTAAGGCTCATAAACGCCATGCTCTCTCTCAACTAAATAAAATGCACAGAGAAACTCTTAAGGTATAAGAATCTGTAAAATCTTAATGAAAAAGAATGTGTGCAACAACATCTAATTATATTTGAGATGATATTGATAATGTTTGTTATTTGAGATGAAAGCAAGATTTTTAGTAAGAATCAGAATTTATGATCCCTGGTCTAACAAAGTGTTTCAGCACATGAACTTGGTTAATGTTTTTTTTTGTGACAGATAAATAGAAATGTTATCACTTGTTCTGAGTTGCTCCCTAACTACCTACTGTTTGTAACTGGGTTGCAAATCGGAAAACTTGCAGTGGTGATGAATATTATTGGAAATTTCTCAGTTATATTTCACTTTGTGTTCTGGTATTAGAATCATGAAACAAATTACAGGACAGTCTAGGTTTGAATTTATATTTAATGTTTCTATTGGAATACTTTCAACAGAACTTGACTACTCCGACAAAGGCTTACCAACTAAGGTCCCGTCTGGTGCCACGAGTAAGCCCCGAGAACTTGGACTTTGATTCTCTAGCTATCCAGAGTCCTGAGATGATTGATGATATTTTCAAAGAACCAGTTCCACCAGAGATGAATGAACAAGCCTATGAGGCCATTGCTGAGGAACTCAGAGTGGTGCAGGTAAATGCTTGGAAAACCTAAAGTGAGTAAGTGATTGTATTTTAAGGCATGTTTTGGTAATCATTGAATAGTACCATTTTGGTTCTATGCTGTTGTAGTAAAAAAAATGTGTTTAAAAAATATAAGCTTGTGTGTGTGCTATTACCATATTTTCAGTGCTTCCAGTATATGTACCACCTGGGGTGACCAATGGTAATAAGTTGATGGAGAATAGGTTTAGGTTAGAGATCAGAAGGCAATATTTTACAGTTAGGGTGGCCAAAATCTGCAACCATCTTCCCAGGGAAGTGGTCCTCACCCCTACCTTGGGCAAATTGAAGAGGAGGTTGGATGATCACCTGTCTGGGGTCTTGTGAACCCAGCATTCATTCCTGCCTGTGGCATGGGGTCAGGCTAGATGATCTATTCAGGTCCCTCTTGACCCTAGCTACTATGAAACTATGCCATATTCTTTCAACTATGCTCTTGGCTCAATTTAAAAAAAAAGTCAAAGGTGCATCTATGGTGCTTATAAGACCTTATCACCATTTTTACAAGATTATTTTTTAAAATATGCTTTGTAGTTGGCTATTTTAGTCCTACATTGAATGCAAACTTGCAATGCGTTCATGTCTGCTTCTGTCAAGAAAAATAGATGAAGTTTTAATTCAGAGGAAATTATATACTCCACAAAGCATTTCAACTGGACTATTCAAACCACTTGATTTAAAAACTTTAGGAGGCTCGTGCATAGGTCAGAGGTGTCATCAATCATCAGAGTGCTTGCTTAGTTCAGGAGTATGGAACTGCATTATTTGAGGAAATCTGTCAAAAGCCAGTTGGAAAACTTTAATCTCTTCCTCTTTAGTTTCCTGACAGGGGGAACTTTTAGCCATAGAAAAATTCAACAAAATGCCTGAGTTAATTTCGTTAATGCGTACCAAGTTTAAATAGTATGGTAACTTACATAGCAGTAGAATCCCATGTTGAAATGCCCTAACTACTTCTTACGAAATGCAAAGCTCTTAAAAGAAATCTGTAATCCATATATCTCTAATTCGATAGATAGCTATTACAATTTAGGGGCCTGATATTTTAGACGTATATGTATGTGCTTAGAAGGGAAGCATGTACTTAAGTGTTGTGTTGTTATAGGTCCCTTGTATATCATGTCTTTAGGGATCTTCCATAGCTCATTTGGGAATTTCAGAAATCTGTGATACTGTGAACTGAGAAACCAGCAATCTCTCTCTATAGACTTGATTCTGTGGTTCAGGTGATAAATGATTTAAAAATAGTCAACCTTTTCTTTATTCAGTATTTGCAAACTGACTATTTCACATGACCAGAATTTTTGAGAGAACTTTCTAATTTTGTCTGTCTGCCGCGTAACAGGAGCAACTGAGCATTCTTCAAAAAAAGCTAGATGAGGAGGAAAGTAAAAACATAAAACTTCAGCAACATATTAATAAACTCGAGCATCATTCTACACAAATGCAAGAGGTGAGAAAGCCATGTAATGCAAATTTCTATGAGAGTATATTCAAGTGATGCAATAACTCATTCTTCTAAGCTCTGTCCTCTGGAATGACTCTTCTTTGTCGCTTGTTTTTGCAAGAGAAAATACTACTAAAATTATAACATTAATGTTATAATTAATTATAACATTAAATATATCTATTATAACTATTTAATTCTAAAGATGTTTGAGTCCAAAGTCAAAACATAAATGGCTGGGCACTCAAATACCTACTGTTGTTCTTGACTAATTTTAATGATTTTGTTTGTAAAAAACAAAAACCTTCATCAATTTGTGAAAAATTTCCCCTTAAAACTTTGCAGTGCAAAAATGCTCGAAATTTGAGCTGTGACCTGAGCTAAAATGTCATTACCATATTAAATGTTTATAAGTCTTCCTTAAATAAATAATTTTATTACTATATTTTATTAATCTTCTAGCCATGGCCAATCCATTTCATTTGGCAAAATGCATGTTGCCCCTTGTCACTCCTTGTTCTACATTGGGACCTGGACATGTTTCCCTTGCCGCGGTATTCCCTGTCTCCCCTGCTTCCCTCCTAGCCAGGCCCCATGGGGGCCAGCAAGTCCCAGCAACAAGGCATGGGGTAGTGTGGGAGCACAGATATTCCCAGTGCCCTTTCCCTCCATGCTATGACCTGCACTGGCCCCTCCCTTTGCACTGGTCAGCATAAGATGGGTCCCAGTATGGAGACAGGAGGCATTTCCCTCTTAAGGACATGTGCCAGGGAAAAGCAGCCAGGTGTTGCAGTAGCTTGAGGGTCTTGATCCTACCTAGGAATACCGTGGATGTGCAGGACTGGGCCTCCTTGAGCCTTCAGGGCAGCTGCGGAAGGTGCCTGGAAAGCTTAGGCAGCTCTGGTTGGCTAGCAAGCAGACATCCAACACAAAGTGGCACGGTCTGTGACTAGCTTTGTCATAGTCCTCTTATGGTGGCACAAAACTGAGGAAAGGTAATGCTTGTTTCTGCTCTTAGTCCCCTACTTCTCCAGGGATCCTGGTTTTTAAAAATCACAAGTTCTGATTAAAAACCACAAATTCTCCAATTAAAACCCCCAAATCTGTGCTTTTAAAATGAAACCCCACTATTGGTATCAACTGAACCCAGTGTTTTGTTGGTTTATATTTATACATTTAAAGCAATTTGGAAACCTACCAGTGCCTCAATCACTATAATAAAATTAATTCCAAGTACATATACATTTTGATATTTGATTTGGAGTTTTTTATCCTGGAAAATCAGAACTCCCTTTGCCCCCTTCGCTCACCAGGACGCAGGTCAAGGCCCCTCACTCCCCACTTGTAGCCTCCTGCCCAACCTCCCCCAACCCTGCTGGAGGGGACCTGCAGATGCCAGAGCTATAGGGTCAGGGACCCAAGTCTGCAGCCCCCTGCAGCAGTTCATGAGGCCCGGCTGCCACCCATGGGAGGCAGCAGCTGCTGTGGCAGAGTGGAGTGCAAAGCCTAGCTTCCCTTACCGCACAGTCAGAGTAAAGCCCAGGGTGGGGCATCTCATGCTGCCTGCCCTGCTGCCCTTTTCCCTGAGGCCCAATGGGCCAGACCTAGTGCAACAGGGCAGAGTGGGGCCAGGTGGGGAAGCTTGTTCCTGCTGCGAGCGCTGCACTGCTCTGGCAAAGTGCCCTCTACCTGGCAACAGTAGGTAGGCGCAACTCTGTGCCACTGCCTGACTGGTCTACTCACAACCTTGTGCCTGACTGGCCTCCTCACAGCCCTTTGCAGACTGGGACTCTGCCAGTCTGCAGACATCTTTGCGAAAGTATAAAATCTACATGTTTTCCTGTTAAAATGAAAAGTCTGTGTTTTTATCAAGGAAAATCCACCTTTTTTCTCATTTTTCAATAGGAAATGGAAACCTGGATCCCTGTTTATCTCACTAATGAATTGTAAAATGCCCTGATTATACATTTATACACTAGAAATTTTTCTATCATAAAATGAAGTAATTGTCAAATGGGCCTCTTTATATGATGGCTGGTAATAAAGGAATAGATACCAGATAGATTTTATGAAGCTCTTTGAGATGTAGTGGCAGTAGTACAGGAGAAGTAGAATATGCTGTGTCAAGTAGAAGATGCTATTGACAGATAACTACTAGTCACTTTCCCCAATTCCGCTATTTTAGTTTTGAAGGATGTGTCAGGTTCTTTGTTCGGTCATTAATACGTTTAGATGAGGCTCTTGCATTCTTCCTTCCCTTAGCCTGTCTGTCTTCAATGGTAGTGCTTTCTTTTTCTACTTCCAAATACACCTAGTTAATTACAATCAAACTCTTTGAATGTTCAAGATTAATATAAATTGATTATAAAAGTTCAAAACACCTTTACAGAGAAATGTCTTCTATAGTTATTAGCTGAAAGTATGTAAATTGTATAACTATATTTATTTTAGTTGGGTAACTTCTATGCTTTCCTTTTTTTTTTTTTTTTTTAAATGTTATCTTCTAAAGCTTTTCTCATCAGAAAGAAATGAATGGAATAAAGAAAAACGGGAGCTCTTTGAACAGATAAAATTGCTTGAAAAGCAACTTCAGGATGCTCAAAGCAAGAATGATAGTAAGTATGCGTAACACTGAAATGCTATATGATTTTTTTTAAAGAGGCGTAGTTTTAGAACGATCGTTCTAAATATTGAATAATAAAATAGAAATATTGAATAACTGTTTTTATTTACAATAGACTTAAGTTCATTTGGTAATAAGGAGTTTATCATCTATCATCAGAGCAATTTTCCTGCTTACTCATGAGCAATGTGAAGTTACACTTTCTAGTAGAGACAATGGAAAGTGAATTCATCACTAAATAAAAATGTATATGATGTTAAGAAGAAAAATAATTAAAAATGCAAGGAAAATGTCCCACTGTTTTATCAAGCTGAATATTGTGGAGCATCTTTAATATTATTCTTCTACTATTTTTATACTTATGGGACACAAATGCAAATATTGCCATATTTTTGACATTTTCAGTTAGATTGGGTAGAGTTGTTATCCCAACTCATGATAACATGAATGGTTATCATGTTTGCATTTACTTTTTGTGATGCAGCAAACCTGAAAGTACTTGAAACTTTCCTATTTTCCATACCAGACCATACTGTCTTCCAGTGTTTAGTTCACAATGTTTAAAAGTCAGGATATCAAATCCACTAAAGACAGGTTTTCTTGAATACAAAATATATTGTGAAGTGAGACGTCATTTTCATTTTATTCACTGATTAATTTTTCTTGAAAATTGATTTTAGTACTTGCTTATCCAGAAGTGTTAGCATGCATATTATTGGCAATTCTGAATTTATATCTAACTGACTTCATTCCCAGTGGTGTCTAGAATTCTTTTGATTTAGCAAATACTTTTTTACAAGATGTCTTTGTCCCTCTTCCTCCTTGTTAATTCATTTTAGCTGCCATTGTTTCATCCTGTCTTTCAGAGTATGGCTATTTTTTTGCTGATGATCTTATATGATGGATTGTTGGTTTTTGTTTTGTTGTGTTTTTTAATCTAATAGGATTTGACAGCATCCCTGATATTGCATCTGGATGCAAGGAATTTAATAAATTATTAAGATTCCAAACACTCCTGTGTCTTTTTGACAGTATTAATGAGTGAAGTCCATGATTTACGCATTGTCCTGCAGTCTGCAGACAAGGAGCTGTCTACTGTAAAGGTGGAGTATAACACATTCAAAGAAAAACAAGAGAAGGAAATGAGTCAGCTTTCTGATAGACACATGAACGTGCAACTCCAGCTGGATAATGTCAGGTGTGTTGTCAATTACTCCTTAGTTAAATGTTTCAACCTTCTACCTGAGAGTGCCTCCAAAATCTTAATTTCTATGTTTACTTCTGCTTTAAGTCAATTCTATAAAAGCTGACCAGTATATTTTGTTCTTTACTTTTACCAGCTCAGTTATATCCTGTATGTGTAGAAAATATAATGAAAAATTAAATTAGCAGAAGGACATTGAAGTGTGAAACCCCCTTAACTCGATTTTTTTTTCTTTCTTTTTTTTTTTTTTTTTTTTTAATTTAAAGCTTGGCAATTTGAGATTAATAACCTCTTTGAACTACAGGCAGTAATTGACATTAAGAGCTACTAGGATTAGGAAAATCAGTGAAGTTTAATCAATTAATAGCAAGTATTTAAGAGTTAAGTAATATTAAACAGGTTCATTTCCACTAAAATAGCTCTGTTTTGATGCATGTAGAGTCTCTTCCATTTCCCGTGCAAACACATGGACTTTACTGTTACTCTAGCCTATTGAATTACACCTTATATGGTGTCAACTGACAGATGTACTGTAAGACTGACCCTTTGCATTAGAACTGATTCAATTGTTTCTCTGCTGTCCCAATTAAATATTGAGAGGCATTGATCCTTTTGAAGAGCCTTTAGTAAATGCCTCTTTTTTTTTATGTGGCGAATGTACTGCACAGATGCAAAGGATCAGTCTGCTAATATTAAAAAATATGTACTTTTAATCTCAGCTGACAGACAAACGTAATAGATCATAATGACCAAGATATAGTGACTGAATTATTGCTCTGTCGCTAAGATTGTAGAACATAAGTAACAAACATTCCATAGTCTGCTAACACCTCTTATACCGCACCACCCTCCAATTATTTCTAATGTAACTTTATTGTTTTGGGAATGTTAATTAAAATTGCACCAAATCCTGCACATCTTGACATGATGCTCCTTTTTCTAAATCAGTACTACATTCTGAACTGGATAGTTTGTGAAATATAATTGATTGGGCTATTTTATAGTTCATCACATGTTTGTCTTCTAATATTGTCAATTTCTTTAATGAAGGCTAGAACATGAGAAGACTCTTGAGGAAAAAGCAAGCCTTCAGGATGACAATGACAATCTGCAGGAAGTAATCAAGTTTGAGACGGATCAGCTGAAACACCAGCTTGAGGAGAGCAAGCAAGAAAATGAAGCACTGAAAACTGAGCTTTGTGTAAGAAAATTAAAGGCTGCTAAAAGACAATATAACCCATCCTCTCATTTAACCAAGTTGTGAAACTGATCTTATTAGAAAGAGTACTGTGTTAGGCAGGGAAAATTCCAACAATTTTTAATGGTAGTCCTTTCTGAAAGGTACTAATTCCAGATTTATTTATTTTTTTTAGTGCATTTAATTTTCCAGTTGACTTTTGTAACCACTAGAGGAAAGACATCCAGTAACTCTTTGTAGAACTTTTACTGTCTTCTGAAGTAATTGTTTGTCCTTTTAATAGGATATGAGCTAGTTAGATTAAATCAGAGAAGTGGACATTGTTTTGGAGCTGAATCCTGGGTGCTAAACCCAGAGGTTTCTGACTTTCTAATATGAGCTAAAAGTAACCTTTTCATCTTTTGAAATATGTAAAAGTTAGTGCTTTTTCCCTTTGGAAGAGGTCTGATTATAGTGATCTATAACTTATGGCTCTTGGTTTTGGATCACTGTCCTGCAGTGTAGCTTGTGCTGTCCTTGAAAACCTGTCAGACTGCTGTGATTGCAGAACACAGAAATAAGGATGCTCAAGGTTTCTTGCAAATGCTTTTGCCCACTTTTCTATGATGTATATTGACTGCCTGTTCACCAAGGTTTCCATTTTAGTGTTTAAAAAATACTAAGAGATTGAAGAGGGTGTGTAGTGTGTGTGTGTGTGTGTGTGTGTGTTTTAATTCACTGGAAATTTAGCACCTTTAGAATATTGAAACTTGAAAATAATATAAACTGTCTATGACACATCCTGTAAGTGTCAGGATTTTTCCCATCTGGTACCCTTAAGTAACTTAGAATCAAGTACCAATCAGACTGTCTTTCATAATAACATTTAAAAATGGTGGTCTCAAACTGTTGACCTATCAGTATAAGCCAGAGTGTAATTACATTTGTTTCCATTTAGTTTCTGTGCACTATGTGTAAAATATTGTTCGTTATTTTTATTTTTACTTGCTCCCATATTCTTGAGCTTTGGTTTAAATTACTGTATTTTAAAGTTCTCTGACTAACAGAATGTAATAACATAAAAGTTAATGCACTTAGCCTAGAATTGTTGTAACACATTGTTTCGTTTTAGAATCTCTTGAAACTTTTGGAAACAGAAAAAGAACATAATCAAAAACTGACACTGCAATTACAAGAAAACAAAGAAAATAATTCAAGGTAAGTATAGATCTCATTTCTAGTTCCAGTTGTATGTAATGATTTTACCCAGCACTAAATTTTGATTTTATTTTTTTTACCCCTCTTAAGTGTAAGAGGGTTTAAAAAAAAATAAAAATAACCTTCTAAATACTTAGGGAAACACTTATTTCTGAGTTACTTCCTACTGTAGATTTAAAATTTGCCCAAAGACAGAGTTCTTCAGCCCTTGGAAATCATGTCTAGCACATCTTTTCACTATCTTATAACTGTTACTACTGTACTGTCTCTTGATATCAAAATAAATATTTTTAATATTCCATTTATCCACCCCAATAAAGGCTGCTGACTTCCTAAAAAAATTTGAAGCAACAGTAAGGATGCTTTCAGTTAACCTGAGAACAGCCATCTAGGGCCTATCTGTAGAAGTTTTTATCGTCTGGCTCTATCAAAATGGTTGCTTGGATTTCTAGTCTTTTTTCAGCTAAGGGCAATGTTGCTGCTTTGCATATATTTAATAAGCTATTAGCTTTGTTCTGTGTTGAAGTTCTCGTACCTTTTGAGTAAGACTTACAAAAAAAAAAAATCTTTCTTTAGGAAGTTCTTGAAAACCCTTGAAAAAGCACAGTTGGAGAAACAGTCTTCTGAAATAGTGGCAAGGTGTGAACAGCAGGTAAAACATTTTAAAATCTGTTTTCATGGATTTTTTTTTTGTATATTGGCAGTTGTATTGACTGAGTAGTAAAACAAAAGCAGAGCTTTCAAGCCTTGGGCAGTTTTGCTAAGCTGCCATTTTAGGTCTTAGAGCAGTATTTCTCACCCAGGGTGCTGCGATGCCACCAAATCTTTTGGAGCGTGCCAGTAGATGTGAGGATATTTAAGTGAGGTGTTGGAGGATAAGCAGATAAACTAAGCTGATAAGCTCTAGCTTGGTCCTGGCTGGACAATCTCCTGTCCCCACTGCCAGATCCTTCCACAAGGAATTAAGCACTATAATCTATAAATTAGCTTTGTGAACTGAGTGGCACCAAATTTCAAAAAGTTCTAGAGGGGTGCCTTGTGTCCAATGAGGGGTGTCTTGAGTTCAAAAAGGTTGAGAAGTATTGTCTTACCATATATTAAGCATATTTAAACTTCATTTTTTGTTCATACTGAGAGCATTAATGGGAGTCCTATCCTTAAATAAAACAATGTTTCTTTCAGGAAGCACGGCTACAAAAACTGGAGCAGAAACTGGCTGCTGCTGAAGAAGTGATAGTTTCTCTGGAGAAGACAAATGCCGCTGATAAGGTACAGGGAGACTTTTGTTGTTGATTCATAAGTTTAAAAAAGAACAAAAGAAAATTGATATTGCTTGCACAGAACCTGCAAGACTTCAGGAAAGAAGTCTGGCATGTAGCTGGAGAAAATGGGGTTAGGAATATAGGGGGACCTCCTAGAGAAAGAAGAAAATATTGAGCTTGGCCACTAGACAAAACATCTAGCAGATAGGTGAAGGATGGACTTGTTGCTCTCTAACAGGAGCTTCTGGTCAGTTTTATTTGTTTTGTACTTGAATAATGAAAAAATAAACATGGCATAATAGGCACCTGATTGTAGCTATTCTTACCTTGTCAGTAAAATCAATCCTGCATCCTTTTGTATTGCTAGGTATAAAATGTATTTAACAAATTGAATGGGATCTCATTTTTTTAAGATGCTGCCTTGCAAAATGCTTTGTTTTCAAGATTTGAAAGTTAATTTGGGGTAGGTAGGGTTGGAGGACCATGTCCCAAAAATCTGAAATGCAGTAATGGTAACCTGAAGATGATGTATCCTATTGAAATTTCTGTGCTCCTACAAGTAATAGTAATCCTAACATTCCAGCAGAAGAGAATATGAGCTAAGACCAACTAGTTTGTATTGTATTATAGTCTCTTTCATTCTGGGACGTTGAGAAAGTATCCTATTCTTTAACTGCTTAAGATGAAGGGAAAAGGGACTTGTTAATTACAAAAATGTTGTTGTTCCCTCATGCACACTAAGAGTATAATTTCAAAACTCAATTTGAAATATTGTTTTCCATACTGAAAAATGCAAACAATGAAGTCAATTTTTTCTGCTCTTGCAGGAGGTTGTAACTGACTTGATGAGCCAAATCCAGGAGCTGAGGACACTGATCAGTCATAAAACAGAGTCCATTGAGGGACTGACAAGAGAGCTGGAGGACATAAATGTATGTTCTGTCATTGAAGACATGTGGTATAATGCATGGTGTTGCAAAAATGGAATAAAATGGTTACATTTTGATATAGATCAGAGTTATTTGCTGTAGTGTTAGTAGAAGGAAACTTTAACATGTTAAATGCTTCTGAACAGTTCATGCTTATGGCTTTCTTGGAAACTGAATGCTTTCCACAGGGTTAGTAAAGAGAGGATTTTATCAAGGAGTATATTTGCTTTTTGTGAGCTTCCCTCCACTGACAGCCATTTCTCCAGTAACTAATTTCCCAAAGAAATTTAAACATGACTAAGTGAGTCTGAAGCCACCAAATTCCCTTTTTTAGGAGAGAGTGAATATAAATATAGTTATGACATACAGCTCAGACTGTAGTACTGCAATACCTATGTACATGAAAACAATAAGAGTATTTAAATAAATAAGTTTTTCATCTGGATAACTTCTCACAAGAGAAGGTGATTTGTTATTAACGTTTGGACTCTGGATGGAACTGTGAGGTTTTTATCTTTTGTTTTGGTGTATCTTTTTGTAATAAGTATCTCAGTCTTTGTTTATACTTTCTTTTACTGTTGCAAACAGATACAACCATGCACAAAGTGTTTTAGATGTAAACCCAAAAAGTGCTAAGAAAGAAATGCATGCAAAATTTCACAATATACACTATGATCTATTTTTATTGTGTGTATATATAGCATATATTACATCTGTTGCTTTCATTAAATTAATTCAACACAAATTAAGAAGTATATCTGTGTTGAATTAGCAAAACCCTAATGAGATTTATTAAGTCTTTCATGCAAAACTATTTTTTATGCAATGTATCAAGTAATAACAAAATCATGCTCTTAAGTGGACTGCTCAACATGAAATTTCTCATTGTCATTTCAAATCTCCAAGATGCATCATTTCCATTGTTATCCATTTTCATTGATAATCTTGTTTGCACTATCATAATCCTAAAGATTAATTTTGCTTTTTTTAGTTCAAGTATAATGATGTTTTGATTGCAAAAGAGGAAAGCAAAGTAATCATAGAGGAACAAGAAAGGCAAATTGAGAGACTGAGAGAAGACTTGGAAAGAAAACAGGCAGCTGATGATATTGAGGTATGAATGTAGCATTAGTACTACCTTGCAATTTGTCTTCTATAGATGAGTTTGTTTGGGTTTGTTTTTTGTTTGACATCACTTGGGCACGCAATAGGTACAGGTTTCCCTCGCTTTATGCAGGTTCTGTATATGCAAACTCACTCTTATGTGATGACCCTTTATATCAAGAATTCATTATATACGAGGTAGATTCACTCATGCAATCAGTGTAGTGGAAGCCAATGTACTGAGGGGTCAGTAAAGTCAAGGTCTTGGAATGTATCCCTATTTGTTACTTGTAACATGGGCTCCCTTTATGCAAATTTGAATTGTCATATTCCAGGAATAATTTTACAGCATAAAGCGAGGTACACCTGTATACAAAAGACAGATTATAGACCCCTAGCATTAGTCAGTGGTGATCCATTAAATTGCATTTAATGGGAACTGGATCAGATGCATAAAGAATAATTTATGTAGCAGTAAAAGAATAGTGCATGTTAGTATTTTCTAGTGCTGCTAAGTTAAGTAACTTTTTCCTTTACCTATAATTTTAGCCAAGAGCTCCACCTGCTGGTGTCACATTTAAGATGCACAGAATTAATCTGTTTAATCCTGCATCTTTTTTACTCCATTTATCCCCTCTCACTAACTGCCATCCCTTTTATTTTTCAGAACTTGCCCTTTATCTCTAGAATAAAGGCATGCAATTTTGATGATCTCTGTAAAATAATCAGTAGAACCCTATAGTGCTTCAGTCCTGACATAGTATATACAGGAGTGGTACTAGAACAGCTTATTCATCCTTCTGAACTCCATTTCTGAAAAAAATCTCCTCTCAGCTGAGAATCTATCAAAACCACAAATGTCAATTTAGACCTTAAGTAATTTTTAATCTATTTCCATGTGTTTGAAGGATGGAAGCCAGAACTGAATTACCTGCTGAATTCATTTTTGCCAGTCATCTTCACTTTCAGTGTAAAATATTTTAACTTTTATTTTGTTCATATTTGCATTTACTCTCATCATACTTCCTCGGTAGTACTCACCTAGCTCCTAATGGAGTCCCTAGGCTTATCTGTTTGTTCATAGCTACTATGATCCAGCTAAATAGGAATAGAAAGGTTCTTTCAAAACTAAGCATAGGTCTTACTCTGTTGCACAAGGTTCTCTTCCCCCTCCCAGGCCAACCGAACTGCTATTACCCATAGATGTCACTGAGAGTATCTGTATGCAAGGCAATATAAAGTACAATTTTAAAATTACAGGATAAATCACTAACTCTGATTAAAACAGATACAGTATTTGTGTTGAGTAACCCTGGTCACATGATTGTTTCAATATAAAGTATACCCCACCTTGAAAATACCATAATAATATGCCTTAGAATTGTTGGTTGTAGCCATGTTGGTCTAAGGACATAGGCAGACAAGGTTTTTTGGGTAGATGTGATATCTTTTATTAGACCAACTAAATAGTTGGAAAAATTAGTCTTTGTAAGTTGTATCCAGACTTCTCCTATGGTTGAAGAAGGACATTTGTCCCCAAAAGCTTGCAAAGAACGTTTTTTTTTCCAACTATTTATGTGGTCTGACACAAGATATCACATCTACCCAAAGAACCTTATCTGCCATAATACAATACCATCATTCACAAATACCTTCATTGTAACTAAAATATCTTAGTATACCTTCAAAAATTTGTAAAACCTTTTGTTCTGAAACTAAGGTACTTTTGCATAGTGAAAGCTGCCAAAAAATCTTTTTTTTTTTTTTTTTTTTTTTTTTTTAAATAATTTCAGTGTTCCAGCTTTTTTGCTTGTGCATTTAAACAGAGAGATCTCTTACTTGAAGACCTGAACCATACCACTGAGCAACTAAACAAGTTAACAGAAGCTTCTAAACATCATGTTGCATTGCTTCAGAGTGCACAAGAAGATTTAGAAAAGAAAGATGCTGTAATCCAAGAATATAGAGAACAGGTAAAAGATAGGATGCTCTTCTTGTAGAATCATTTGTTTACTTTTATAACAACTGGATGGAAAGGGGCTTAAATCTTAGATTATTTCCTAGCAACACTCATTCAAACATTTTTAATCAGTTCTGTTAGATTAAGAACAAAATATTTCTTGCTGAATTAGAGCAATAATCTAAAGGATTTGAAGCAAATGCTAGTTAAGCTAGGAGTGGGCATTTATTTTGGGCAAAGGGCCGCTTACCGAGTTTTGGCAAGCTGTCTAGGGCTGCATGAGTAGCCCTGCCCCTTGATAGGTGCTGTGCCCCTGGTCACCATCTTGGGACTGGAAGTCCTGCCCCTAACCTCAGATCTTTGCCACTGGAAGTCCCTCCCTTTTCCCCGGAAGTATTCCTCTGGGGGAGAGGGTTTGTCACCTTGGTGGGGTGTGGGGGAACAAATTACATACTAAAAATCAAACACCCATAACAAAATATTTTAATTTAATTAAAAAAAAAAAAAATATTGGCCACATAGCTACTGTTGCTGCACTGGGCAGCACAGAGACAGCCATGAAGCAGCTGCACTGCAAGCTAGCACAGTGCAGGCCCCGGGGTCAGCTGCAGCAAATGGTGCCCAGCAATGGCAAGCTGTGGGGAGCGGGGCAGATTTCCTCTGCACTGAGCAGCAGTTTCTGCTCAACTGCTGCTGCCACTCGGCTCCAACAGGTGAGCCCAGAGCTGGTGTGGGGCCCAAGCTAGCAGCAGCGGCAGGGAATAAATTGGTGCTCAGCACATAGGAAAAGTGCCCTTCCCACCCCACCCCCCATGCCCTGTGCTGCAGCCACTCAGAGCCCATGTGAAGCTGGCTGTGCCTGCTCTCTGTTGCCACCACTGCTTTACAAGGCAGCAGTGACATACCAGAGAGGCAGGACAGCCCCGCGCAGGCTGAGTGGCTGCAGCAGGAAGTGCTGGTCATCAGTTGTCGGGGGGGGGGGGGGGGGGGATGCTTTTCCCCCGCACTGCACACCAGTTCGTTCAGCCCCGCAGTCCTTCTTTGCCCCTGCCCTGCCTGGCGCTACCCCCCACCCCTCCCCCCAAACTTCTTACCTGAATTTCCTGTGCCAATGCAGCCACAAACAGCCCCACAGTTCCAGGCCAAAAGCCCCTGGTAGGTATTTTAAACACAAATAAATATTTCTTAAGTTTTGCCTATACTTTTATTTGCATAACTCACTGGCCTATCAAATAGGTCTGCTGATAAAAATCCTAATGTACGTATAGGTATATTTACAAAAGTCCTTCTGCAAGTATTGCTTGGATCAGTGTGCTGGAAGAGAATAACGTGTACTTGTGAAAGTATTCTTTTGTGAGTGTTAGCAATGTTGCCACCTGTGGGATTTGCCAACTGAAGATGTATTGGTATACTTGTATCAGAAAGCTCATTTAGGCAAATGTTTAAAAACCTGCAATCAAACCTTGAGAAAAGTAAATGAGGCTGAATGTCAGCAAAAAATTAAGCAGGTTAGGTGCTAACACAGTACACTATCATGTGAATCTCTTTTAAATAGTTTGGTAGGAATTGCTATTTGATTAACAACAGTGATACAATTGTAGGTAAATATGGAAGAACAGCTGATATTAAAGTTGTGAAGTGTAAAATATTAAATATTCCAAATACCATCTAAGATTGGCGTACTTGCATATTTTATTCACAATATTAGAATTTATGCCTAGTTTCTGCCTTTTTCAGCTTCTGTGATATTTTTACAACTTTTGAATTCTAATTGATTGGGTTTTTATAATAGCTTGACCAAAAGGTGGAGGAATTGGAAAAGAGGAAGAATGAATATGACCTAAAAATAAAACAAATGGACTGTTTTGTGGACTCCTCTCTGTCTACAGCAGTAGCACAGGTACAGAATTTGGGGGACAATGATCTGTTTGACCATGCTTCGCTGAAGCTTTTATATATGTATACAGGCAGTCCTCAATTTTATATTTGAGTTGCAATGTACCGCTCTTACGATGTTTATAAATTGACACCATGTTTCGACTTTCCGATGGTCAGCCAGACACGGGGTTAGCACACAGAGTGGTGAGTGGCACCAGCGGTCACACATGTGGGCTGATGACGAGCCTCACACCCAGCTAATCTGCACACCACCTGGCAGCAGCCCGCAGAGCCAGATGTGCAACCAGCCATGTAAAAGGAGCACACAGCAGAGTGAGTTGGTGGATGGCAGCAGCAGCCACTACATGTGAGAAATAGGGTATTGGATCTTGGTTTAGGAACTGATCCCCCATTTATAACATTGTTCCTATGGGAAAGATCAGTTCTAAATTACAGCATTTCAACTTAAGACTTGGTTTTAAGGAACCAATTGTGTCAAATCCAAGAACTGCATTTATATATGTAGTGTACATATGTAGCATACAGTACACATGTAGGAGGAGAGGGGCTTCAGACCATAGATTTATCTGTGAAATTGTTTCTCCTATTTGAAAGATAAGTAGTGCTGCTGCTTTTTGTTGTTGTTTTTGTCCTCCACTGACCTGGTATTAAAAATAAAATGTATAACACGTATAACTTTTTTCAGAAATTTAAATAAAAATTTTTTTTCCAGTGTCCAAGAACTCCTCCTAATTTTAATCTAAATCTGGCAAAACTTTTGGAAACTCAGGAGCAGGAAATAGCAGACAGGAGAGCCTCTGCAGTTACTCTGGAGCATCTTGTATCTAAACTGAATGAAGAAAGAACAGATAAAAATGATGAGATCCTAAGGCTGAAGGTAACATAAATTAAAATCAGGGGCAGTTTGTAAATCTACTAATTTCATATTAATTTTTAGTTCATTTTAGTAGGCTGTGTCTTTAGAACCTTAAGTTAATTCAGGAAAGTAGTTCTTAATCTTGTTGCATAGCCTGAGACCAAAGTAAAAAAAGCAGAAATATCAGGGGAATTTTGTATCACTGCTGCAACCCCTGCTTTTATCCAAGAATGATAGTGGCTTTCTCCAAAGCAAATTTTGTTCAAACATTGAATGGCAGATTCATGGGGGGGCTTGATAGAAAATTACTTTGAATGCTTTCAGTGTTCCTTCTGTTCTTTATTGAAAGTGTTAGTTGTACTTCAGTTTTCAAAAAAGGTGTTTGTAACATTGGTTTAGGAGCAGTTATGTGAATTGGAAAACACACGCCTGGAAATGCTGTCATTAATGGAAGAAAACCGGAACCTACAGGGTCAGATTGAAGATGCTCAGATACAATGGAAAAACAGGTAAAATCTTCTGTAACCTCAGAATTCAGTTTATATTAGGGATGCACTGATAGAGATTTTGGGGGCTGATACTGATAGCTGGTTTTTAAGGAGGCATATCAGCCAATACCTATCCGATTTCTGATGCAGCTGCATCCAGCCGGTAAGTTTGTTGTGATGGAACGGGAGGGAAGAAGCATTGGGCGGGGGTGGATAGATCAATGCCCTGCTCGGATGAGGGAGGTGATGGGGTGGGGTCATGGTTCATCCAGGAGAGGGTGGCTCCTCCTGCTGCGTGCACCCCAGGAGAATGAGGTGGAGGGAGTGGGGAAGGCGCATGTGCCCCTAGATCTGCACAGGGTGGAGCAGGCTGCGGCCAGGGCTAGACCAGGGTCTTCCCGGCAGGGGCTGGTCCAGGCTGCACTTAAGGCAGGCAGTGGCACTGGGAGGGGAGAGAGGCTACAGAGGGGGCTGCAGCCACCCCCAAATTTCACTGTAGCCCTCCCAGCACCATTGGTGCCCTCCCCAAGCACAGCTTTGGCCCAAACCCCTCCCCCAGTCACCAGGAAGATCATGGCGTAGCCCCAGCCCACAGCAACAGGCTATCCTACCCATGCAGGTCCAGGGGCACATGCCTTACCGCACCCATGCCCTCCCAGGGTGCATGCAACAGCGGGAGCCGCCTCTCCCTCCCCATGCCCCCTGGATGAGCCACGGCTTCATCCCATACCCTGCCCTGCTCTGCCCCACGCCTGCCCCAGCCCCGCTCCCTCCCTTACTGTGAGGGGCATTGATCTATTCCTCCCCTTCCCCTTCCACCACAGCAGACTTGCCAACTGGACACAGCTGTCCAACCTACTGGGCTGTGTTTAATGCTGTGCTGCAGCTGTGCATATGCACAGGCATTTATCAGCCAAATTATTGGCCACATCAGGCCAATTCTTCCAGTACAGTCAATTTTTTTTATATCGCTGCCACTTTATATCTGTGCACCTCTTATTTATATAATGATTTAATTCCCAACTATGGCTGGAAGAGCAGTAAACTGAGATAAATGGACACTGATTTTTGTGGAAATCTTTTAAAGGTCTGGGAATGTTGTCTTTGAATTACAGTTTATTAAAGTACAATAATTAAGCTATTAACAAAACATGTAAATAACACTTTAACTACATCTGGAATCTTTAACATGGCAAAAATAAGGAAAGTAAATGGAATGTGAATTGCCAGGGTGATTGTCATACTAAAAGTAAATGGAAATTTTATCGTAGACTTGAATTGAGGTCAGTTTTCTAGATTTGTTTCTCTGCTTTCTAAAGCTGACTTTCAATGAAAATGGAAAAATGAATGATGAAAGACTTCAAACTGCAGTATATCCTTAGGTGGGTTAGACATGATCTTCATTCTGAATCACCAGGCTGTATCTTCGGTATTGAACAGAAATTTTTCACAATTAGACTTGTTCATGTGTCTTTCTAACATTTTTGAACCATCTAAAAGTCTTCATAAAATATAGAATATGGGGATAATTCACTGTAATATAATCTTCTGTTGCCACATTTTTTAATTAAGCAGAATAAATCATTTAGGGAAAAATACGTTAAAGCATAAATCGCACGCAAAGCTACCACCTTGACAACCTAATAAAAGATAGGACTTAGATCTGCTCTTCCATTAGAAAGCATTGAAAATTGGAATGCTTAGAATTTCCTGAATTCTAAAATTAACAACAGTTTTACTGAAGATGGATTGAAAATTGTAGAGACCGTTTTCAGTACTACTTTACACAAAATGCCTGGGTAAAAAATGTTTAGACTACAAAGTCACGCATATGCTCATTTCATGTCTGTTGTAACACTGGTGTTGGCAGTTAATCTTTTTAGACTCGATGACCCTCTTGGAAAATACCACTACTTAGTTTTCAGTCCTGTGGAAAATAATAAAGCAGAGGAGTTCTTTTGCAAAGAACTTGAAATGACTCCAAAGATCAAAATGTTTTTGTCAGTATAGAAGAGAAATATCTGGATCTCTGATCTTCTTTCCCTGCATGATCTGCTACTCTGCTTTCTGTTCTCTGCCATGTGCTACCTGCCAGATCTGCAGCTCTGCTTTTCACTGTGCTCCCTGCCTGCATGGTTCTCTAAAACTGCATGCTCTGAAAGTTCAGGTGCACTGGACACTCAGGTTGTCTGTGGCTATGTTCCACAGGTTGTCATGAAGAATAAATTCATAATGAGTTAAGCACTTGAGCCCTACAGGAACGAGCTGTACAAAATATCCTCTAAGGAATGTATGATTTTGTCTTCAGCGCAGGCTTTGAATAGTGTGTAATTAAAAAAAGGCAGAGGTCTCCACATTGAGCAGTGAGGCCGAAACAAAATTGCTTGGTCTCTCTACCATGTGCTCGAGTAAGATGGGTCCTGGAGAAAACAGTGTATGGAAGTCTGAGATGGGCATGTGAATTAAGATGTCACAGGCAATCTTTATTTTGGCATCTCTTAACTTTGAAGTGCTTAACTTTACAACCTTAACATATTTCTAACACAAGGTTTTGGTGTAATGTATGAAGATTTAATAAAAGTAAATTTGAAAAAATAGATTTTTTTTATTATCACAGCATTTCTTCCACTTCAAGCAATGATGTAATCAATAGCAGGAGGAGGTTCTTATCCTCTAGTGAACCAACACAAGAGAGGGATAAGATGCTGGCTTCAGAATGATGACACTTCAAGATCTGTGTTCCCTACAGCTGTGGAAAAGGGTGGCACAAGACTTTTTTCTACTGCTTTCCTTCCAACTTGCTCTGCTTTGTCCCTGTTATATCTGTCTCTAGCCAACTCCAATGAGCCCTAGTCAAATCTCCACCCATTTCTGCTCTCAGTTTTCTTGCCAAATCATTCCTATTTCCTTCCCAGTTCTCCAGTCTTCCCTCCCCACTATCCCTTCCTGCTAACTTCTTCATACCCACCAAATTTCTATTCTAGTCCTGCCTCCTGGGGCTTATGATCTAATCCTAATGTTTTTCCCCAGCAGCTTTTCCCAGTCTCTGCCCACATTAGTGCCCTTGTATCTCCATACACTCTAGCTTCTTCTCAGTGAGCCTCCCTTCCTTCTATTTGTAGTGGTTTCCAGTCCCCTTGCCCTACCCAGCTCCCTTTTTCAATTGGTTCCTTTCCATCCTGATTTCTCTTCCATGGCCAACCTGTCTGAGTCTGGCATTCTTGCCAACCTTCTTCCCCCAGTTTCTGACCTCCAGGCTCCTTGGTGTACTTCCTCAGAATTGTTCTGCACCACTCCAAGTCCATCTTGTTTTTGCTCAATTTGAATCATACTGCTTCCTCCTTCATTCTGCCCAAGTACTGGGTAATAAGAGGGGGGGTCATTCAGAGCACAGGAGAGATGGACTCCTTGCTGTCTGCTATCCGGAACAATTATTGCAGACTAAATCTGTTTTCCCTTGAAAAACTTTCTCCAAAGCTAAGAGCCAGTGGTGCTCACCAAAGCAACATTCACCAGAAATTAACTAGGAAAAATACATTTCTAATGTTTCATTCACAGAAATGGCTAAACTATTTTGGCTGAAATTTAAAGGGGGGGGGGTGACCCTGAACCAAATACCTAATGTATTAATTTGGATTGCTTTTTTTTAATTTGCCAAAGATTTAAGCAACTAACAACAAGTGTAAGTGTTGAGCAATATGACTAAGCAATTCAATCCATTCTACCTATTATTCTCAAAAAATTATTATTTAAAAAAGAAAACAACTTGCATCTTATTGCTGGACTTAAAACAAAAAAGGCATGCCTTCTTCTAGGGCACCTCTTTACTTATGTTTGTGTGTTTTGAGTCTAGTTAATGTTAACAAAATGAAAAGTATTTAAGCCTTCTGAATAAAAAAACCCCTCTTATCCTCCTAACTATGAAAGAGCTAAGTTCAAAGAGGGGAGGAAGTTTTCTAACCCAATACAGGATCAAGATTGTCAGTTAATAATAATTTGCTAAAACCTCAGTTGTATAATGCACAGATCAATATTTGCTAGTAAAAAGATGATTTAAATAAAAGTGCTCACTTCTCTTTAAGCACCTTTTGTGTATGTTTGCTTTAAGTAAAAAATCTTTAGTATCAGAAACTTCAGACTCCTTCCAGAGCTAGATTTTCTTGATGCATGATAACCAAATTTTGAACAAGCACAAAGTCAGCCTAACTAAGTCAGAATAGTTTATTCTGAGGCAGCTCTTGTTTTATCAGTAGTTTCTTTTGTGCATAACAAGGATGATTTTTTTTTTTAATATTTCTACAGGGATCACAAACATCAGAGTGAGGAGCATCTAAAAGAGACAGAGAAAGAAATTGCTGAAAAAAGACTAGCAAAGGTATTCTTTTTTTTTTTTTTTTCATATGATGTTCAGTTGCTTGTTTTATGCTTTGAAGTCCTGCTCCTCCATGTTTTGTTCTGTTTCATATCATTGCAAAATTTCTGATGCTAGTGGAGGGGACAGTGCCTAATTTTACTTTATTGCTTCCACTGTAGTTTAAACCCATTGAAATTAAAAATAACATTATAGTTAAAGAAGAGTGAGGGAAAATAAGACCCAGTAGCCTTGCTTTATTCCACTGGGACTTGTGAAGATTTTGCTGTTTTCCTTTTTCTGAAATATGCAAAAAAGAAAGGTAGCTTTTAAGTTGCAATGGATACTGTTTATGGCAAACGCTGAATAAGTTCAGTTCTTCAAGTTATGTATTTCCTAGACATTATTACAGCATGGTCTTACAGCAGCACTGGCTATAGTAGCCCAAGGGATGAATTGTTGTGGGTATTTTTTGCTGATATGTAATGTCTTTCAGTGTATAAACTGAGCTATTTACATGCTTTTATAATGTCTGAATTCTGTAGCTATAACTCTTCCTAATTTGAATTTTTGTAGAATAAAGCAATGGAAGAAATACTGAAAATGAGATCTGAGTAAGTTAAATGCTGTTTGATACCTAGAAATTTGAATCCTAGAACCCTTAAGTAATGTATCTGAAAAAAAAAAAAAGCCCCAAAGATGAAGATTAGCTTTGCCTTTTAAAGTACAAATATTCGGTTCTTAGTTTCCATCAGTAGGTGGTAGCAGTTCCTACATTAGCTACAAAATTAAAACCTAGATAATGTGTTTCGAAGTGTACATCTGTGCTTTCTGTTTTTATAAGCCTCTCAAAACCAACTTGTTATGATACAGATTACCAATCCCTTTAAAAATGCTTACAATGCATGTGAATAGCTCTGCTGATTTTACTGGGACCGTTCATTTATGTTTCTGAACGCTATAAAGCATTATCTCCAACTCTTGGCATTTGAGAATACTGGCTGCTTCTGTGTTTTCAGAACTTGAAATGATGGGCCTTGGGAGTAGAACAGAGTTCTAAATGAAAACCACATTTTGAAGCATTAGTCTTACCACATTATTGTTGTCAATATTTGCTGCTGAACATATATAACTTATGATCCCACAAAACCTGTATTTAATTTGCTTATTTTTCTAATGTGCCTATTACTATAGTATGCTGGTGATGCCGGAAGTTAATATTTAACTTCTTTTTAAGCTTGTAATTGTACCATTTCTGTGGCTTTTCCTTTATCAAAGCTTGAGGGGAAAAAGCCCATGAAATTGCTGATACAGAGTTCCTTCTCTACATTCAACAATAGGGCTGTGCAAAGCTTTGGTCTCTGATTCGATTCAGCAGAGATTTAGCCCAATTCAGTGGCTGAATCTCTGAAACCAAATCGAATTAGGAGGCCCTTTAATCTCTCCAAATCAAATTGGAGAGATTCGGAAAGATTTGCTGATTCGTACATAGATGTAGCTTTAAATGTTGTTTCTGCATACCTCAAGGTGCCAGGCAGCTTGTGAATGCTGCAATGGAGGGGCAGCTGGAGCCGTCCCATAGGAGCACGGGGGCTTCCTAGTGTACTTGGCAGCAGAGCTGGAAGTGGACCAAAAGCACTTCTAGGGAGCGCACAGGGGGATGGGAGGCACTCCCTGGTTCGACAACTGATACCTCCTGGGTCTCAGGGTGCACCTGGGGTCCCCCCATGGCCAATTGCTGAGCCAGGGGGGTATGGAAGGAAACCTCTGCGCCCTCACCGGCAGAACCAGGAGTGGATTGGAAGTATTTCCGGTCCAATTCCAGGTTTGATGCCCATCTTGCACCCCACCCCCCACCCCCAACGCGTTCCTGTGGGATGCTCCATCTGCCCCAGCATTTCAGTGTTCATGAGCTGCATCTGGTACCTCAATGGATATAGAAAAAACATTTAAAGCTGTGTCTATGACCAAATAGCTGATTCGATGCTGCTGAATCGTATTGGAGACAGTGCTCCAAATCAGTTAATCAAATCACTCTCCCCAATTCAGGCCGAATCTGAATCGAAAACGGCCCATTTCGTACACCCCTATTCAAGTGCCAGTGGATCAAATTTAGTGACAGACTAAAGATTTTTTTTAAACTTGTTTCCGGGAGGTTTGCTATTCTGTTAAATTAAGAAGGGCTAAATGTGTATTAAGAGTTTCTTCTTATAACCACAGAAATTAAACAATGTGAGATCTAGTGTTTGCATAAAGGGCATCTTAAGTGAAAGAGTTTCTCAAAATTTTGTTAATGCTGAGTTCTGAATAAAGGTTTCTTCTCTCCCAAGTGTTCATTAAGGACTGGATTAATTAACTTGTCAAACTAACATTTTCTTTGAGTCTCTGATTTTCAGTTTAGTCTCTTGTCATTGTTTCATTAAAGTGTTTAGAGCTCCCTTACTCTGTAAAATTGCCTTCTGTTCTACAAACATTTCTTCTTGTGTTTATTGCATCCTAGGCTAGGTACAAACATTTAAAAAACCTAAGGCAGAATCTATCTAAATTACATGATTTCCTATAAGTGGTGTGGTTTAGATCAATAGCAAACAGAACACACATAAGGGGGTGTGGGAGAAAGGGGTATGCAAATTTTAGGTTGGCTGGGCAGGGGCACAGCGGTGGCAGGAGTGCAGTGGCAGTAAGTGGGCAGCTCCCGCAGATGCCACCAGCACTGTCGGCGGGAGAAGGTGGCGAGCACCGACAAGGGGTCAGTGACCACCCGCAGACACTGTTGACAGTGGCTAGCAGGGATTGATGACCACCACTGACGGCATCTGCATGCAGAGGGGGGCAGTGGTAGGCGCCGTTTTGTAGGGGGTGCTCTTGCCATGCTCAGGGTGTGTGTGTGCACCCCTTACATGTCACCCCTGTATCACATGCTCAAGAGGTCCCAAGTAGATAAAAGGTTAATGCCTATCATCTTCTCTAATTTTTTCTGTTTTTTATTCCAGTATGAAAACAGGCAGTGTTTTTTGCAGCAGAATAGGACTTGGACAAGCATCAGATTTTAAGGGAGGGAAAGTATACTCAAGGGGTTCTTGTGGGTTCCAAGTTTGAAATGGGAAACGACTTTTTTCCCCTGTATTGAATCTGAAGTTCATGAAGACTACTGAAAAATCAGACAAAAGGACCTGTTAAAAATGATTGTATATGGAGGGCTGAAATATTGTGAAAGATATTAACACACAGTTAATTTTTTTTTAATATTTAACATTTTGTTGACAGACTTGAAGAGACTAAAAATGCTCTTAAAAACGCAGAGTGTGTCTGCCTTGAAATGACCATGGAAATAAAACGGACAAGAGCTTTGGAGTCCAAAGCATTTCAGGAAAAAGAAGAAATTAGATCAAAACTGGAAGAAACATATGAAGAGAGAGACAAAATTGAAAAGGTTACAAAAAACATGGGATTTCTCTTTTCTGCTAATTGCTTGCAATAGAACTGCAACTGGGAGACTGAAAAGTCATTATTGTTAAGCTGTAAATGATGGTTGAGGATTGTCTCTGAAAACATACTTTGTTTATTTTATAGTTTGTATATATTTACAATACTTCGTAATACACTAATCAAATGTTGATGGAAGCTTGAGCATGGAAACCATAATAATTTGCAATGCAGATCAGACAACTGCATTTTTCCAAAGAGAAAACTAATCCAGTAGCTATAAGAGGATTGAATACCATGTAATCGAGGAGTAAACCCATTAATACATTGCATGCTAGGATTTTAAAGAGTAGTATTACTAATTTGAAAATAAACTGCTTCTTGAAAACCAAAGGGTGGGGGTTTTTTTAAGAAGAGTTCCAAACTGCATTCAGTTTTATTGTCTGATTTCAGGAGATGGACTTTCTAAGGAAGCAAGTAGATTCACTCACTTTGGAGAATGGGAAGCTAGTAGGCCATCAAAACCTAAACCAGAAGATTCAGTATCTTGTGAAACTGAAAAAAGAAAATGTCAAACTTATTGAGGTATGTTCCAGAGATTTAGAATACAGATTGTATTCACGGTTGGATAGAGAACAGAGAAAATGTTTAATACAGCAGACTAAAATTTCCATTCTTCTCTGATAAGAACATTTGGCATATTGCAGTTCCATGCAGTCACCTGTGGGTCATAACAAGTGATCTTGATTTTTCCCTGATTTAAAAATTGCAAATTCTCTGATTAACCACCCCCCATTCATGTTTTTCTATGATTAAAATGAAATGCCACTATATATAGATACCTATATATCAAGTTCGAAGCCTACTACTGCCTCAAGTACTGTAATAAAATAAATTCTAAATATCTATACATTTTGGCATTTGATTTCTTCAGGATAATCAAGGATCTCCCTGCCTCGTTCATTCACACAGGTCCAGATGCGGCTGTGCACACTGCTTTGTGGCACTGAGCAGTCCTGATATGCTGGTGCCCTGTCCATGCCCCCCTGATCCCTTCCAGCCCTGCCAAAGGGGGCCCCAAGCTGCCTGGGCTATGGAGCCAGAGACCCAGGGCTGCAGCCCCAGCTGCTGCCTTTAGGAGGTGGTGGCTGCTGCAGTGGAGTGAAACAGAGCCTGGCTCCCCCTCCCTCACAGGCCACATGGATGCAGGATGGCAGCTGTGGGCTTGGGGGGGCACCCTGACCTGCTGCCCTTCCCCCATGACCTTTGTAGCCCAGCAGGTAGGACCTGGCACAGTAAGGCAGGAAGGCTCAGTGCTGCCTCCAGGAGCCCCATGCCACCATGGCAAGGCACCCCGTGCCCCCAACAGCAGCAGGGGTGGCAGAATAGGGTTGTGGCTCCTACTGCTGCTGGGGGACAGGGAGTGCCTTGCCATGGCAGCAGCACTGAGCCTCTTCGCCTTGCTCTGTCCTGCTGCGCTGGGTCCCACCTGCCGGGTTGCAGAGGCTCTGTAGGGAGGGCAGGAGGGTGGAGAGCCCTGACCCTGCATCTGCCCCTGCCCTGTGCATAAATCTGGGGGCACATGCTGTTCCCCCCCCCCGATCCCCCTGGGAGTGCACACTGTGGCAGGGAGCCAGCCCTCCCACTTCCCCCAAAGGAGCTGTCTGCTGCTTTGTTTTGGGCCCTGCAACTGTACATTCCAGCCCCAGGGCCCAAGCTTTGCACACTGTCCAACTCCGTCCCACCCTCTGTCCCTCCCTATGGGGGACTCGGCACTCCCCCTGCAACTTACCTGTGGGGTGCACGTCATACCCCCTGCCTGATTGCCCTCCTCCTGCTTCCCCAGCCCCTTGCAGGCTGGCAGGAAAACTTTCTGTTTCCCATGTTTTTTTCTTTCAAAAGAGAAAGTGTGCGTTTTTTCTCTTTAAAAAGAGAAAATTTGCATTTTACTGCATTTTTCCATGATGAATGGAAAACTCAGATCCCTGGTCATAATATCAGTTTAATCATCAGTGTCAGAATTATTTCATGGAGCTACCGGATCCTTGAACAAGTAGTACAACTTTAAAATAAGTTGTTTTAATGACTTTACACTTGAGAGAGGAGTATAATCCCTTTGGACAGACATTCTCATAATACTAGGTATCCTATTTTTCTCTTTGCAGGAGGTTGAAAAACTGCGTATTGAAAATGCTGTGTTGAAAGAAGCGAAAAAATCTGAATGATGTAAGGAATTATAAGATGCAGTACCACAGTTCCCAAATATCATTGTACAAAAATGTCCATTGATTATAAAACAGGCAGTTCTGGGTTTTTAAAGTCATCCTTCACTGCTGAGCCATAGCCCTTCATCTGATGGATTCAAGATAACTAGGTATGTCAATCTGTGTACTGTGCCAGATAGTAGCTTTTAGTGGAGCATCAGTCCTAGCTTATCCAACAACTTTTTAGTGCCTTTGAACTTCCTCATCCTGAAGGTGCTCTATAGTCTTATCTGAATACCCTATTTTGTGCTGAAAGACTGTTGCAATTGTGCCTTGTGAAGAAAAAGTGGTTTGTTTTCACTGAAATGTCTCATCTCATTTCTTTCTGTCCTTCAGATTCCTCTCCCCCTCACCCCAAAAACATTCTTTCTTCAGCAGGTGAATTTGTGGAAAGATGCAAATTCCCACAAGCAACTCTTGTAATATTTTTATCTGTTCAAATAGTGCATGTTCATACTGTTGTGATTAGTCTGTCAAAGATTAATGTTCATTCCTTGAAAATATTTTGTACTAAGGCTTTTTCAACAAAGCAATAATGTCAATTTAATAATAAACTGATATGTAAATAGTACTGTTAAGGTGGTGGAATTTGTGGCATTATATTTTTATTGCTCTCGTTTTGCTCTCTTGTTTGGAATTCAGATGCTTTTAAACCTAATTTTTTTTTCTCTCCCTCTCTAAGCTTGGAAAATGACCTTTGCAGTGGTGGACACTGTTCTTACATTTGTTTTGTGGAGACTGCCTTCATTGCTTAACTTGATTAAACACCATATAACTAATTTTTCTCAAGCAGAAGTCAGTCTTGTCACAATAGTGTTAATGTGTGGAAAGTGCATCTTCTAAGATTATAGTAGAACCTCATTAATCACACTGAGGATTTTACAGACTGAAATTCAGATAAGCAAAATGTAAATTAGTTGATATACCACAAAATATTAATTGGATACAGATGTTTGGGTTTTAGTATTTGTAGTGTATCTGTATTATCTTCATATGGTAAAGTACAGTAGTGATGAATCACTATTAAATATTTAAGAGAAAGGGAGACCACCATTTTGTAAATTGCAGTGTGTGACATTTAGTGAGATTCCATTGCAGTTGCCTGCAAAGTATTTTTTTCCCCAACTTAAATATGAATTTAATTCAAATATGTTAATATTTGGTAGGAAAATAACAGAGATTTGTTTTCTCCTTGGAGGCTAGATTGGAGAAGAGAACAGGGCAATTTAACCTCAAGTAGGTTCACCAGAAAATAGAAGGCTTTGGCTTGTCTTATTTAGACTAGATTAGGAAATAGTCTCTTCCCTCTAGAAGGATACAGCTTCTCAAGACTAGTGAAGATGATTGGACAGTCATTCTGCCTTTTTCCACAATACTTTTAGCTGTTTCACAGGGCCTGTAGTCTTCCAAGTGTGCAAATGCACACCAAAAAGGCAGGCTTGTTCCTCCAATATTAATGCTGCCATTCTTTAGTTATTTCCTTCAGGCTGTTATGCCATAACCCCCTTCCCCCAAGTACACACTTAGCTATGTCAGTCTGAAGTCAGGCAGGGTAGATTTGTGCTTTAGAGGCTAAAACAGCTTTTGACAAAGCCCATTGCTTATAAAAGCTCTGTTTTAGCTGTCTATAACATCCAAATCGACCCCCGCCTCCTGCATAAAATATCTCAGACTAGCAAACTAATTTGAGGACCTGCCTGTGACCAGTGCTGTCTATCTGACATTGCAGAATGCTCAGTATTGTAATACAGCAGCAAATGCAGTTGTGATGATACCTGCAGACTCTTTAGTGTTGTAGGTCTATGATATCAATACTTCAATGTTTATGGAACTGCAGGTTTTTTTAAACAAGTCTTGTACACAAATAAGGATTTTGTTGTTTTATTACATATGAAAAACATGGAACTGTCATTTGGACCCATGCACATTAATTTCTGTTTCATAGTGGGATGCATAAAAGGAAGTGAAAACAAACAAACAGGAGTAGGAATGACTACAGTTTGGACTTTTCTTCCTCATAAGCGGGCAAAACATGAGTGAATGTATCCTGTTTTTTGACCAACATGAAAAGAAAAAAATACCTCTTTCTTAGTAACTAGTTTCATTTGTCACATTAAATTCACCGGGCTGAGGGCTTTTAGTTTATCCAACAAAGTACAAGAGAAGCCACACCAAGTTCCTCTGAACTATACACCATTTTACTGGGATGTTAAGTAGCAACATTTACCAGGAGCAGCTATATACAGCAGAGAATACACAGATGACATTCTCTAGGTGGTAAGGAAGGATCCGGGCCCCTCAGTCTATCCTCATGAACTGTGAAGACTGTTCCAGACCCCGTGCCCCCATCTGCCTTTGTGTGGAGCAGTTTTTTGTACAGTTCAGATTCCTGCCCATTTCTCTGAGATAACATCCCTTAACCAATTGAGCAGGGAAACTGAGTCATGACCTGTGACAATTGTTCTTTCTGGGGATCATCTTGTTAGTATTGGGTGTGATCACTGGCCCGGTATCTCAACTCAGTGGAAACTGTCCCTCACAATGCATCTTTTCTTACTTGCTACTCATTGTGGTTCAGACTGGACAGTTTCTGGGATCAGAGTACCTGTGAAAAGGAACGTAGCAATAGGCCCAGCACAGCAAAAAGGGAAGAGGGGTGTTGAGGGTTCCCTGCCAGTCATCAGTTCTTCATTATAGCTGTGAAGGTCCATGGCTAATGCAAGAGGTATAGATTTTTGTGTGGGGTAGCTTTTACTGGACCAATTGTATAGTTGGGAGGGACATAGGCAATCTTTCCTGTACCACAGTACTGTTCCTCAGGTCTCTGGGAGAGATCCAGACACAGCAGACCTGAGGTTACTGCTGGGGAGTCCTGAACATCCCTCAGCCCTTTTTGCTGTGCTGAGTCTAGCACTACATTCCTTCTCATGGGTACGCTGATCCCAGCAGCTGTTAAGCCTGACTCGCAAGTAGCATATGAGAAAAGTGGATGGTGATGGACAGTTTCAAGTGAGTTCAGATGAATAGGTAGGCACATACTCAAATCAAGGTGGCAGACCGATAATTTCATTGACCAACAGCAGTTCCAGCTGCCGTTTTCCCAGGCCTATTGCAGCCAGGGGAGGAAGAGGGGTTTCCACAGTGCTGATGGGCTAAGAGGGCTGCATGAAGGGCAGCCCTTGGCAGCTGTGTCTGCCATCTTGGCTGCTCCTCTTGGTGCTGGTGGTTTCCCCCAACACCTCCTAGCAGGCTGCAAAGCTGGGCTGCAGTGGCTGCTGGCTTTTAGTATGTTTGTTTTTTGTTTCTGGTAATTCTATGAAAAACTGGAAACCACTGTTTTCCGCAGGTTCCACAAAATCATGACATTGCAATTTGAGTAAGTTCCTACATATAGCATCCGGTGTGATCACTGGCCTAAGAAAGAAGAGTAATCACAGATCATGACTCAGTTTCCCACCTCCCTACTGAACTGGCCAAGAGCTCTTTATCTCCGAGGAATGGGTAGGAATTCAGAAATCAGAGCCTGAATTGTCTAGAGCTTTTCCACACACAGGCAGAGTAAGAGTCTGGAACTGCCCTCACCTGTGAGGGTTGGTTCAGACTATCATGCATAGTTTGTACTTTTGTAGCCTTTTGGCTAAGACTGGGGGAGAGGGGAGTGCAGCATCTGAACTCAAAAGCATCCCAGTCTGGGCCTTGCAGGTAGGATACTTGCTGAATTTGGGCAGCATCTGAAGGCCCAGATTGATGGTCCTGGGAGGGTGATGACTGATGGTTGAACCATACAAACTTGATGATGGAGTTCTGCTGAGTCAAACTGTGCAACTTGAATATTGGGTTTTGCCTAGTTGCATTTGTACCTGATTTGGTGGGGACGGGGGAATTCTAGGGGCCCTGTGTCCTCCCCACCTAGCATGAACACTGTGCCTGTGGGGGTTGGGAAGGCACAGCGAGCTCTGGTAGGTGGGGAGGTAGGTGTGGAGCTCCTGCAGGCAGCCGCAATGCAGCCGGCAGCAGGGGCCAGCAGCAGCCAGTAGTGAACACAGATCACCCGCAGATGCCACCAGCAGTGTACGCAGTACCTTTTTGTTGGGGGCACCTCCATGCACCTTTATGTGTCACCAGTGCCACCTAGTACTGAGTAGATACAGCTACACATCCATTAACGTGCTGTAGTTACAGTGCATCATGTTTAGTACTTGCCTAACCAAGTACTAAATCAATGCAGAGCAAGTGGTGCTACTGCATAGTAGTGCTGGCACACAGCTTTTTACTGATACCAACTGTACGCAGTAGCCTAACACTACTAAGCAGTAGAGTCTTAGCACGGGTTTTGCTCCGCATGCTATTGCAATGTCATTTTAGTACAAGCTGCCAGGTACCACCCTCGCGTCTCTCATCAAGCATCAGCTCTGGCTCTGTCTTCCCCCCCCCAACCCCTCTACAGGGGCAGCAGTCCATGGCCGCTTGTGACTGTCCAGGGCCCGGTGTCTCCTCCCCCCGCACACAACTGCCTGCCTTGAGTCCGGTGCGGGTGAGGATTGCTGAGAGACTGGAAGACGCAGGGCGGGAGCTCGTGACAGATAGCCCTTTCAGCCAATCAGTGGGCGGCTGCAGCTCCCTCCCACCCCGTGACAAAAAGCTGTATCACGTGACCTGAGCCCCAGTCAGACCCGGATGAGCCACCGGGTGTAGGCACGTGGTGTGTCCGCGCCGGGCGGGGGCGGGGGCGGGCGCTGCCATGCGGGGCGCTGGGCCCTCGTGCGCGGCGGCGGCCGGCCTGCTGGGGGCGCTGGCCGCCTGCTCCGCCAAGCTGGTTCTGGGTGCCGACTACCTGCGAGAGGTCTGCATGGCGGCCGCCCGGGGAGCCGAGGCGGCTGCTGGCCCCTGCGCCTGGGTAAGAGGTAGCTACCTGCTCCTTGGCGGCGGCGGGCGCGGCGCGGGGCAGGGCAGGCACCGCAGTGGGTGCCCTGCAAGGGGGCGGCGCGGAGCCTCTGCCTCCCGCCCCGCTCGCAGCCCGTCAAGCTGAGAAGCAGCCGCTTCCCTGCAGTCGCACCCCTGCTCGGCGGGGTTTGGCATGATGCACTGGGCTGAGGCCGCCGCCTGCCCCGGCCCTGATGCAGCGCCGTCAAGTCCTTGCGGGCCGCGCGTCGAGTAGAAGCATAGACAATCCGGGCTGGGAGGGACCTGCCATCTAGTCCAACCCCCTGCTTAAAGCAGAACAGTCCCCGCTTAAGTACCTGCACCTCTGCCTACGGCAGCTCTAGCCAGTGGCTTCCTGCACAAAAACGATGGTTTAGTCCTTGGCCATGTTTGCCTGCCGCCCTACAGGGAGCGGGGAGAATGGAGAGTCCCCAGGATTGTTTCCAACAGTGGGAAAGAAACAAGGTCCCTGCGTTAAATCATTTGCAGGAGGTCTTCCAGGCTTGGCCCCAGAGACAGGAGCAGATCAGCAGCTTGTGGCCTAAATTGCTAGAGAACGATTGTGGCTTTGTGTTGACAGATGTTGGGTCCCTTTTCAAGGTGTCTGAAGATGTGGGAGCACCAGTTGTTTCCTGCCAGAGCTCTCACCATGGAGGGGAGCGATAAATCTCCTAGGGAGAAGGGCAGGTTATCGAAGGCAGTCTTCACTGTTTGGTGACTTTTGGTGCCAGCATGCTGCTCTATTTAATTCTGTTAGGGAGGTTTCTTAGACATAGAATTTATCTCAGGGTAAAGCTTCTGAGTATGCTACATTTATACATTAAGATAACAGGTTTCCTTTACACATTCATTCTGAATCTACTAAATGAGAATGCTCTTCAGCCACCACAGCTTCTCTTCTGGTGTCAAGCATCTTTTATGACGATGTAAATTGTGGTGGTGCTCCTTTGCCAAGCCTTCTCAGGCCTGCCCTTTTCCTTTAGTAGTTCAGTGTCCGGAGATTAATGCCAAAGCCATTCTGGCTTGTGCTTTACTATAAGTCAGCAATTTATACTGCAGTTTTCTTACAGTTACCAGGAGACTGACTAATGTGTAAAAGTAGCTGTCAGTATACAGACAAATAATAGCTTCGAAATATTCTGGTGACATTTTCATAAAATCGTACAAAAGGAAAGCTAGCATGACCTGGGAAACCACCACAACCAAATGCCTTGTAACTTTTGAACATTCTTCCTGGAATAGATGGACGTTACTGCAGTTTCATAGTACTAAGAAACAATTGTTCTTATTCCTCTCTCCTGCTAACAATTTCCTCCTTTTAGTTCTGTTGTACCTCCTTTCTCTCATTACAAGGAAAGCTAGATGCAGCTCTTGATTTCCGTCATGTCTCCTTTCCTCAGATGTTTCAAATGTCTTTGTAGAGGTCTCTACTGCTTTTGAACTTATTTGTTGGGGGGTTTTTTTAGCCACAAGAATGCTTAAAATACATAGTGTAGATCGTATCAGATATTTAGATGGATAAACATGTACCAAAAGGTGTATTTATGCTTTAAATAAATGTTGAGACTAGGTATAAGCAATAACTAAAAATCATTTTTGAGAAGGGTTAGCGCCAATAAGTCATCAAACATGAGGCTGAAGTTGGTTGTTTATTCCCGGTTCCCTTTTCCTTTTTCAAAGCTAATCTTAGACCCAGTAAAAGCTTGTTATTAATGAATTGTACATCCTAAGGAGAGAGAATTAGCTATTAGCTATGCATATGTACTAATTAATATGTAAAATAATATCCCACATCAAATACAGAGCCCTAAAAGGTCAGATTAGGATGGGATTATGAGGCAAAATACTTCTTGGGCCATTCCAAACTTCCTGTTGATGCCACTGGGGGACTATCCCAAAGAACCCTGACCACAGTCCTGCCCAGCCCAAAGCACGGTTTGACTGTGCCGGGCTGCCAACTAACAGCCCACACACCCACTATATACTAAGTATGATGGCTTGAATAAGGAACTGGCTCTGAGGCTGGGATTATGGCTAGAAATTCTGGTTGGGCCACCCATCAAAATACCTCTGTGCCACCACTGTACTTAGCACAGTGGCCGGGGTGCTGTCATTTGGCAGCCTGGTACAGTCAAACTGCGCCTTGGGCTGGGCAGATCTCTTGTCAGAGATGTCCAGGAGTCCCCCAGTGCACGGAGACGTGTTCCGGTGAAGTCTGACCAGAACGCATTGGACACATCTGACTAGTGACTTGCCCAGCCCAAAGTGCAGTTTAGCTGTGCCAGGCTACCAACTGACAGCACCCAGCTGCTGTACTAAGTATACGGAACCGAATAAGGTACTGGATTTGGGGCTGGGATTATAGCTACAAATCCTTCTTGAGCCACCCCAGAACACATCTCTGTTTCGCCAAGGGGTCTCTGACCACACGCTTGTCCGTCCCAAAGTATGGTTTGGCTGTACCAGCCTGCCAATTGACAGCACCCAGCCACTGTGCTGAATACATAGGCCCGAATAAGGAACTGGATTTTGGGCTGGGTTTACACCTAGAAATCCTTCTCGGATTTCTGAGAACAGAACACATCTGTGTGTCACCGGGGAATGCTCCCGGACATCTCTGACGAGAGACTTGCTTGGCCCAAAGCGCAGTTTGACTGTGCCAGACTGCCAGTTGACAGCACCCCAGCCACTGTGCTAAATTTAATAGACCTGAATAAGGAACTGAAATTTGGGCTGGGATTAGAGCTACAAATCCTTCTTGGGCCACCCTCTGCCAAACCCCTGTGGCACCAGAGGACTGTTCTGGACATCTCTGACCAGAGACTTGCCTAGCTGAAATTGCGGTTTGACCATGCCAGGGTGCCAACTGATAGCACCCAGCCACTGTGCTAAGTATATGAAACCGAATAAGGAATTGGATTTTGGGCTGGGGTTATAGCTACAAATGCTTCATGGGCTACCCCAGACCACATCTCTGTGCCACCAGGGGACTTTCCTGGACATGTCTGACCAAAGACTTGCCTGGCCCAAAGCGCATTTTGGCCATGCCAGGCTGCCAGTTGATAACACCCTACCTACTCTGCTAAGTATATAGACCCAAATTAGGAACTGGATTTTTGGGCTGGAATTATAAATAGAAATCCTTCTTGGGCCATACCTCTGTGGTTAATAGTTAAGCTTTTGTTTATGGAGTACCACTGTTCCCCTTTTCCCTTTTAATAAACTTGTTTTAATGTAACATTTGCTAGTGAGTGAGCAGGTTTCTTTAAGTTAAATACCCAGTTTTAAGTTATTTTACCAAGTTTCTGGGTGGCGGCTAGAGGTAAATGTGAAACACTGTTGAAAAATCTTTAGGGGCATGCTTTGGGTGGGGAGAGGGCTGCTTTAAATAAAACAGCTCTGAGAGCCACTGTAATTAAAGCATACTCAGTGTCACATGTATTTGGCAATCCACTCTTCAAAATGGCAGTGGGGATGCTTAAACAAAGCTGGTTTGAAGAGCTTTAGTTAACGGCTGCTGCCATTTTGAAACACAGGCACAGTGAATGTACATGATGCAGTGGCTGCTGGAGTGCGCTAATTAACACGCTTCAGCAGACTGACTAAATACCATGCATCGGAGCAGAGATCCGTCACTGGTGCCCTGTATTTGCATGTAGCCATTTGTCCTGCCATCCAGCGCCTGGTGGAACAGCAACATAACATTTTTAAAGATTGGGTATCAACTGGCAGGCCTACACTCAAAAAAACTAGCATTGCGTTGAGCAGGGTCATACCAAGATTTCTTCAGGATGCTCCTTGATCATTGGGACAGACTCTGAGATGATTCCATGAGGGTTTTGCCCCATGAACTCAGCAGAAGGGCACCTTCTTATTGGTAGCAATGTAAATAGCACATTTGGATGGCAAGTAAATTAGTGCCTGGCACAGCCAAAGCATTGTTTGGACCAGACAAAAACACAAGGGTGTCCAGAAGAGTTCTCTGGTGCCAAAGAGGCATGGCATGTGGTGGCCCAAAAATAATTTCTATTGCTAATCCCAGCCCAAAATAAATGCCTTATTCAAGCCATTACATTTAGTGCAGTGGGCATGGGGGTGGGACTGCAGTTAGCAGCTTGGCATGAAGAAACTGCGCTCTGGGCCCGGCAAAACTCTGGTCAGAGATGTCCAGTAGTCCCCCAGTGGCACAAAGACATGGTCTGGGGTGACCCAAGAAGGATTTCTAGGTATAATCCCAGCCCAAAATCCAGTTACTTATTCAGGTCTGTATATGTAGCACAGTGGCTAGGGTGATGGCAGCCTGGCACAGCCAGACCATGCTCTGGGCCAGGCAAGTCTGTGGTTAGAGATGTCTAGCAGAGTCCCCCCAGTGGCACTGAGACATGGCGTGGGGTGACCCAGGAAGGATTTGTAGCTATAATCCCAGCCCAAAATCCAGTTCCTTATTTGGATCCACATATTTAGCACAGTGTCTTGAAGGGTGGTGTCAGTTGGCAGGCTAGCACCACCAAACAACGCTTTGGGCCAGGCAAGTGTCTGCTCAGAGATGTGCAGGAGAGTCCCCTGGTGGCATAGAGGCATGTTCTGGGGTGGCCCAAGAAGGATTTGTAGCTATAATCCCAGCCCAGAAAGTTTTGTCAATATTTTTCCTGAATTTTTTCCTTTTTTTTTTAATTAACCAGCTAATTGTTGCTAATTTGAAGTAGTGATGACAAACTATCTAGTTTGTATCTCTTCAAAAAATAAATTGTTTCTTCCAGCTGCCTTTTTCCCTGTCTATTTTGAATGCGAGTTACTACGCTTTTTTAGTCATAACAGTAATTTTAAGCAAACACACAAGTGTTCCTGTGAGTGACTGAAATTTTGCAGGAATACAGTTCTTGATCTAAGATGTTTCTGTATCCTGGTGGCTGTGTTAAACCTGCACATTCTCACTCAAAGAGCATCTCCATAGCAGCCATAGGCAGATATAGCAGTTTCTGTGAGTTGAAGTGCTCTGTATTTAAGAGCTACAGAATGCAAAATTAAATGCTGAAATGTCAACCATCACTCTCAGGATCAGGAAGGTGGTAGCTAAGGCAAAAAATAGATTACTTCTTCCCAAGGGATTGTGGTTTGCATTTTACCTGAGATAAGAGTGATATATATCTTTTTCCTCCTCTTTTTGTCACTTGAGTCAGGTGGGTGATTTCATTTTTGTAAGCATGTAATCAGATGTGTGCTAGCTCTTGTAAAGCCAGTTTTAAGAACAGTCATTGAGTTATTAGGCTGAATACTTCACAGAGTCCTTAGGAGGAAGATTATATTTCCAATCTTTCATTTGAAAACATGTACAGTTCTTGTAAGAAAATTAAGCCTACAGCCACATAGGTGTACATAGTTTTTAGAAATGTCTCCTCTGTACAAGACAATCAAGACTCATAGTAGAGATGGTATCTTTTATTAGGCAACAAGATTTTTGCAAAAAAATTAATTGCAAAAATTTTTTTTTTTATTTTTTGATTACCTTTTCCTCAAGACCAACACAGCTACAACCTGGATCCTCTGTCCAAGCAGCATTCTGCAAAGAGTTGTTTCTGTGAAAATGCTTACTCCAGAGCACAGATTGCTTGATTTCACTGCCAGTGGGAATAAGTGGGTCCTGCTTTGGAGAAGGGTTAGCAAGGCACACTGCACAAAAAGGATCCATTTGAAATGGAGATTCTCTTAAAAGATTAACTTTGAGGCCACAAGAGGCCATTGTGAGCATCTCTTGATAACAAAAAGTGTCTTTTGTGGCAGGCACATTCTTTGATTGGTTTTTAACACAATATGTTGAAGTAGTTAAGATGTGGAGGATTTGGGTTTTTTATTTCTGTATTGCCACACTGCCCTGTGCATCAGCAGCATTATTGCACGTGGCTGTCTCTCCTCTTAGATTCTCCAGGCAGGCTTTTGCTCTTTGAGGAGCTCCTCAGCCAGTTCATGAACAAAGAGTCATCCTTAACAAACAAAGCAAGCAAAACACAACCCTGTTGTCCTGTCCTAGACACTGGGAGGGGACCTCCTGTGGCTCGAGCCCTAGCATAGTAGTTTGCCCTCTGTGCAGCCAGCGATTCAGCCCGCTGGCTTGCTTCTGGCTCTGTTTGAACTGTTCCCTCACAGTTTGTTGCCCTGTTGCTCTTCTTTCTGACATTTTTAAATTCAATGAGCCACTCTCTTATCAGCAGCCTCCCCATGAATGCATCTATTCAGTAGAACTGGCTGCCTTTTTTAAGGGGATGCGACACCCTGTTATAACTATGGAAATAAACAGTTTATTTGGAAACTAGGCTGATTCAAAGGGCAGAGAGCAAAGCTCTAGAGAAGAGATCAGCACAAGGCAAAACAAATTCCACACCACAGCTCTGCCTTAGTATAGCTACCCCATCTTTCACTGACCCTCAAAACACAGCCCCATGCTCCCTAAAAGGTGTGTGGGGTCTGAGTACAGTTATCCACTCAAGATAATTAGTGAGCATAGGGAGGGTGAGAAGCTTACCCCAGGAATGGTGTGTGTTTTCGGGAGAGCTCAGCATGGACTTGACTCCGTCAGGTTGTGGGATCTTAGGAAAAACTACTTCACAACCAGAGTGTCCAGACTGGAATAAGTTCCCTCCAGAGGTGGTGCAATCACTGACTCTGGAAATCTTCAAGAGGAGACTAGACAGTCACCTTGTGGGGGGTCACCTCACCCCCAGTTATCTTTCCTGCTTGGTACAGGGGGCTGGACCTGATGATCTTCCAAGGTCCCTTCTGGCCTTACAATCTATGAATCTCCTTCAAGGGAAGTTAAGTACAGCCTAGGCAAACATTTGTCTGAAACAGTTTAGACAGGGATGATTTTGCTTAAAACAGAAAGTTGGACCAGCTGGCCTTTTGATGGTCCCTTCCAGCCCTATTTTTCTATGAATCTATGAATTGATCTGCCATTGAAGTCAAGGAAGTTTTAACCTTAATTTCAGAGAGAACAGAGAGAACAGACTGCTTTTGAACATGTCATCATGAGTGCCTTTAGGGTCAACTTGAATTGAGCCCACTGGAGCAGAGTCCTAACAGTGGAGAGCCAATAGTGATGACCAGTATACAATTATTATGGTAACTCAGATCTCCAAGATTCAGCATCACCATCAAGCTGTAATTGAAACATGTTTATAAATCCAGCAATCAAGTCCTGTAGAATTATTTCACGGACGTTCTCAAATAGTTCTGCTGCGTGGTCTCTCGTCTTGAATCTTGTTCGCAACATATTTGGGTTTCAGAAAATTTTGTTGGCTCCCCAGCTCCTGCTAAACAATATCTCTTGACTGTTAACAAAGGGCAGTTAGTCCCCACAGAAAAGACAACACCTTTCAGGTGTGCTTGTTCAAGGGCTCTTACATTAATGAGCGCTTCAAGATTGATCCCTTTTATGTGTTCAGTGGCATCCAGGATACATTGCATACCATGAAGGCATAGCCATTAATTTAACATGTAGACAAAGCCCTGGCTTTTCAGCTGTCAACATGTATGTACTCATGGGATGTTTGCTGGGCATTTGGAGCTACAGTTTCCTCCCTGATCTGCCTATATACCCACATCAAGTACATAACATCTGGTAATTAATGTAGTGACACCTCAGGGACAATTTAAATGGTGGGGGAGTGTGGAAGTTTACAAATATAGGACAGGGCTCTTAAGCAAAACTGCACCCCTTTTCCAAACAGAGGTCCCAGTCTTATTACCAGCATTGCAGAAGGCAAAGGTCAATACTGTACAGAGCTTCTTGCAGGCTCAAGTCTGTGTTTTACTTCTAATACAATCAGAATGTAAGCGTCCATTTTTTGGCTGTCAGATTTGTCTCAAAATTGTTATTTTTTTAATCTATGGTTTCAGTGGCCAGATTGAATTCAAATATTTGCTTTCTAGGATAAAGCACTCTTTGAATGTGTGCTATTCCCTGAGCATGCAAAACAATTTAGAGTAAAACTTACTCCTCAAACATCAGCTGGTAAAAGAAGCATGATTAGACTCTGCTGTAACGGCCCTTTGTGAATGCTGTTAGAGTAGCTGTTAGGAGGCTTGTTAGGAGCAGTCATTTGATCCTGGATTCATTTTGGTCCGAATTCCATGCCGTGCTGCGGACGGATACTGGACCAAATTCAACTCTTGCTTAAACAAAATTAACTCAAAGATACAGTGCTCGTATTCAGGTCTTATGCTGAGGCTGAATTTGGACCATTTTGTATGGCTGGAAAGAAGTGACTTACATGTATTAGATCCTGAATCTGAGATCTTCCTAGATCCTGTCCTGTTCCTTCCTTTCAAATCTCATACCCCACCCCTTTCTTGTCGGTATATGTTTTTCATATGCTGTGTGGGACCTAGTTTTACACAAAGCATGAGCTTCTCCTTTGTGGTCATGAAAACTTCCAAGGCATTCAGTGAAGAAAAGGAATTCTGGGTGGCCAGCACCATGTAGGATCAGGCCTTCACCAAGGAATTCTTTGTTCAGGAAAGGGTGGTAGAGGAAAGAACCATCGTTCTGTTTACTCAGCTTCCCCTGTTGTCTGTTTTCCAGATTTTCTTTCCTTAGTGATAAGGGACAGAGGAGGAGGAATGGGTATGTGAGGTACAGCTTCGGTTTAAAATGTCTTAATTCTCCTTTTTTTTGGAGTCATTGACATTAGTCTGCTAGTAACAATGGACACAAACGTTGAGATCTCACCAAATAACGTTTGTAATTTGGGTCCAGATAATTTCACAGGTTGTGCTAATTTCGCTTTCCACGAGAGGTTTCTGAGCTAGTTGGGAAAGTGAATTTGAGACAAAATATGTATGTTTCTCCTGTTTTGCAGTTACACGTGCTGCTCCAAGTAGGATGTGTTGGCCTGGTATTCTCCTGCAATGCATTCATGTGGACTTTCTTTGCAAAAGCCCTCCGGTATTCCTCTTCCTCAGCTACTGCCACTGTGACAGCAACAGCTTCCAACTTCTTCTCTTCTGTGAGTAGAACTGATTTCATGTTGTAATGCCATAAGGATGCGTTGCTAATGACATATGATAAGATAATGTCATTCTGGATAAACCTATGTCCATCTAGTTCCTTTTCCTGTCTCCAGCAATGTCTGGCATCACTTAGGCCAAAGGGAGATAAAAGAGCCATTCAGTTGGCAGGTACAAGGTAATCACATTACATATCAGCTTATTGGCCTCTTTCCTGACAGAATTTGTAGAATTTGTCTTACTAATTCATTTAGCAGAGGGAATTATTCATCCCATCTACAGCACTATCAAGTTCAATAACTTCAGAGTTTGTCGTTATCTTTTCTGTGCCCGTAGTAAGATGTGCAGACCTCTGAGATAGAACCAGGACACTCTGTCCTGCATCTATTGAAAAGCCTTTCTTTTTAAGAAGCTCAGAGCTAAAACCATCCCCAGTTTTGATTTTAGAGTTATTGCCCATAGGCATGAGGAGAATACTACACTTCTGAGTTTCCTTTCCTTCTGATAACTCCTAAATTGAAACATTCATCTCACTTCCCTAATTTAAATATCCCTTGCCCAGTTTTCAGCATGGATCCAAGCAGTAGGTACCTTTCTGCTGACTTCAGTGGACTTCAGGTTAGCCTCCTTTGGTTCCAAAAGATATAGACAAACTAAAAATTATTGAGACAAAACAACAAAAAAAATTAGGGTCTGCAGGGATTGATCTACAAGAAAGGTATGAAACAACTGAATACAGATTCCTGGGCAAAGTGATGGCCTGTAGTAAAAGGGAATGGACAGTCTACTAATATTGTAAGGCATAAATACTGAGAAGGCATCCTGGCCCCTTTGAAATCAATGTGAATTTTGCCATTGATTTTAGTGAGGTAAAGATTTTATTCTTGAAGGGGAGATGAATTTGGGAACATAAACCAGAGTCATGGGATGAAAGTATGAATGAGATGAAGTTAAGATGAAATTAAGACTGATTATGAAAATAAATTGTTCTGTATTAAACTATGGGATAGTCTGTTTAGGTAGCCCCATCACTTAGAGCCTTTATAACTAGGTTGGACAAAACAACAGGGACCAATCCTTTATCAGCAGGAATAGGGACTGGATGATCTTGTTCAGGGCATTCAGTCCTGGCCAGCTCAGCAGCAACATGAAGTCAGTGTTAAGCAAATAGCCGTAGCAGTATATATTCCCCTAGATGAATTGTACTGCCTGCTGCAATTCAAAAGGAGAAAAATGACAGTGCAGTGGGTAACATTTACAGGATCCAACAAAGAGAAAATGTTGTAAAGGTGGTGAACCTCTTCACTGTTTACTAATCATGGAAAGGTACCTGGTTTACACAGCCTAAATAAACAAACTTGGATAACACTTTCTGCAAAGAGCCAGTGCTGATAAATTGAAGGGTGTCTTGTGTCTTGGGAGCTGCAGTCTAAACCAGCGGTATCAAACATCCAGTCTGCAGAGCTGTTGCATCTGGCCTGCCAGCTACCAGTGGGCTGGGGAATTTGAGGTATAGCTAACAGAGAGCATGATCTCCTGTAGAATCCATAGCTGTGGGGCCCCAGTGGACATAGCTATCAATTGCAGGGATTGAGCAAGGGCTGTGTGACACAGCTCTTGCTCATCCTGCAGGCACTTGGCCCACTGCTGTAGCCAGTTGCTACTTGCACCAGTTTTGCTGATGGCAGGCAGCCACCTGGCCCTCAGCTGCTTGCTCCACTTGCTTCTGCAGTGCCTACTAGCACAGCCACTCCTGCCAAGGTAGCCACTGCCAGACCTGGCCCTTGAGCCCTGCAGTCCAGATCTGGCCTGAGGCACAAAATTATTTTGATACTCCTGGTCTAAGTATTCTTGCTCCTGTGGGTCTTTTCTGATTTTCACTACTGTACCACTGATTAGCAGCAGGCATTTGCAGTAGTTGTATCAGGCAGGTGTTATACTAGGCATCACTGCTGCCACGCTCGCAGAAGTTCAGCAAGCTGATAGCTCACTCAGCGCAATTCTGTTGTCTTGTGAGACAGAGAGGCCTACTACTACTAGGCATCATAGGATTGCTCCTCCAGGAGCATGATTCAGTATGCTATCATAGGCTTAAAACTAGCAATACCCATTTAGACTAGCTACACACTGCCACCAAGTTGTTGTCCTGCAGACTGTTTTGTTACAGCTGTCACCTGTGAACGTGTTTCTCATTCTTTTTGTGTAGGCCTTCCTTGGCAAGCTGCTGTTTGGAGAGACCCACACGCTTTTGTGGTGGGCAGGGATCACCATGACACTTTGTGGACTTCTGCTGCTGCACACAGCTCCATCTCAATCGGAACAAATACAGTCTGAAAAGAAGGACAAGTAGATATTAGCAGGGTACAGTGTTAGCTGAGGTAACATGTAAGGAACAGTGTCATGACAAAATCAGCCTCCAGGCTTCTTTCTTTTAAGTGGATGTCTGACTTGCAAATTGAATGATTCTGTACCTTAGGTTACATTATCTGTTAATTGCCAAAGGACTGACAGCAGGAATGGATTACAGCATTTACACTTTGCAGTGAAGTATATGGGTATACTGACCTGTGAAGTGCCTGGCATACTTCTGCATTCTGGGTAAATAATAATGTTCTGCACTATTGGCATGTGAATGTGGAGTCAAATAGACACTGCTTTCTCCAAACCAAGTAATGAAGCACTTACTGTTGCATCTTAAATGAGGCAAAGCTGTGATACTGCCTTTCAGACTTACTGAGCTAAATTCTTTTGTTTAGGCCCAGGTAACTTCTCTGAAGCGTTACTGTACTTTAAAAGGCCATTTTGCTAAGATACTGTGGCGATGCAAAAGAGCCATTGAATTCCCCTGGTGAATTCTTTCCTCCTCCAGGGTGGAATTGTTCCCCTACTCCTAAAAGTTCCAGACAGTTGGCCTTCCACCATGGCCCATGGGGAATTATTCTACAGAATGTATCTAACCAAATCTATGTAAGTCTGGCCCTTGACATTTAACCTAAGCACTACTTTTCTTGGTTGCATTCTAGGAGGCCTCATTCAACCTATGCACCACACTTACAAGTTCTTCTCCTTATTAAGGAAAATGTATGGGCTGTTGTAATGTATCTGGCCTTTCATCCTTGATCAACCAAATTAATTCTTTCCTAGTAAATAAATTGCACTAGATACCAGATCAGTTTGCTTGTTTAATTCTCTTGGTATGTCAGTACCGGTCTAGGTACAGTGTTACGAGCGTTACATTATGGACCATGACAGTTTTCTTTCCTGTGACCACAGAACTGTTCTATTTTTGGATAAAAAATCAGGTGCAACATTGATGTCCAGGTACATTTTCTGAGCTTTGACACTGCTTTCACAGAGGTTTATAGAGGGGTCACCAAAGAATTTTGAAAAAAAAAAGGCAAGGGAATGAAATGGAGAAATGTGGAATCCTAAGTATTTCAGTAAATGTTTTTGTATTGAAATGGGCAGAGCTTAACAGCTGGTTAATTTATTGTCTGTCCTTTCTACAAGTAAGAGAGAGAGTCTTCAGCGTCTGACCCAAATCCATTTCAAAGACTTTGTTGAATGGACGTTAAATTGACACTACGTTCAACCTTTGGCAGATGCTCTGGGCAAAAATTCTCTTATTTACAAGTAAATGTAAACTCTGAATTGTATAGCTACTTTAAATTCTCACCAGTATTTCTGACAGGTTACTCTATTGCTTTAGTTTTAAATAGATTCATAGACTCTGAGGGCCAGAAGGGACCATTGCCGTCATCAAGTCTCATCTTCTGGATGAAGTCTGTAACATTTTTCCCTGAAGCTGGATTAGAGCAGGTCCTTTAGAAAGATTTCTAATCTCGTCTGGAAGACCCCAAGCAATGATGACCCCAAGCTCTGCTGGTAAACTATTCCATTCTAATGTTCCCTCACAGCTTGGGGAAATGGCATCTTATTATAGCATTCCTTTTGTTCCTTTGTTTTAAAAAAGCCTTCTTGCTGTCTTTTATGTCAAGGAAAAGGTGGGCATTGTTATTTCATCAATTACTTTGTTTTTTTCTATTACTTAGCTAGATTTTTTTTTTAATGTGTAGCATTTACTACATTTAACTCTTTAGCATCCCCCTCTGCCATTCTTTCAATACATTTTTTTTCTGTTCCATTGCTTTTACATATCCTTTTAAGCAGGATGAATTTTTGAACAATATAATTGTTTTTGTATTTATAAAATCATGATATTTTGAGGGATTCAAGAGGATGTCCTTGAAAAATTTCCAGTTTTCATAGTTTCATAATAACTAGGGTCAGAAGGGGCCTAGAGCAGGCCATCTAGTCTGACCCCCTGCCAATGGCAGGAAACAAGTGCTGGGGTCACAGG
>JAGPOW010000261.1:185448208-185464158 GCA_030014935.1 Caiman crocodilus
GCTCTTCTGCTTGCTACACTTGATCTGAGCCCTCAAGAGGCCGAGAAGCGATTACTACTGTATTTACTTAAATAATACCGGTTCCAAGATGAGGTGTTTTCCCTATTTAACATGGAGAGGAAAGGCCTTCAGCTTGGAATTGTGTACAAGGCAACAGGAGGGACAGGCAGCTGCAGCCGCAAGGGGATAAACCAGGCAAAGTGTGGACCTTAGTGTGCCAGGGAGCAGGCTTGGGGGTATGTGATGGGAGACATATCAGGGTGCAAGCTGCCTGCCTTTCTCCATCACCTGTCCCCCTCTGCCTCTATACTGCAAGCCCCTCTACTGCCTGTAGTTCTGTCCCACAACTTGCTCTACTGCATACCCCCCACTACCTCCTCAACCACCTCTTCCCCAGCCACTCCCCCACTGCCCACTTCCTTATTGTCCCCTCACCACCTGTCCCCCCGACTGCCTGCAGTGGTGGTGGAAGATGAATTTAAGACAATGCCCCAATAATACGATTCTATATATGGTCAGTTATAATAAATGTATGCATTTTCCATGTATAGAATTGAATTATTGGAGCGTCATCTTAAATTCAGGGTTGTCTTAGATTATGGTGCCTACAGTAAGGGCAGATCCATTATGTGGCCAGGTGTCTTGTTGCTGCAGCAGAAAGACCTCCCCTCCACAACTGCTGTGGGGAGCCCAGCACTCAGGGTTCAAATTACACTCCAACTCTTGGAGGGTCTGCAGTGGTGGCAACCAGAAGGAACCACCGCTGCTGCCACATTGGCTACTTAGAAATGCACGGGGCAAGCCAGGGGCTCTTGTCTCTTATGAGACTGCTCTCATCTCTTATGGGGGAGGGCTTATGGGGGGCTCTGATCTCTTATAGGGGAGCTCAGCCTGTAACTTGAACCATGCTGGCACCTTGCTCCCATCCCATGGTGGCAAGATCCAGGCACGGGAAAGGTCCACAGCCTTGGCTCCAACCCTAGCGCCTCCCCATGGGGGTAAAGGGAGGCCATGGCTCCACACCCCTTAGTTGCTTAGTTGTGCCCGCCACTCCCAACTGCTCCCTTCCCATGCAGCCAGCAGGAGCACAATGAAGACAGAAGGGCCTGTGCTGTTCCTGCTAGAGGTCAGTAAACAGTATTAATATAACCATTATTTACCCATTTACATCTCTACTTCTGGGATGATTTAGATGAGGATGTTCCTGCCTTGTGCAGCTGATTGAGCTAAATGGTCTCCTGCCCTATGTTTCTATAATATTGAGTGTGTCTACATGAGACACTTACCATGCATTAGCCTGATAACACTGCGCAGTAGCACATCACAGCGCAAACTGTGCTAATAGCCTACTGCGCAGTGTTACTAAGCTAATGTGCAGTAAGCATGACTAAGTACCCGTGCACTGATGCTACTGTGCAGTAACTCTAGGTATTGTGCATTAGTTAGTACTTTATTAAGGAAGTACTAAACTAAATGCACAGTATCTAAGGTTCATTAATGAACGTGTAGACATGCCTTCTTCTCTAAACATTTAATTCAAACATGAGAAACAGGAATTGCCAGACTGCACCAGTGCTTGGGGTCCATCTAATCCAGAACCCTGTGTCCAATAGCGATTACTCATAGCTGTTTCAATGGGGCTCATAGAAACCCTGCAGTAGGCAGAGGTAAAAATGTACAAATGAAAAAGTATCTGGTTTTGAAGGCTTCAATGCTTCTACTCATTCAGCAAAAAGCTGAAAAGTTCTCAAACTACATTTTTTTGTTTTATTATTAAAAAATATAAGTTTTATATAGAAACCTGAGATTTGTTTTCTTTATCATGAAGTGGTAAGAAAGGACACAAGTGTAGTTTATTTCCCTTTTGTGTCTCACCTTTAAGACACTGTTGCCAGAGTCTTAGGTTGCCAGAGGCATCATCTGACCCTGCAACATAACTAAGGCAAGGTGATGGGCAACCATCCTGGACACCAGTTGAGAGGGAGAAGCAGAAAAAAATGGCTGCTGCTGGCAGCTGTAAAATTGCAATCATGGCAGCAACCAGAAGTTGTCGCTGCCCCTATTTCCTTGGTGCCTGGCTGACACACTGCATTCATGTAGCTGGCAGGCGTTTCCTCTGATTTATGTCTAGCATTGCTCTTTGTTCCCTTTGGCTTAAAGTATGCTTTTATTGAATAAAAAACAGAATGTTCTGACATATCCTGGTAGCTGTACATTGACAACCATGTTCTATCTATATGTGTGGTTGCTGGTCTAGATTGTTGAGGAGCTACACTGAGTTACGCTAGCTGAGGACAGCTCAAACTCCTTAATTTACAACTAGCATTAAGAAACTGATGTGGAAAGAGTGAAGGATTCATGTTACCCATGAATACTTACCCAAGAAAGGTCTTTTGTTTTGTCAGATTTCACAATTTTTGCACCCACCGCCTGAAATTCATATTTAGACAGAATGTTCAAGAACGTGCTTTAGACAGATTTCAAGGAGTTTTGGGGGAGATTTTGTGGAGTGTGGTAGTCTCCCAAGTGGTAGTGAAGACTTGTCTGCATGGTGAGCTTACCAAGCTCTGTAGTGGCATCTGTAAGTATACAGTTCTGTTCTAGGCTTTCCTTTTCCTTTGCTTTCCTACTCCCTGCATCCATGCTGCCAATTAGTAGTCACTCAGCAGTACTAGTTAGCCTATCCAAAGTCCTGTATGAATGTGGCTACACTGCTGGAAAATTCTCAGGTGTCTCATGAGTATGTCTGGTTTATATGCCTACAGTCAAAATAATTACCAAATTTGGGGTCAAGAAGGGAATTTCCGTTGGGTCAGATCAGCATGGAGTCTTTCAGAGGGCAGGGATAACTGCCTTTCTCTGTAGTGTTGGAGCATTGCTTATTTTCTAAGAGTCTCCAGACATATTGCTTGCCATTGCAGAGGCCCAAGAAATTGGTGATACACTTGATCCTTTTTGCTTTCTTCCTCTGGCATGTTATAATTTTTGAGGTCTTCATTTGTACTAAAGGTCCCAGTTTGTTACAGGCTAGTGGAGTGTGCATAGAAGTGATGTGGATATTCTTGGGGGCTTCTTTTAACTTAATATCATGTGCTTGTTTGCAATCAGAGGGGACTAGACTTGATGACCCAGGTGCTCCTTTCAGTCCTGTGTTGCAGCAGTGTTACTGGAAGGAGTTTAAATTTCAGGTCTGTTCCCCTCTGATACAAGCCTGAAATATTTCTAAAGAAAATTCTGGCCAATCTACTTATTTTCATTTTACTGATCTTTTGTTTTATCTTCATCTTCCTTTCAAATACAGTAAAGTTCACTTTTGTATTCTGTTTATGTGAAAAATACTTTGTCTGTGCTAGAGGTTTTTTTTTTCTTAGATTTACCATCATTCCTAATCCTGAATAAGCTCCACCAATATGTTTGGAGACTCAGTGGAGCCAGGCATTTAATTACCACCCTCATTTTAAAGACTGAGCGGGGTATGTGATTAAAACAGCAGAAGTAGCTAAAGTATTGCCTGTATTAAGGTTTCCAATTTTGCTGGTGTTAGAGGAAATGTACCTGTGCTAAAGGCAAAATTTTTTTGACACATTTCCCGTAGCACAAGCAGTCCTTGGAGTATTATACCCAAAACAAATATCAGTTAATTCACTGTCAGGACACAAGCCACACTAATTATATATACAATCAAACCTTAAATCACCGTTCCACATAACTAGTTAAGAAAACAGTATGCAGAGCCCAATGAAATTCCTGCGTTGACATTGGCAATGTGACGTTCAGCAGCAGGGAAACAATATATACAACCAGTTTGTTTGGCAACAACTCATGTCTAGCTGGTATGATTCATATAATTTTTTTATCATGTTCCTTTGACTTGTTTTTGAAGAAACTGGTATTGAAAGGCCTTAGATCAAGACATCAAGGATATTATGGCGCGTTTGGTTTATAGTCAAATATTGTTCTTTTAGAAAATCCCATTCACTCTTTTTGGACACTCCAACTGAAGTTTACTGAAGAAACTGCAAGGATGACAAATATAGAAGTATCTCACGTTTAAAAAATATGAGTCAGAAAACATACAGTAGGAACAAATGGAACGTAGGATGGTTGAAGGAGATTCAATGTAATATGTCTTCTTTAAAATACTTAGCAGTGAATTGGAAAAAGGAGTGAACAGTGAGGTGGCAAAATTGGGAAATTTATTGAGGCTAGTCAAGACTACAGGCTATTTTTAGGAACTTCAGACGATCCAAACAGGTGGATACTGGGCAATAGGATAATCAATTGCATTTCATGCAGATAAGTGAAAAAGTGATAATTGTTGAAAAAAAATCTGAATCCATGTGTATTGTTGATGGGTTTCAATTTAACTGTGGCCACTCAGGAAGAAGATCTGAGTCCTGGGAGAGAAGTCAGTGAAGCCATCTGCATAACATCACACAAAGCCTATGTATAAAGTTTTATCAGTATATGTACTATAATATTTTTACTGAAATAGATAAGTATAAGTGTATCCACACTTGGACTTTTTATAGGTATAACTAAGTATGTATATGATACCTCATACAGATAAAATTCTTCCCCTTCCATCTTGGAATTGGTACACCAGTATAAAGCATTTTTATACTACTATACAGGCAATCCTCAGACTTAACGACAGAAGTGGTTCCCAAAAACAGCATCAAGTCAAAATGTTGTAACTCAGAACCAGTTTTCCCATAGGAAACAGCATTATAAATGGGGTATTCGTTCCTGAACCAAGGCCCAATACCTTGTTTTCACCAAAACTAACCCAGAATTTTGTACTCAATCAATTATAGAGGAGTAATCTAGCTACATTAATGTAATTATATCATAAATAGCAATCATATTGATTTAGAAAGCCTTCTTTGAGGTGACTTTGCTGGACTTTTTAAAAGGCTCTTGGTTGGACTTTTTGAAGTGTTCCTGGCTGGAGTCTTCTCAGGGGTCTTGGCTGCAGGTTTTTCTGAAGTCTTGTCTGCTTTCTTAAAGAAAGTGTCTGTAACAGGGTGGCCTCCTCATCAGGTCTCCACCGGCCATCCTGCTTCTGGGGTAACTGTCCGCTTTGCTCATCTGCCATGCCTTGATGGAAAAATATAAGAATTGTTACTAATACGGGAGGCTACCCATGACTTGTTGGGGCTCCCCCTGCTCGTTAGAACACCACCAAGGATGTGGGGCTGGGGTTATAAGGTGCCCCAAGTCGCCTGGCACTGGAGAGGTAACTGGCCTGGCATTTCCTGGGGGCTCCCATGTCACTAGGAGCCCCACCAGGCCACCCTTCCCCATTAGGGTGCAGTTTTACATCTTACCCAGGACAAGGGGCCACCTCCACCCCATAGCCCCTGACCTTACTTCCTGATATTCCCAGAGCAGCCTCTTAGCCTGATGTTACCTCCTTCCTTCCTACAGCAGACTGCAGCCCAGCTTATATCACTGAGCCAAAAATGGTTGCCCTAATCAGGCACCTGGCTGCCAGCTGTTTTCTGCTTTTAAAGTGGCAGGCACCAAAGGTGCACTGCCACAGTGTCCAAGGAAGTTTGGACTGATGTTCTTCAGGGAGCTGGGCAATGCAACAAACTTGTTCACTGACACAACATCACATTGGATCAAGCATTGTAAAGTTGAAACTGATGTCAGAAAGTTGAAACGGTATCAATTTATAAACATTGTAAGTGCGAAATGTTGTAAGTCAAAGACTGCCTGCAGTAGCATCTGCACTGTGAGAGAGCTGGAGGTTGTACAGTATTTAGGTATCCTCATTAAGTGAAATTGTGCAAATATCTAGTGTTGAAAATGGTTACTTTCTGGAAGAGAATAATAATGATATTCTGTCATGGTATTAAGTGTCTGCCAAGTACTGTTTTCAGTTTTGGTCATCTCCTTTCAAAGACCTTATCAAAGAAGTACTGCAGGGAAAAAAACTTCTCATTAAAGAAAGGATGAACTTGTGGTTAAAGGCATTAGTCTGGGGTTCCAGAGATCTAAGTTCAGACAGGCTTTGCCACATGCAACATTGGGAAAGTAACTTCACTTCTCTGTACTCTGTGGGGGAAATACAGTGTCTCCTATTATTCACCTTATCTATTTAGTATGTAATTTTTTTGGATCAAATGCTAACCCAATGGTGCCCCAATCTTGGCCATCCTGTGACCAGTTCCTGAAGATGATAAAATACTGAGTGAATTTAGTAGATGCAGACAGTAGTCCAGAGACTGAAATACTCTGTTCATTGCCTGAACTGTGGCAATACATGTTTCCCAGCAGTGATCTGCCAAGATACCTCTTTTCTGAACCAGTGAGACACTCAAGTTGGTCATTCAGCCCTTGACCTCTCTGCTGAGACTGACACTACTGCCATGTTTAATGTTAGGTTTTGTGTTATGGGGTCTGGACTGAGACCTCCAATCTCTTTCCTCCAGAATATAGTCCTGTGAAAATCTGACTCAAGTCAATGGCAAAAATCCCTTGACTTCAGTGGAACTAGCCTATGATTGATCGCTCCTTCCGTGACTGCTTAAGCTAAGTGATTATAAGGAAATAACTTAAGCTTGGAAAAGAATGCAACTCCCAGTCCGGGAAGCAGACCATGTTAACTTCAGCTGCTGCTACTGTTGTTGTTATAAGCGTTTTTAAGATACCTGTCATTATAGTATCTACTAGGTGTTACTACTCATAATTAAAATATATCCCAGGGATCTGCTAGTGGATGGGACCAGTTCTCCTCAGTTCTCCTCCTTTCTGCATACTTTTAAAGCACTAGTAAGTAGGCAAACAATTTATTTAAAAGGAATTGAATTCTATCATCTACTTACTCCTGATCCCACAGAGATGTACACATTTGCTTCACTTCAAGCACATAAGTAATCCAGATTACTTAATTGGAACTGTTCACAATCTTAAAGCCAAACATATACATAAATCTTTTCTGGTTACAGGGTTTATTAGGTGGTGATTTGTTGATGACACTGTTCCAGTACTGTTGTTAAAGCAGTGGTTCTCAGTCTTTTTAGATGCAAGGCACTCCTCTGTAAACTCAAAGAATCCCTCATTAAACTCAAAGAACCCTTTGGAAAATGCCACCTCTTAGTTTTCATTCATTTTTAATTACAGAAAAATAATAAAGACCAAAGCAAGTCAGGTTGTTCTTAAATCTATTTGAAATCTCTGGGTTTATCTCATGGATCATGTTTGAACACCTTACAGTACTAACTTTGCTAAGCACCCCATGGCACGCTTTAAAGGATCCAAGGAACCCAGGGTGCCATCACAACCTGATTGAGAATCATCATATTACAGGAATATCTGGCAGAAGAGATGGAGCTTACAATAAACCTGAAGTGTGTGAAGTATGGTCTTTTTCCAATCTGTGGCAATAATACATTTTAAAGCTGAGAAGCTTCTACTATTACCTCATGCTTCTATAAAATGCAGCCACTATGGAGAAGAGAGGTGGTCTTGATCTTCCATCAAAGGCTTGGAAAATTATTACTAGAACATTAAAGTGTACTGGAGTTTGGATTGGCAGCCAAAATCCACTGTAGTCCCTGGAAAACCATGGGCAACAGTGAGCTTTTGACCCAGCTGCTAGACTTGTGCCTTTGCAGGTTTATTCCCCACTTAGGAGCAGTTGCTGCATGCCAAGCTAGCTAGTAGTTTTCTGGGTCAGGTTACAATGGAGCAAATTGTACTATCCAGTTCTGGCATAAGAAAAGCATTGTGTAGGCAATTACGGTGTAGGATTATATGATTGTATGGTTCAGACCAGTCATATGACATTGATCTACTATAGCAATTATGGTTTGCTTTTATAAAACTATTTCCTATTGTTCTGCTGTGCAAACCAAGCCATCAGTCTGTTAGCTAAAAAAATGTATTGCTAGCATCTGTTTCTACATCTGTTTAATATAATCCTGATTTCCACTTCCCTTCCCCACTCCAGGAACATTTTGCTGAACAGTGAAAACAAGGTAGGCTAGACTCAAGAAGGAAACACTAAAGACACTGTATTGATTATTAGAGACTTCAAAAGTCACTTTTGGGGCTGACTTTCAGGAACCTGTGTTTTAGTTACTTGAATCTAAGGCTTTTTTTGCATTCTCTTCCCCCAGGCACCAGAAGTTCTAGTGACAGATGACCAGCACCACCGTCAAGCTGCCAGAGTTTGCACATACTCATATGCTGTGTTCAGCGCCATGTGGCTTCACTCAGCAGCTGTACTGCCAGATTGCAGAGTGCCCTTGTGGTGTGCAGCATCTGCTGAAGGGACCACAGCAGCCCACAGGAGTGTCTCTGTGTGTCTTCCTTTGGCTAACAAGTCACCTCAGCTGCCTTACTTGGCTCAGCCAAGCTGTGCTAACTCTGCCACAGAGAAGAACATTCTGCTGTCATAGAGGAGCTGTGGATGTGGACATACTCAATGATTTGCTGTCAGAACAAGAGGCCTGCTGTCAAAAGCTCTGAGGTTGCAAGCCTTCCATGCTAGGTACTGTCCAGACAATCAGAAAGCTGATCCCTGCTCCAAATTGTTCCTAATCTAAGTATGTAACAACCACATAGAAGTGAGCAAATAGGAAGGAAGACAAGGTGATGGCAAAACAATCACATATGGCATAGGAAGTCATAGCCATGCTCACTCCCTAAGTGTTGTTAGGTGTTCTGAGTTTGAATGCTTTAAGTCCCTTAGTGCAGTTTTTATATGTCTTAACTGAAAAAAAAATTGCTACCCATGGAAAGTGAATTAGCTCTTACCTTGACATTTCAGTGTTAACTTCTGACAGCATGTGACCCTGTGTTATTTAGTCTAAGAACTAGGGTGATTGAACAAACATGTTTACTTTTGTGCCCTCTTCAGTCATGGAACCCAAGGGCATTGATCACGTTCTTCTGTAAGTCACAGGGCCAGATTCTGATCTGAATTACAGAAGTGGGCTTCTGATATCAAAGGATTTACCTTAGATTTTTGCGAGTGTTACTGAAATTATAGTTTGTGTTGCAGCTGTTAATTGAAAGGCCATGGTCTTGATCCCACAAAGGCTTATGAATATGCTAAACTTTACATTCTAGAGCAATCCCATCAAATTCAATTGCTGTACCTAAAATCACATCCTGTATCTAAAATATGTTTCCAGGACTGGAAAGACTTAAATTAGCACATAAGAGTAACTTCATGTAGTACTATGGGATTGCTTCCATGAATATTGTTTCCTGAATGCATAAGACTGAATGATTAGGTCCACAGGGGCAGGCATACGTGGCCTGTGGACTGAATGTGGCCCATGGGCTGAAAGGGGCCTGCCAGGCCATTCTATCTGGCCCATGGGGCCCCTAAAAAATGTAGAAAATTAATATTTAGCTGCCCCTGACTGCCTGTCATGCGGCCCTCAATGGCTTGCCAAAACTCAGTAAACTGCTCTCTGCCTGAAATAATTGCCCGCCCTGGATTAGGATCTTTTTTTAACTTAAATTGATTTCAGGTTTGTTGCCACTTAGCTGCGAAATCATATTGAATAACTGATCTATATCTGCTTTTCCCATGCCCCAAAACCCTAGCAACTATCCATAGTTAATTGTTTTTAGTCTAGAAAAAAATAACCGAGGCTGAATACACCAGCAAAAAGAACCTTTTTTTTTTCTAAGGCATTGACCTGGAAATGTATATTTTTTCTTATACACATGCATTCAACCATATCCTTAAGAGGAAGAGTTATTTAGTCATGTATTTTCCTTGTTCCTGAAACTCTGATTTTAACATGCAAGTAAACAGGTTTATCTAGAAATCAATATTTGTTCTACTAAATTTTGCTCACTCATGTATGCCTTCAGCATTATGAAAATTATTATTTGCTTTAGGTGTTCTCTTTGGATATATCTGCAATGTTATCACTGCTATGACTACAGTGTAGTATAGGCATGCTGTCAGGTTGGCCTTGAATCCAAGGCCTTGGCCTGTTTGGAACGGCTGCTCACCCTAGTCTACCACCTCCTTAACAGAGCACTGGGATAGACACAGGTGGCCAGAACTCTTCATCTGGGTCTAGCCACACACTCACTTCCAGCCACCAGAGTGGTCAGCCAAGGTCAGATGACCCTTCACCCTTCCAATATAAACCCCTGACCTGAAAAAAGAAGTGTGTGGGCAACAAGGCTCAACATTGTGCTTAAGCTGTTGCACCTTGGCTTGTGCTACTCACTGTCTGATGGATTCTCTGGATACTTGACCCAGATTGCCCATGGACCCAAGTTTGGCCTGACCCTTTGGACACTTGCTTTGACTCTGGTTTGATCTCCTGGGTACCCAACCCAGCTAGGCTCCTGACCTCATGCTCTGCCTGACCCTCTGGATGTCTGACTTGGTTCCCCCAAAGACTTACATGATCTCCTGGCTTCTCTATATTCAGACTCTGAGTCTTGGCTGTTTCTCCTGACCCTGAGGAAATAACCCTGATTTGGCTGCCCATGGCCTGGCATGACACATACTTGAACTAGCTTTAAACTAGCTTGGGTACCAATAGCAGTCTAGCTGCAGCAGTACACTGCTCAGTGGGGACGCAAAACCTACTTGAGAAGCTAGGTAAGGGATAACGTGGATGATTAATCTGCACTGAGCTGTCACTGCTGTGTTCTGACAACTCCTGAGACCCAAGCTAGCTAGTGTGGAGGCAGATCAGGTATGCCTACAAAAGGCTGCAGTCACAGTGTAATAAAGCATTTTGTTGCTCAAAAGTCTGAGGGGTTGCTTTAATAAATAATTAATATAGAAGTAATAATTTAAATATAAATAATGCAACACATGACAATTTTATCACATCAAAATACTTTATTATGCATAGTTGTTGCATTGTTAAACTAGAAGCTTGCATTCCTCTGGATATAATGTTTACAAACAGTTTCAGTTTCCCCTGCAAAGAAACTCACCCTCCTGAAATTTTGTGTTTCATCCATGGGGCAAAGTTGCTCTGGGAAGTCTGGTAATGAGGAAAGGAATTTCAAAATGATGGTATTTAGGAAATGTATGTCATTCCCTTTTTTCAGGTAATTTTTTGGGGGCTTATCTCCAATATGATTTGGCCTAGAAATAAATTTGTTTGCTTTAATTGTAAGACTCATAGATTAATACTTTGCATCATTATATAAGTAGCTAGAGATAAGGATGTAAGTGCCCAACTTTACTTACCAACTTGGGTGCGTCTACACAAGACGTTTACTGAACAGTAACCTAATTACCTGTGTAGTAAATGTTATGTGTCTACATGTGCCCCTGTTTGGCTGGGGTAAACTAATTTACTCTGCAGCAGGATAGTACTTGTAAAGGCAAGTACGACCCTGCTGTGGAATAAAATATTCCACAGCAGCACACGTGTAGATGCTGATGCAGATGGCTGGGGCACAAGGGTGCTTCAGTGTGGGTCTGGTTGCTGGCTAGCCCCATACTGAAGCACCCTTGTGCCCCAGCCAGCTCCTCTGCAGCACATTTGAGCCAGAGGGAGCAGTTCCGGGCTGGCAGGCTGATCTGGGCTCCCTGCCAGCTGGGGCTGCTCCGACTAAGCTCTATGTGCTGTGGACCTGGGTGCCCACAAAGACGTGGCACCTGGAAGCAATAAATCTGGAGCAGAATTGGACTGCAGGGGCCAATTCTGCCCCTGCAGCCAATGGCATTTTTGGCTCCAACTTCAAAAGAAGCAGGAGAAAGAATAGACTCTTTAGGCTTCCCTTGGTATCTCTGAAAAAGGTGGAATCAAGGCTGAACCCAGTGTTACATATTTATTTAATCGAGTTATAAGTTTGTAAGTGCCTGAAGTTAGGCCTCTTAATACAGCTCTTTTCAAATCTTTTCTGACAACATACCACTTTACCTGCAAAATGTTGCTGCACTTACCCCCTATATGGTACCGAGCACATCTCTGGATGCTCACCACCACCAACGCAAAGGAATGCCATTACTTGCCATGTGTTGACCAATCAAAAACTCCATCACTAATATTAAAATTTAGGCACGTACACCTTGGCAAAGTAAAGTGCACCTCAGTTTGAAAATCTCTCCTCTAGTACATATTTCTAGGAATATAAAAAATGGCCTGATCTAGTACTAGAGATTAGTTGAATTTTTTAGCAAAACATTTTTATTGGAAAATATTAAATTGTCAAAACCAAAGCCCATCAGTTTCAGCTAGTTTTGTGGATCCAGCATGGAATTTCTGGAGAATGAACAAGTTTCCCAGAGAGGCCAGTAGTACTTGATTAAAATTAAGCTGGTGTTTCATGGCAATAAAAATTGAAGCTGCTTTCCATAGAGTATGACTAATGTCAGAGGATTGTTATTTTGTACATTTAAATGATGCTACTCCTCTTACGAAAGAATGCTGTTTGTAACTGGTAGTAGCCCTGTTGTGTTGTACTAGTGGGCTGAGTTTTGCTTTGTGTGTTTACAGAGGGGGAGGTTCTCCCAAAAAAGAAAAAGTAATAGAAAGGAAAATTCTTTCCATTTACATTGGGAAAATCATACACTTACTCTCGGAGAGACTCAGGGTGCTGGTGGTATTGGAATTTGGAATCTGCTCTGCTCTCTTAAAATGGTCTCACTAGCTTTAACTAGTTTAGGTCTAACAGATGTAACTGGCAACAACATTTGCATAAGTTTCTGGATGTTTATTACTTTTTATAATGTAACCTACAGGAAATTAGGGTGCTAAGAACCCAGGCATTTTGACACTATTCAGGGCTTGGATGTGATGAGCCTGCGTCAATCACTAGGTTTAATTGTTCCTCAAAAAGCCAGTTAATATAGAATCAAGGATAGGCAAAGAATGCTTTGGAACAGTAACTGATTACTTTCTGTTACAGTTTATCATTAGATAAGGTAGAGTGTGGTGAACCAACTAATGATCAGGCATTGTAGCAAAGAGCATACATTGTTTGCCTAGGAATAGGTCTATTCATTATTCTGAAATGCATAATTACAGAAATAAATGAGAAAGAAACAAATCATTCTCAAATAAGATCCGTCCTGAAAAAACCCCGTAAGCCAGTTATTGTTCCATTGAGTTCAGTGCAAATAAACAGATTAACAACAGTTAAGGAAATGAGTATGTGTCACATTATTATATGAGGTTATGTTTAGACAATGTTAAGTAATGGAAAATACTTTTGAATGGATGCTTGTTGTTTTTGTCCATATTTATGTTTCTTTTACACAAACCATTTTCTGAACTATGTACAAGCAGTCCTTGACTTCCAAGGTTTTGAGTTACGAGGTTTCACATTTACAGTGTTTATAAATTGACACCCTGTTTCAACTTTCTGACCTCAGTTTCAACTTTACAATGCTTGATCTAATGCAGTGCCACACCAGCGAACAAGTTCACTGCATCACCCATTTCCCTGGAGAACACCTGGTCAAACTTCCTTGGACACTTTCTTTAAGAAAGCAGACAAGACTCCAGACAAACCTGCAGCCAAGACGCCTGAGAAGACTCCAGCGAGGAACCCTTCAAAAAGTCCGGCCAAGAGCCTTTTAAAAAGTCCAGCAAAGTCACCTCAAAGAAGTCCTTCCAAACCAATATGATTGCTATTTATGATATAAATACATTAATGTAGCTATATTACTCATCTATAATTGATTGAGTACAAAATTCTGGGTTATTTTGGGGGAAAATAGGGTATCCGATCTTAGTTCAGGAACCAATTCCCCATTTATAACGTTGTTTCCTATGAGAAAATTGGTTCCGAGTTGCAACTGTTTGACTTAAAACTCAGTTTTCAGGAACCAATTGTGTTATAAGTATAGCCTTTGTCTGTATGCAAATTCTCCATAGACAGATGGTTTTGTCCAAGCTGTTTTATTATTATTTATAATTATTCAGGCCATGCTTCAGCAAGTACGTAAGCATGTGCCAGGTTTTAAGTGTCAGAGTAGTTCCTCTCTGGTCAATAAAAGGCAAATCTTGTGTTCAAGGCTTGGCATGGTCTTGCTGAATGAAGGCCTCAGTAATGAATACATTTCAGCTTACACATCACTGGCTATTTAGTGAGTCATAGTTTCTCTTCCTCTATTTTTCTGTAAAGTTGGAGCAATTCCCACCTTATAGGAGTATTGGGAGGATTAGTTGCCATTTCTAATGAGTTTGAAGCATGACATTTGTTCTGTTTGCATGACCACCTGTATGTTCACAGTAACTTAAAATAACCAATTTTCAGAAAATCCTGAATGCCCAGTCTTGAAAAATCAGAACCATTAAAGGTTCTTTAATAAAAAGTACAGTGGTTCAGCTTCGACTGTAGAATTAGGTTGAGGTGAAGGAATAAGAGGAATATCACTTTTAAAAATGTTGCTTCATGTAATAGGGCCTGTATCCTGTGGACAAGGATGCTGTTCACAAAATTAGTAAAAAGTAGTTGGAAACCCTAGTGCATCAGATAAAATGAAGGGATAGAGTAAAGCTAAATAACTGCTCAGACAAACATGTAGGGGTCCTGTGGCTTGATCCAAAGCCCTTTATAATCAGTTAAAAATCCTATTCATTTGTAAGAACCTCAGTGGGTCCCATATATGTTAATGTAGTGCAGATCTGGAGGAGCTACAAAATAAGAGACTCTATTGGAGTAAAATCTTAAACCCACTGATCTATTCAGCCTTTTTTTAATCTGTAGAGATGTACTTCCCAAAGTTAGAATCAAAATATGGTTTTGTTTAAGACAGCATTTAGAAATGTGTCCTTTAAAAAAAAAAAAAGAGAAAATTCTGATGTTTCCAAATTTGTTTTTGTTCTGAATCAGAATGAAGGGAAACATTTGAGAATTTTTCACGGGATAGAAAAGTTTATTTGAGAAACACCAAAAATTTTCGTAAGTTCAGTTATAATATGAAATAAATAAATCACCTGCACTATATTATGCAATATGTAAACATCATAATAGGCCAATTTTAACATCAATCAAAATGAAAAGGAAGTCAAAACAAAATCTTATAAAAAGGTAATAGACATCATCACAACTAAACAATGCAATCAAAACCTTGTGCATTGACATTTCTCACTGAAAATGTCATTAAACTTAACATCCTGAAAAACACTTTGACATTGACTGTATTGCATTTTCTGACTTTGTCTCTTCTACCAAAACTAATTTGGCAAACTCCAATCCAGACAGTGCTGCTATAGCTAGTATGTGCATCAGGTTGAGAAATGAAACTGAACTGGTTAGAAAACATACATAGTTTCATAGTAACTAGGGGTCAGGAGGGACCTGAACAGATCATCTAGCCTGACCCCCTGCCATACGCAGGAATGAATGCTGGGTTCACAAGACCCGAGACAGGTGATCATCCAACCTCCTCTTGAATTTGCCCAAGGTAGGGGTGAGGACCACTTCCCTGGGAAGTTGGTTCCAGATTTTGGCCACCCTAACTATATCTCCCCTGATAAGCTTGTAGGCAGCCATCAGGTGCCCCCTCAGCCTCCTCTTGCTGAAGCTGAACAGGTTTAGGTCCTTCAGTCTCTCCTCATAGGGCCTGTCCTGCTGCCCTCTCACCAAACAGGTGGCCCTCCTCTGCAGCCTCTCCAAGCTGGCCACATCCCTTTTGAAGTGTGGCGCCCAGTACTGGATGCAGTACTCCAACTGTGGCCTGACCAAAGTTATATAGAGGGAGAGTGTCACCTCTCTGGACCAGCTTGAGATGCACCTTTGGATGCATGACAAGGTATGACTGGCCTTGCTGGCTGCGGTCTGGCATTGGCAGCTCATGTTCGTCTTGGAGTCAATAATGACTCCAAGATCCCTTTCTGCCTCTGTGCTTTCAAGAAGAGAACTCCCCAGCCTGTATGTACGCTGTAGATTCCTTCTCCCAAGGTGCAGCACCCTGCATTTGTCTATGTTGAACCCCATCCTATTCTCACCTGCCCACTTTTGTAGTCTGTCTAAATCTAGTTGCAGCC
>JAGPOW010000261.1:185476594-185510444 GCA_030014935.1 Caiman crocodilus
CAGGGTTTTATAGCTGGCTTTAACCTATGGGATCTAATTTCCCGTTCCATTCCTTTTTTGGCATAGAGCTGGCTTGGGACACTACGAGGGGTTTGGCTTTTTAGGTGGTGTCATGTGTCACTGCTTGCAATGTGGCTTGCACATACTCCAGGTGAGGTCTCACTCTTCTTGAGGTGCCTACCTCGGGTAAGAGCAGCTATGCTGTGCATAACACTTGACTCGCAGAGTCAAATTGTATTAACAGCTGGTATGTTGTGCTAACTTAAACTGTTTCCTGGCAGACTAAGCCAGGGGGTTCCCAACCCCTGAGCTGTCGCTTTGTACTGGGCTGCAAAGGGTTGGCTGCTGGTCCTCAGGGGTGTTGGCTGCCATGGACCAGAAATGACCACAGAGCAGCAAACCATGGACTGGAAGTGAATGGCATACTGCGTTCCAGCAGCTAACCCTTTTTTATACTGAGTACACTCAGAATTTCATCCCTAAAGTTTAACACTGTAACCAGAAATGCAGTGTCCACAACTCAGTTTGCTAATACACATATCAAACTGCTTCTTTACTCTGCAGCTTTCTTGGCTTCTCGGTTAGTTAAGTGTTCTTCTGCTGACATTCTTATTCAGTTCTTCACTACCAGTGCAACTCAAGCAAGACCCAAGAAGTCATCCACTTGTTTTACTCAGCCTTGGTGAGGCCGCAGGTGGAGTGCTGCATCCAATTCTGGGCTCCACACTTTAGATGTGGAGAAGCTTGAGGGAGTCCAGAGGAGAGCTACACACATGATTAGATGTCAAGGGAGCAGGCCTTAGGAAGAGAGGCTGAGGGGCATGGGACCTTTCTGCCTGGAGAAGCGAAGGCTCGGGGGTGACTTAGTGGCAGCCTGTAAGTATATCAGGGGTGTGCATCAGGGTCTGGGTAAAGGTCTGTTCACCAGGGCACCCCAAGGGAAGACAAAGTCTAATGGTCACAAACTGCTGGAAGACCATTTTAGACTGGACATAAGAAAAAATTTCTTTACCATCTGAGTCTCCAGAACCTGGAATAGACTACCCCCTGGAAGTGATGCAAGAACCTACTCTGGAAATTTAAGAAATTAAGCAATTTAAGAAATGCTTGGATGCTTATCTTGCTGGGGTGATCTGACACCAACTGACTTCCTGTCCCCTGGGCAGGGCATTGGACCTGATGATCTCACAAGGTCCTTTCCAGCCCTAATGTTTATGAAATCTACTACTACACCCCCCCCAAAGAGGTGTGATGGTGGTGTTGGTGATGATGATGATGATAAAAAAAAAATGTATACACATCCGATCCTGACAAGGGCTAAGCACATTTTGCCATGGCCTGAAGAATCCCATTTCCGTGGTCCTAGTGGCTTCAGCACAACTGAATGCATCTTTAACTGCTGGTACTTCACCTCCCAGCAGGATTGGACATAAAATTCTAAAATATAGCAGCCAAAATGCTATGTTGTAATGGGACATCTAATGTTGCTATTAATTACTATTCACTAAGCACTAATTATACATTTGGTGCTGTACAAAGTAGTTTTAATGGTAGTTCCTGCCTGAAGGTAAATAATCTTGAAATAAAATCCAAACAAAGCAGAATGATTCTGAAAGCTGTCTGGTGCCAGGTAAACGTCACTGCTGACTTTTTAATATTTTCTGAAAAATCCTAGAAAACTAATAGTTTTTTCTACTATAAATCAGAGTTGTTATAGCACACATGGCTTGATAAAACTGTACTGATAGCGTAGAGGAGCTATCCCAACCAAAGATTTTTAGGAATAGTCATGGGCTTATTACTAACATTTAGTCAGTCTTTTTGTTCAAGTTTGAAATGTCCATATGGCACTTGATGAGGATCATCTGCCAGCAACCTGCAGTAAGAGACTCTAACATTAGCTAAGGGCTGCTTATGATTTGCACTGCAGTAGCACATATGGGATCTAATCAAAGAGCAGGCCCATTGTCCTAGATGCTATACAAGTCTGTCCCCCAAAGAACTCCTAGTCTAGGTTATACACGTGCAGGAAGTAAATGAGGCAAATGTTTGTGTGATAAGGGAGCAAATTAGGTATCAATAGTGTCTATGCTCAGTGATTAAAAGTGCCTCCGCACAGCAGAATTCTCAGTACAATGCGAGTACCCAGTGCAAAAGATTCCCTGATACGGTGGGAAAAAACCCTTGCTGCAATGATCAGTCCCTGCCAAAAATTGCAACTGCACTTTTTGCATGCATGCTACTGATTGGCTTATCATAAATTATCCCTACCTGGCGGCTGACAATTGGCTCTTTAGCCATATAAAAGTTAGGACAAGTTTCCGCCCAAGTTGGAGAACTCCACATGTTCGTCGGAAGAGACTTCCACGTGCATCTCGGAGCGAACTTGGAGGCCTGATCAACCACCAATGACTCCCCATCACCGTTCATCCCACCGTACCCCATATTCTGCATGCTCGGACATCGGTGTGCCACCCGGGTTTTCCTTTTTGCAACTTGTACAGAGTGTATCTGCACTGTACTGCAGTTCGTAAGGAAAGTTCTTTTGAATTCAACCAACAAGCTTTTGTGCCTAATTCCACTCCATCAGTGTGGCCCTGTCTGGCTATTCTCGGCCCCCACATGGCGTCACGAACAGGATCAGTATCCAGGGAAGATGCAATGGAGTTGGAATTAGTTAAGAATTGCTCCTGGTGCAATGGGAAACGCCACATGCTGAATGCCGTGGAGTTAGGCGCACACATCGCCTACCACCAAGTGGGTGGAACAGGTGGAAGACTCGTGAGCGGTTACCTCTTGCTCGAAGGAGAACGGGAAACTGCGAAAGAGTGGGAAGTACATCTCCACCCCGGGGCATTTGGATGTGTGATGGGAAGTGAGCGGGTTCTATTCAGACCCCGAGAGGAAGGGGGCACTGAACCCTTTGCCAGACTAAAGCCTAACAAAGAAAGCATTGCCCTCAGCCAGGAGTTTGCCCGCTGCATGCGCTGTGTGCAGGAGAGTGAAGAGCCAGAGCTAATTTATTTAGCCCTGGCACCTGAGCTGAGAGACTCAGAGCTTCTTTCTGAACTCCGCGGAGGAGTGGAAGCAGGAAGCCACTCCGCAATCAAGAGAATTGGCTCGGACCATGAGAAGGAGAAGATGCTGTGTACAATGTTCCGCATGGTTATGACCTTAATGTGGGAAAAAGCAGATCTAGAAGCCCGTATGCGTGCTGCGCAAGAGGCTAAGCAGACAGCAGCGGGAAAAGACCTTGGTCCTCTGTCATTTCAAGATGGCGACGAAACAGAGGGGAGCCACCCTGAGGACCCGGAAGGGAAGGGCAGAGCTAGTAACAGGCGGGCGGAAGTAGCGACTCCACCCCCTGAGATGACATTGCTCCCCACGGGCCTGCCTCCGGGCTACAACAAGGAGGCAATGGGTAACAAGCTGTGCCCAAGTTCCCCGTCAGATACAGCGACGACTCAGACGGCCACGCACCCCGGGGCAGTGAGAAGCCAAATGGTTGGTGTGCAGAGTGCAGCCTGCACCACTGCTAACACCTATCACGCCAGAACCTGGACCGAATTGTAAGAACTATGCAAGAAATCCAAGATGAGATCTGAGGAAACCTTAGCTAAGTGGATGGGATGTCTGGTCATGGAGTTTGGATCCAACCTGGTGGACCTAGAAGAGGCGAGTTTTCTGACCAGACAAGCCTCATGGAGCGGAGGGTATGCTACTGACATCGACATGATAACGTGCAACCCTCACTGGCCCATTCCGCTTTCAGTGCTTGTTGCAGGCCAAGCTAGCCAAAAGTCATATGCATGGCATGGAGGCTGTCCGCCAAGAGTTGACATGGAACAGATTTTGCTAGCGATCATAGGGATCTTGTACTGCACATAGAACCCTAGAGCACACGCAGTGGGACTGACAACACCCCAGCAGCAAGGACCGTGGCCTCACCATTACTTGCGAGATCCTGGAGCTGTTCCAGTCACGCTCAAAGTATGCATCAAAGTATATGGAGGAAGGACTTCCATTATCCTTCGGATTCTTCTTAATCCATTGGCCAAACAACCTGCAGACAATCTCCTGCAACAACTCTCGCAACTGCAAGAGCTCACAAAGCCAGACATAAGAACATCCAGCGATTCGGGACATCGATCCACTGCATGCCCATATGAGTCTAGCTCTTGGCAACAACAAGTGTCGACGCAGAGAGCGCCGGAGGAATGGGCCATGTTCGGATTCCTCCTGCATCATTCTAGACTCACGAAGCGGCAGTTACGAATTTTGGGAGATGAGGATCAATGGAAACTGGCATACGAACTGGGTTTCCGATATTCAGCTGAGCCAGACAATAGGTCATCATATTAGAACCCGAAACGCATTGATGGCATTGTAATATAAGTTGACTAATTGTTTAGAGAGTTTCTTTCTCCACAGGTCCAGAATCCAGAGCGCGTGCTGGAGCAAGACCGGAGAGAGAGGGAGAAAGAATACTCCAGCAAGCAAGGACTCTCATCATGACACCCACCAAGATCCTTGTAGTTGAACTTTTTGTGACAAATGTAATCATGTGCATTTGTGTTGTTATAGGTTATTGTTTGATCTGGTTTTTAGAGAACGAGCTTGTTTTGTTGTCTACAGTTGTTTATACCTATTTGCCTCGTGAACCCATTGGGCAAAGCGATGACTTGACCGACTCGCACGTGCTCCGCATTCAACTGTGCCATCGGCAAGGGGGCATGTCTGTGCTCAGTGATTAAAAGTGCCTTGGCACAGCAGAATTCTCAGCACAATGTGAGTATCTGGTGCAAAAGATCCCCCGATACGGCAGGAAAAAACCCTTGGTGCAATGATCAGTCCCCGCCAAAGCTTGCAACTGCACTGTTTGCATGTATGCTACCGATTGGCTTATCATAAATTATTCCTACCTGGTGGCTGACAATTGGCTTGCTAGCCGTATAAAAGTTAGGGCAAGTTTCTGCCTAAGTTGGAGAACTCCGCATGTTCCACATGCATCTCGGAGCAAACTTGGAGGCCTGATCAACCACCAATGACTCCCCATCGCTGTTCATCCCGATGTCCGAGCATGCAGGGTACGGGGTACAACATTGGTGTGCCACCCGGTTTTTCCTTTTTGCAACTTGTATGAAGCGTACCTGCACTGTACTGCAGTTTGTAAGGAAAGTTCTTTTGAATTCAACCAACAAGCTTCTGTGCTTAATTCCACTCCATCAATGCAGCCCCATCCGGCTATTCTTGGCTCCCACAAATGGGTGCTACTACATGAGACATTTACTATGGAGCTACCTAATTACCTCTGCAGTAAACAACTCAGCATCTACACATGTGGCCCTATTAGGCTGCAGGAAACTAATAAACTCTGAAGCAGGATTGCACTTGAAAATACAAGTGCTACCCTGCAGCAGAGTTTTTAGCGCGCAAATGCACATGATGTTTTATGCATTTCAGATGACAGCCCTCTTCCCCAGGGGGGCCACGCCTCTTGGGCCCCAACATAGTCAGCCCCTCCGCAGCACATTGAGCCAGGTTGAAGCGGCCCTGGGCTGGCAGCTATGGCTGCCAGCTAAGGCTGCAGCAACCCAGCTCTACATGCTGCAGTCCTAGGCACATGTTCAAATTGTGCACTTGGGAACAATAAACTCTGGCATGATATGCACCAGAGTGTATTACTTTGAAGTAACTGCACATGTAGATGTGCCCAGTGACATTATCCCTGTTTCTGTTTATACGGGATTTTTTTTTAAAGAACAAAAGAACAAATAAAAATCCTGAACCATTAATCACTGCTTTTGTGTAATAGAAGAGAAAAGGAAGCACATCACAGAAAACAAGGAACTGAGTATTTTGGAAAGCCAGGGTAATATTCCATTCTCTTCTATGTAGATCCCCGTTTTGAGTTCCTCACAACAGTGCCTGAGCACCTTACAATAATATAGTAAGCAACCTGACTACCAGCTACTACGTGCTGTTTTCCCTCATCTTCTCTCTGGGAAAAAGTGTGTGGAGTGCAGTGTTTGCTATGGGAATTTACTTTTCATATGTATTTCCAAGTTGCTCTATGTTTACATTACAGAATGCAAGGTCAAAGTAATGCACCTTCTGTTTGGAGTACAGATTAGTGACAGTCCTTAGTTCCTATGGGAATTCATTCCATAATCTCAGACTGGCTTCCAAGCTCTGTATCTGGCCCTTACATTATCAAATCCCATAGTGTCTCTTTACTCTTACTGCTAGGAATTCATGCTTTGCTTCTAATTTAAATTTAACTGGCTTTATCTTCCAGCCGTTGATTTTTGTTGGGTCTTAAACATCTTGCTGTTCTGAGTAAGACAAAAGTAAATATAGCATGGAATCAGAACCAGGCTTCAAAACTGCATTATTTCCTATAATGAATCAATAGGCACAAACATCACAATTGCCAACTAACTTGCACACATCTAACATCAGGAGTGAATCTGTCTGCCTAACCACCCAAAACATCATCTTAGAACATGAATACATTTGGGTCCATCTTCAGGTCCAAAAATCATGACCTCTCCAAGCAGAGCTAAAGGAGCAGCATGAACTTAATCCATGTGGTGTTTCTGGAAGTGAATGCCTTTGGTTCTCCTGATGCAGCATGTTTGCTGCTTAGATGCTAGTTATGCTATTTGAGCCCAGTTTATCCTGGTATTGCAGTTCCTTTATACTGACACTGCCCTGAGGAATTTCTGTGAAATAGAGTTTGCCCCTGGGTAGCACAGTGTCGGGATCAGCAGTTTCCTACTCAAGAGACATAAGGAATATTCCCAATAGGGTAATGGAATGTCTGAAGGACTTCTGTGCTGGTCAAAACACATCTGCATTACACAGACTCAAAGGGCATGTCTACACATGACACCATGTCGCTGTAACGATGCATTATGGTGACGCAGCAACTACGTGCATCTACACATGAGCAGCAGTTACTTCATCGTAGTGGTGCGCTTCCTCATTGTAGTGGCCCACTACCGCACGTAGCGGCTAAAAATAACCAAGCACCCGGCATACAGTGCAGTATGCGCCCAAAGGAAGTACTAAAGCATGACACAGTAACAATGTCATCATAGGGGAACGTGTAGATGCTCCCGTTGTGGTATAAAGTTACCTTTGTTTCTCCTGTTGGGTGCAGAGATGAACTGAGCCCTTTATGACTATAGTGTTGTTATACTCTCTTATCAGCGAATTCCTATATTAACAAAACTGAAGACAGTCTATGCCTCTGGTGTATTTTTGTCTCTGTTGATATTGCTTGTTCACTTTGTTTCTTTTGTTCACAATTGGCAATGGGCAATGACAGATTTATGTTTCAATGTTATTTGTAGTCTGTTTTGCCTTAGATCTTAATCAGTTTCAGCACTGTCCAGGGAAAAACCCAATTTGAGATCCTAAAGTTCTTGTTGTTCTTAATGTTGAAGTTTATTTGCACTGAATCACTAGACACACAGATGGTTGGAGAGGTCTCTCCCAGAAGCGACACTTATTTGCTTTTGTTGTTTAACACTGTACAGAATAGAACTGTCTCGAATTTTCCTTTTAGAAATGTTTGAACACCAACCCTTTTTCTCTTTCTCTTTTGCTGTACATTGTTTTCAGAGAACCAACTCCAGACCCTTGGAGTTGATTTACTCAAATGGCAAAATGCCCGTCTTCACCACACTGATGCATATGACAACAAAAGTCTGATTGTAAGACGTGGTCAGGAGTTTGAGCTGAAACTGACGTTTGACAGAGAGCTGAAAGACAATGACAAAGTGGGGCTGCAGTTCAGTTTTGGTAAGAACATAATTCCTAATGGTATGTTTAGCAATATGGGACTTACCAAGTAAGACAGATTAACCCGAGCAGACTGGCATGGTGTCTTGTCTCAATGTCAGCAATTGTCAGATGCTTCAGATGAGGATGAAGGAAAGCAACAGTGTACCTAGCCAGCTTTTAAAATACATCATTATGGTGGAGCAGGGGCAGTGCTAAAGGTGGGCTTGGGAGGCTATAGCCATCCCAAAATTCACCTTAGCCCCCCTGTAGCCACCCATCCCAGCACTGCCACTGCCACCTGCCCATGCCACGCAGCTAAGCCTACCACACTCCTGCCTGCAGCCCAAAGAGGCACAGTGCTTCCAGCTCCAGCCCAGCCCCACAATGGGAAGAGGCTAGTGCTGCCCCTGCAGTAGAGACTCAGTTTTTCTCAGTAGTTAATAATTAGAGGATGTGCCACAGCATGAGGACTAGAAGTAAAACTGAATAGTCCTGACTCACAGACACCACTTTAACCATTAGACACTACAGTCTCCACACATGCTGATACCCCTTGTATGTATTTTGTTCTTGCTATACTTTCAGGTGATAAACCAATGAAATCCAATGGGACCCTGGTGGCAATGAACTTGAGGTCTCAGCAAGCCTCTCAGTGCTGGTCTGCCAAGATTGCTAACACCAATGGAAAGGAGGTAGATTATTTTATCCCTTGTTAACTGAATTGGCAAACGTTGCTTCAGTTTTCCAGTGGATGCTCTGAGCCCACCAAGGTCTGAAGGGACTGCAAGAAGCTTCTTCTCCTTAAGAAAACAAAGAAAGCTTTCTGCCAGTCCATGTAGGCTCCCTTCTGGTACAGATGGGTGGAGAGAGGAGCTGGGTCAACAGAATTCAAGCTGTTCTCAGGCCCCCTCCATTCCTGGAAAAGAGTCACTAACCTGGGAAGAGTTGATCAGGGGTGTGGGGTGGATAACATGAATGCCACGTGCCCCCAGATGCTGTGGGGGCACGGTGAACTCCTGCAGGCAGAGCAGTGGTGCTGTTGGCAGCAGGAGCATGGTGGCAGCAAGCGGGAAGCTCTTGCAGGCAGCTGCAGTGCTGTTGGTGGGGGGAAGTGGGGACTGGCAACCTACCGGCAGCATCAGTGGCGGCCAGTGGTGATTGCGGGCTACCCACAGATGCCACTGTCAGTGACTGGGGTGGGGGGCACTGCTAGCAGTGTCAGTGGTGCCTTTTTGCAGGGGGTGCACCACCATGCTCAGGGGGTGCACCGCCATGCTCAGGGGGTGCACATGCACCCACTTGCACCACCTATGCATCGCCAATGATGGGAGGAGTACTTGGAGCTCTGAACTGGCTTCTGTCACCATTTTTCCCTCTGCTCAACAGCTTGAAATGAGCAATGGAGTCCATTTCATTTATTGCTGTCTTGCTATATGTATAAAAGTTGTCTCATCCCCCATGCCTTCCCTTTCTCCTGGTAGCACATGCCACAGACTTAACTAGATTAATTGCTCACTGTAAAATTGCTTCTTGGCCTTTTGGCTCAGATCAAGTATCTGACTGGGGCATCCAAATCTCAAGACCTCTGGACATGGGCCAGCATGCAGGATGCCTGCCAATGGATTGGGAAGTATCTGAAGTCCCAGGGTGAGAGCCTGAGATGAAGGATGCTCGCTGGTTGCAGCGCTATACATGGTGTTTAGAATAATTGATGTCTGCCTGTTCAACCAATACAGGTTTTTGGAATGATTGAGTTCTACTTAGTTGACATGATTTGGAACTGATTTGACCTGGAACATGAAATATATTAATAATAATGAAAAAACTCAACTTCATATTCATTCACACTTAAGAGGGACAATATGATGTATAATCATCTGTCTTGTAATTTACCCAGTGCCTGGTTACTGTGGCCAGTCCAGCAGATGCAGCTGTTGGAAAATACCTTCTGAGTGTGAAAACTGGAGCTAATGTTTATAACACTGGAAACACTGTCTACTTGTTGTTCAACCCTTGGTGTAAAGGTAAAGCAAATGATTTATTGCTAATAGGATTAGAATTACTGCTAGGTAAGTTTGTTTGGGGGAGGTACTTTCCTTACATTTTCCTCATTTATTCTCAATATATTGGTATCTTTCTCCTTTAAACACTGAGACCCAAATCTGCAAGCCTTCCACACAGAAATCTTAAGCCAGTAATATTAAGGAAGAACGTTGGGATCCCTTATTCACTGGCATGTAGTATTCACAGTGCTAGCCCTTTTAAGTCAGTGTGACTGCTTTTATGAGCACATGCTCACCAGTGGGAATAAAACAATGACAGAGTTAATTGTGAATAGGTATTTGTTACAAATAAAGAGTTTTCCATTGCAGAGAAAATGACCTGTTTAGTTATTTTTAAGGCAGAAAGAAAGGACAGGTCAGTCAGGACTTATATCTGAACATTGTTCTGTCATTATTTTGGAACAGTTGGGTGACCTTTGAAAAGTTTTTGACTGTGTGAGTGAAAATCAAGTAATGTGTCTGTGTGTTTGTTTCAGCTGATGCTGTTTTCATGCCTAGTGATACTGAAAGACTGGAGTATGTTCTCAATGACACAGGCTACCTCTATGTTGGATCATCGGAAAAAATATTTGAGAAACCCTGGAATTTTGGACAGGTAAAAATAAGGATTGTTTCTGTATTAATACAAGCTCCTCCACTTGATGTAAGCAGGTGTCGTGGTACTATTCCAATAAGTTAGACCCATCATTACATTCAGGAAGCTACTTAAGCACATACATAATTCAAACCCTGTGAATAGTCCTATTGATTTCAATGAGGCATACTCACACACTTAATACAATACATATGCTTATATACCTTGTTCAGTCAGGGCATGAGAATGGAGTTCTGTGGTAGGTCTATCATCAGATCACAGTCCCCAAAATGAAGCATTTGAGAACTAGAGACAATCTTTACAGGACCTTAAGTAAATCCAGAACCTTTAGGAAGGTCTCTCCGAAAAGGCCATTCTACCATAAGAATGACACTCATAACACATCTTCCACCACTTACTAGCCCTCTGCCTTGTATCTTTTTTAATAAAGGTAATTAAAGAAACCTAACAAATCAAAAGCAAAAGCCTTTCTCCAAAACTCCATGTTATCCACTACAGATCCCATTATTGCACCCATTTCACAAACAAAACTGTTATGATAACGCTATGATGAATAGGAATATAAGATTCTAAGATAGACAGTCTTAAAAAGTGCTTGTTACTAATGTGGTGATGAAGTCCATGGAAGATTAAGAAATAACATGATTGATCCTTCAGCCCATTATATCAGTATAAGAAAAAGGAGAAGTAGGTCTCAAATGTTTGAGGATCTCATCTGTGTCAAATTCACTAGTTAACCAGATCCACCAATTACTTAGACTGAGCAGACAAAGATGTCTGTTCAGCCTTCTTTCCCAGAAATGTTGTCCTCCTAGGACAGCCAAGATACCATTAGGAAAGTAATGTGGGAAATCTTGTGTGTATTATGGGTAGAGAGAGAGAGCTTTGATCCCTGGTGCTCTGTCTGGTATCTTGACAATTAAAACAGCATAGTAATAGATAATGGAGCAGGTTTAATTTAATCCAGTAGAGGGCAATTACACACACTCTGGGCACATCCACATGAAACATGTACTATGGAGCTGACACATGAGCTTTTCAGTGAAGTTTCTCAGTCTATATGTAAAGACCTATTAGGACAAAAAAAAGAATAAAGGCTTTCATAGGTTATTTCTTGTAAATACAAGAACTATCCTGTGGCAGCATTCTTTAGTCTGGCACAATACACATGTAGACAGAGACAGGAATGGCTGGGGCATGAGGGTGCTTCAGTGTGGGGACTACCTGCCAGCTAGCCCTGTACTGGAGCACCCTCGTGCCCGCAGCACGTTGAGCCAGGTTGGAACAGCCCCGGGCTGGCAGGCTGACCCCAGGGTCCCCTGCTAGCCAGGGCTGCTCTGCTCCAGCTCAACATGCTGAGGTCCTGGGTGTACATGTAAATGCAGTGCCTAGGAGCAATAAACTCTGGCGCAAACTGCACCAGAGTTTATTCATTCACATTAATAGATGCACCTGCAGAGTAAGAACAGTATACAGGCAGATGTCTCTTACTGTTGGTGCTTTTTCACAAATGCTGCAATTTCACAAATGCAGTATGGCAAAACCTGATCTAAATGCCATATCAAAGTTTTCTATGTTAAGTGACCGATAGCTATAGCATTGTCCAAAGACCTGTCCATATCCTGGAACTTATTCTGTTAATAAACAGGGAAAATTTCAGTCAAAGCTGAATCACTTATTTGTGGTTGTGTCAAGTTATGTTAACCTTTCATTTAATTTCTATGTGAATTAGATTCTCAGAAGTTTTATAGATATTTTTTAGTAGGCTGGAACAAACTGGGCTTATGTCTTTTCTTTTTCTTCAGCATCTGTTTTATACAACACCCTCTATCATGTCAAATACATACAGAGATGTTGCAACAAAGATTTGTTCATGCTCCACTTACTCATCCAGGCTTTTCTTACTCATGCCGGTAGTCTCACTGATCTCTCTCCAATTGTGCATGTGACCAAGGGCTACTTATTTGACTGTGAATATGTCCTATCCATCTACACATGGTGACAGATCTGTACCTTTCCCTCATAGATGATCTTCCTACTTGAGGCTTAAAATAGAGGAGAGGCAGCATTAGGACACTTGTCCTGTTCTACTAATGACCAAAAGATTTTGGTCTCTAGGCCTTTCATGAGCATTACCATCATTTGATATCCTAAAGAAGGGTTAGAGGTTAATTTCATGCCTATTATATAGTTTTGTTCAGAAATAAAACTGAAATCAGTTGATCAAGTTGAGGCAATTTGTGATTCATAGTAGTAAGATAAAAGTCTTTGTTTCTCTCCAAAACAGTTTGAGGAAGAGGTCTTGGACTCCTGTATGTATCTCCTAGACAAAAGTGGACTCAAGCAAAACTTCAGAAAGAATCCCGTGACTGTGTCCAGGACCATGTCTGCTTTGGTATGGTTCTTTGTCAAAAGAGGTTTGCCATTGACTCTTTTTTTTTAAAGCTTAACCTACAAATAGATTGTCCCATCTTCCCACTTTTTTTTTTGGTCTCTAGCATTTAGAACACCATTCCAGACCTCCTCCTGCTTGTCAATGCATAAAGGAGGGAAAGCTGAGAAAACTGCAGCAAGGGAAAAGGCAGCTGGATATAACATCCAGCATCAGGTGGCTAGTTCTCTCTTACTCACGGCTACTGTCCTGAAACTGTTGGCTGTGCAGCTGAGGAGTGGGGCCTTTGATAGGTGTGAAGGATTAGCAAAGCAGCCATTTTCCATGACACGATTCCTTTCATAACAATAGAATCAATACTGTCCTGGGCAGTGATAACACCATCTCTCTGGTTTTCTGAGCCTGGATTTTTTTGGTTGGGAGAAGCCAGTTAGTGATAGTAAGACATTCTTGCTAACTGCCATAGACATGAAGAGTGGCTATGGCACTTTTATAGAGCAAGTGCAGATGCAGGAGGAACCTCCTCAGATCACTTGTGGATGACTTGTGGACTTTGTTTTTTGTATGTGCATTTATGTTTCAGGTTAATTCCAATGATGATGCAGGAGTCCTGTTTGGAAACTGGTCAGGAAATTATAGTAATGGGACCTCTCCATTGGCCTGGACAGGAAGTGCCACAATTTTACAGAAATATTACAAAACTAAAAAGCCCATCTGCTTTGGTCAGTGTTGGGTCTTCTCTGGAGTTCTGACTACAGGTAAGGCATGTATTGTCTCTCTTGCCTGATACTCTAGCATTGGGTAGCTGTTCCTCACCATAGTACAGCAGGTGTAGAGCAACTTCTGAGCAGTCCTTTCTGGTAATGTTTGCTCTGCCTTTCAGTCATGCGCTGCCTGGGGATCCCTGCCAGAAGTGTGAGTAACTTTGCTTCAGCTCACGATACTCAGGAAAATCTGAAAGTTGACATCTTCCTGAATGAATGTGGAGAAAAAGTGGACAAGCTGACCACAGACTCTGTCTGGTAGGTCTAAATGTTGCTAAGTCATTCCTGTCCTCTTGAGTGCTTCCAATGTTTCAGAGCACTGGCTGGTTTTTGCTTTAAAGTGTCTCTGTTATTTTGAGTTTGTTGTTGAAAAATAAGAGGAAGTGGGAATATTCTGGGCAAGCATCCCCCAGTTAATTGTGCCCTCTAGGGGAATTTTCTGAAATGAATAGACAGGGTTTGTACTATGGCAGAAACACTAACAGATCTGCATTTCATTATAAGTTTCCCTTTGGAGCTACACAGTTTTGTTTTCCTGCCAAGCTGAGATTTCCCATCTCTTTCTTTTTACCTGAAGTTGAATTGTCCTAGAAAGTACAAGGAAACACAATTCATCCATTTCTGTGCATAAGAAGGGGGAAAAAACAGTCCTTTTTCATTATAAAAAAAAAAATCATTGTTTGGTTTTAGTGCACATGTGGTTGGTGCTAGATATTTGATATTTAGTAGGAAAAAGAGCCCTTGTGCCAGATAAATGTATTTGAATAACCTGATGAAATCTGGGGTTGATTTGGCTACATTATCAGCCTTTGAAAATGGTACTTTGCTTGTGAGCAGAAAGGACCTAACCCAATGTCCATGGAAGTCAATGGAAAAGATCTCTTTGCATTTGATCAGGCCATGTATTTTTAACAGTAAAAAGAAACATTTTTAACAATGATCACATAGTCCAGACAAAACTACCATACACACACAAGCCTGACTGATTTGTAGAGACTGAGGAAGTCATCTTTAGGAACCCACAGCCTTTTAAATCAATAGAGATGCAGGCCAATGGGTTTGAATGCAGGGTTCAATGCTTGTCTCATCAGCAACATAATTGCATATCTATCTTTCCTCTCCCCAGTTAGAGGGCCCAGACTGTGACCCTACCCCTATATTCACATCACCCTGCACATATTCTAACTGGTATCAGTGGTACTACTGATTAAAGTATACCAAACCTTCAAAGTATGTAAGGTATTGTAGTCTGGCCCTGGATGACAGAAAGATGAAACAGTCCCACAAATGTTCACCCTCTTTAGCTCAGTATTAATTGTACCCTGTCCTTTAAATAAGAGTTTTTTACTTTCTTCAAAAGAAAACTGCTGTAAAAAAGAGCATGAGTGTCAGTGCTCAAAACTGACCCTGAATCTTCCTGTCAAGAGGTGGTCAGACTTTCTACTCCACATTTGAAGTCCTGCAGGTTGAACTTGCATGGTACGTTACAGGAAGTAAATATGTATTTTTTTGACTGTGCAATCTAAACGCACCTAGGAATTTCCACGTGTGGAATGATGTGTGGATGAAAAGGTCAGACCTGCCAGAGGGCTTTGATGGCTGGCAGGCAATCGATGCCACTCCACAAGAGATAAGTCAAGGTAGGATTGACATAAAAAGCTATTGCTTGATCCTGGGGGGAATGTTCCACATTGACACTATGGATCCTATTCAGCAAAGCATGTAATGCCTTGCATAATTTTGAGCATTCGCTGGCCCTATTCTTGTTACACTGGTGATCAGAGAAGTAAGGTGGATTGACCAGACTTGCATTACAAATCAAGGGTGGAGCTGAAAAGAAAACCCTGATCTAGTGATTCCGAGTCTATTGACTAATTTCTTAAAATGTGTTCATTTCCTACTATCCCTTTGAAAACTGGATTTTTCTGCATGTAAAGATGTGCTGGTTCACCTACCCATCCAAACTGCCTGCGCTGTGGCCATTTGGCACTTGTGTTATGCAGGCAAATTCAGAATTCCAAGCTGGTTGCAGCTGTATGAATCTGGGCTGTGATCTAGCAAAGCACTTGAGTGTATCTGTAACTTTAAGCATGTTGGAAGTGCCACTGTGAGTTACCTTACTGTGAGTTCCACACTTCGTCTGTGTATGTAAGGAGGAGGGTCCTTTGGCCTCATTGCTGTTGTCTTGTATAAAGATAGATGGAAGAACAAGTCCTTGCAAGCAGAAAATCAGCCTTTCATAAAAGCACTAGAGAGTAAGCAGGATTTAAGAGCTTAGGGCATGTGTTTGCAAATCAGAAAAAAATCATGACTGTTGCTAGCTTTATCCTAATTTATTTTGTAAACTTCATGAATCCAGCTTTCCTCTCAGTGTCTCCATTTCCCCATCAGCAGGAGTGGGACAATGGTACTCACTCCCTTCAAAAAGAACTGTGAAGACTGACTGATGTTGGCAATGTACTTTGAGGTCCTTGGAGTCCAGATTCTGCAGAAGGGCAAATTTGTATTTTAAATGTTGACTATTGACATATTTTCTAGCCCAGATCTTTTGGGCCAGTGTGAAAACTCCACCCGTAGACATTTCTAGACCATACAGCTAAAGACCTCCCCATTAGCTTCTGTTACTAATACTATTTAGCAAGCAAGGGAAGGAAGAGAGCTCAGTGATTGTACAGTCATGTGCATTTTAAACATATACACAAAGGAAAAACCTAAATATAGTAGTTGTCAGAAAAGCTGACATAAACAAAGTTTGCAGTCAGCAATGCAAACTGGGACATGGTGAGCCTGACCCTGCAGAATCTGTCCTGTGGTACTGAGCATTTCCAGTACTTGATATAGCCAGCAGATATCCTGGGTTTTGAGCCTCTCACAGGGCAGGCCCAGCAGTGGAGCCTGTTACCAGATAAAACTTGTTTCAGGTTTGTCTGTCTGCAGCTATAGAAGAATGCAGTAGGATTCCTGGCAGCATGAGCTGGGCTGGGAATTGCAAGGGTGAACATACAATGCAAGAGGTGATTATTTATCAGATTTCTCACGGTAGAGGAGGCTTGAGGGAAATGGCTTGTAGCATAGCCCTCAGGGACTGCAGGGCAAGAAAAGAGCAATGGGGAACACTTAATAAGAAATACTTGAAAGATTAATCTAGGTCTCTTAACACTCTGAACCTGGGCCATTCTTATGGGGATTCTTTCATGATGTCTTCAAGAAAGAGGTGATTGCGAAATCCAGTCAGATTTCGAATTATAAGCAATAACAATATCAAAAACATAATTCCCAGCAGTGCTCATTCAACTGAGGGATCTCAGCGTACTTTACAAAGGAAGTCAGTATCCTTACTCCTTTTTGACAGCTGGGGAAATGGAGTCATGGAGCTATTAAGTAACTTGCCCAGAGTCACCCAGCAGGCCAGTGCCTAAACCCAGATCTCTTGGGCATTGATTCATTGCTCTTGTTTATGAAGACACACTTATGGGGGTCTATCCCTCCAGAGCCTGTTTGTCAAACCCTGCTGTGCATTATGAATGGTGTGAAAAGAGAAATCCCTCTCCTGAACCCTTAAACAGCTGAAGATAATGGAGTCTAGTCCTGAGCCTTGTGGAGGGGTATACCATTTAGGTAGGGTTTGTTCGACACGAGAAGAGCAGACAGAGGCTGCATGACAGTAGGAAAACTTCTGCGTATTGAACCTTTGCAAACAACAGAACAAATGCTCTGGTGGTCCCAATGCGCCATGACCTGCAAGGGTTCTGCCTGGGCCCCAGAGAAAAAATGGGAGAGGAGGGAGCACAGCTCCCAGGGTTTCCCATGTATTCAGTGCCTTTAGCATCCCACATTTCAAAATGGTCCCTGGGGCACTTTAACTAAAGCATGTTTGATGATCTTCAGTTAAAGTGCACCCACCACCATTTTGAAACATGGGATGCTGAAGACATGCGACTGCAGAGCGCTGGAGCGTTGTGATGAGAATCCTGCAGCAGACTCGATGGAGCAAGTCTGCTCCTATGCATTGTAATCAGTGTGCGCTGGAGTACTTGTATAGGCACGCAAAACCGTTCCCTTCTAAGTCAAATTTACAAAAGCTCATGCCAGGCCTTTGAAGTATGTGCTTTTGGTTCAAAGTATTTTTGTCACGTCAGAAATGTGCTCCTTAAAAAAGGATCATAGAGAAAATGTATTGCCAAGATTCAGTTACCAAGGCTGGGAGGCATGGATGTGGAAGGGCAGTGCTACTGTGGGCATGTAGTAGGGGGATGATTCTGGAGGCTTAGTTCATACATGTGAAAACCAGGTAATGTTCATCATACCCTTTAGGTATTTTCCAGTGTGGCCCTTCTCCACTGGAAGCTATCAGAAGAGGAGAAGTCTATTTGCCCTATGACTCCAAGTTTATATTTGCTGAAGTGAATGCTGATAAGGTTTACTGGCTTGTGAAGAATGTAGCTGGCAAAGACAAATACATCAAGCTCCGCGAGGAGACCAAAGCCATTGGGAAGAACATCAGCACCAAAGCCGTTGGAAAAAACACACGGGAAGACATCACAGCTCAATACAAGTTCTTGGAAGGTGACCAGCAATTAAGATATTTCTAACATCCTATGGTATAGTAAGGCATTCGATGAGGCCAGAAGTCCTGTGATACCCCGTGGTAGCCAAAGTAGCTACATGCTTTATCAATGTGGAAAAACAATGGGCTGCATTTAAATAATGCAGTATTGAAGTCTTGCAAAGTACGTGAAGAAGTAGTGAGGAAATTAGGAAAATCCAGACATGAATATTATGTCTGTAGTGACACCTACTGTCTGTAGCCAGCATGCAAGGCTACCTGGTTACCTATTCAGCAACTCTGCTTCATCCAAACTTGCTCCATTTCCTTCCATCTCTTTCTTCTTCTTTCTACAAATTATATCCTGTTTCAGGAAGCAGGCTCCTCCTTCCACACTTCCAGAAACTCACTGCAATAGGCAATAGGACTCTCTCACATGAGAACTGGCAAGACTGGGAAAACTAAAGAACTTTGGGGAAAGCGGTTTTGTGTAGACTTTGCAATTTGATCTCTCGTCTCACAAAACTTTATTTGCTCTTGTAGTCCTAGGTCCTTATGGACAAAAGCCAAAAATATTTGAACCTTCTCCAAGCTTCAATTTGTGTATGTTATACTAAGTTAAACACATTATTGTACTTTCAGTCATCGCATATATTGATCTGATACACGGTCATCCTCTCCCATGCATAAATTGTTTAACTGCGGTGGCTTACATTTTCAAAAAAGACTAGTGTTTTATTGAGTACCCAATTTAAGATGCACATTTTTCAGCAAATGCTTAGAATCCACCTTCTAAAATCAGGCTTTCAAGTGTCTCAGGTTGGCAACCCGAAAAATCATGAATTACTTCTGAAAATTTGGCCCAGGTACTATTTAAACTAAAATAGCCATGTATCTCTTCTGAGATTGAACATGGAGTAATCACTGCTAGGAAACATGGTCTGTTGTGCTGTCTGTATTTTAGCAGCAAGATAAACAATGAGAAGTTGGATCTGGCCGCAGAGTCTGTAATCCACAATTTATTATGACTTCAGCTTTGCTTTTTCTTTTTGTGTTATTCAGGCTCACTAGAGGAAAGGAAAACCATGGAAAAAGCTTGCTCCTTTCTCAGATGTTCAGATACGGTAGATGCTAGGCTCTCCTCTTCTCCACTCACAGCTGGGATCCAGCTGAAGACAGATGGTGAAAAATCTTTGTGGCCGGGCAATCCCATTGATTTGAAAATCATTGTAAACAGCACTTCAGCATGGACAGTCAGTCTCACTGCCTCTTGCCAGCTGCAGTCCTATACTGGGAAGGTAGAGGCCAATCTTGGATTTATCAAGCAGACTGTCCAGACTAAAGGCAAACCTGGTAGGTCCATATGTTTTTAATCACAAGCCATGGGCTGTTTCTGGAGATATTGCAGTGTGACCTCACTTTGTGTCCTGACTCAGTGGGTGTATGGACTCTGGGGGGCTGAGGATGTTTTTGGTTCTGTCCAGCACACAGAAGAGAGAGTTGTGCAGAGGAAACTTCTGCTTATTACTACTCATTTGAATGGCAGTCGCACTCAGGGGCACAGTCATGGACCTGGTTCCAATTTGAGTCCGGCACTCTGCAAACACACACGGAACAAAATGACTGAACTTGCAGACTAGATATAAGTGGTTTTCGGTTCTGGCTACACATTACTTATATTATGCAATTAACTAGTTAATCACACAATAATTTGTTCAAAATAAAACCAGCCAGAAGTACACAATAGTTGTCACACAATTAACTGGTAGATTGCATAATAAATTGAGACTGGCCACACATGCTAAGTAGTTATCACACAATAAAAATGATTCTCCAGCTAGAAAAAGAGCCAGCCAGCTATAAAGCAAGTGCTTGAAGATGTGTAACAACTCTGTTGCTGGTTTTTATCCAGTTTTCATTTGAACGTGTAGCAGGGTCTTCAGTCTGATGGCTTTTGAGTTGTCTGCATGAAATAAATTGCCTGAGTGAGTGTTAATAGGACCAAAGTTCACGCTGTCCAGATTTTGGCAGTGAGCTATAATGGTTGTGAATTTAATCCTCCCTTCCCCTACTTTCCCATTTCTTGGTTCCTGTTTTGTTGATAAACATTTGGTGAATAGTTTATGCCAGGGGGACTCAACCTCTGGCCCACAGGTGACATGTGGCCCATGGGGCCATTGCATCTGGCCTGCAGCTTGGGAAATTTGGCAGAGGAGGAGCAGAAGCCATTAATATGGCCACACTCCTCCTTGCCAACTTCCCAAGCCCCACATGGTGGACTGGGCCAGTCTGTGATCCATGGGACTGAACCACACCCCCCTGCTTCTGGCCATGCCCCCTTCCCTCCCTGCAGGGCTGGATTGGGGCCTGGCCGTGTCCTCTTCCCCCACAGGGCCAGGCCATGCCCCCTTCCCTCCCCACAGGTCAGTTCAAGCTTCTTCCCCTCTGTGACTGTATTGGGGCTAGCCTGCCCCCCACCCCACTCCAGATGGTGCCCTCTGTGCCCACCTGGGTTCCAGATTGGGAACACTGGCTACATCTGACCCACAGACAGACTGGACATTGCCAATTGGGTCCACCAGATAAAAAAGTTGGACACTGCTGATTTATACAGACCCATTTCAGCCTGTTGGCCATGACAGACTGTTCACAAAGGGTATGTCCATACTACCTCTATGCTGTATCCTGGGCTACCATTGACAAACACCTACCAGCATCTTGCTCCAGTAGCATAATTAGGAATGTGCCAAGTGTTGAGTCAGAGGGGGCACCCGAAGTGGGTGTTGTTTTAAAGGGGGAGCCTGTGCCATGGCAGCAGCAGCTCAGCTTCTCTCCTGCCCAGGGCACCAAAACATGTTCCTACTCAGCCCATATCAACCCAGGCAGCTCAAAGTAGCCCTGCAGGGGCTGTGGAGTTGGGTTACATTTCAGAGGGGTTGTTCTTGGGAGTGGCACAGAGGCCCTAAAGCTGTTTGTTGCTCTGTGTGTCTCCTGTAGTCAATGAAATCACTTGGTAGTTTGCCTGATCCTTGACAAGATGACTGAAACTGGATGCACAGGAGAATAATGAATGATAAATAATTTGTAGCAAATAATGCACTTGCAATAATGATTTCTGATTAATAGTCACTTGTGCTAAAATTCATTCAACTCTGAGCTCTACGATTTTCATTTTCGTTTAAAATGACTGTCCCAGTGCACGAGGGGATGTGGCAGGACACTACATCATGGACCTGTGCTAGGGACAGGTGAATTTATAGATGAGGACAAGAGGTTTAAAGAAAACTAGAGATGTCTTTACATGTGTGAGGATGCTACGCTAACACACTAATTACAGCGCATTGGAACAGACTCGATTAACTGAGATGCCTAATCAATGAATCACGTCTGCTGGAGTGTGCTCCATAGCACACTCCAGTAGCCTCTGCATCTCATGTATTCAGCATCCCATGCTTCAAAATGCCAGTGCAGGGGGGGCTTTAACTAAAGCTTGTTCAATGAGCTTTAGTTAAAGCATCCCCATTGCCATTTTGAAGCATGGGATGCTGAATACATGAGGCACTGCGGGTGCTTTCATTAGAGCTGTTCTTGGAGCCACTCTAACCACCCCCACACTCAACCATCACCACCCCCAGAGCATGTCTTAAGATGCCCTAGATGGACAGGAGGTTTGTGGCTACCCAGAATTCAGTCTCGAGCACAGCCAAGCCTGAGGCCTTTCCCAGGCCCTGAACAGACATGAAAATGATTCAGATAATGAATCGTGAAACCTAAGTTAAAAAATAAGGGAAAATTCTACAGTGACAATAACCACCTTGTAGCCTGTGCCTCTGGAGCATGCTTTAAAGGCAGCCAAGCATTTTATATAATTAAATCTTCAGACTGCTTTGAGGGAGTAGACTGTCGAGAGCTAAATGAGACAGTCTTCACTTGCCCAGTTCAACCTTCCTTCCCTGGGAGTCTTTCTGTCCTGGGTTAGCATCCCTCCAGGCCCCTCTGTGACACAGGCTTGGATGGGATTCCCTTTACAGATTTACAGTCCCTTTCCTTAGGCAGGGCCAGTGACTGCAGGCGCACCCTCCTAAAATTTGGCCAGCCCTGTACTTTTGTCCGAACAGAAGGCAAACAACCACTGGCTCTTGGTCCATCATGAAAACTATGCAGCACATGCAGTTAACGATATATAGAGTAGACACCAGAACCGATTTTCTGCTCCACTCTTTTGTTGCTTTCTAATAAAGAAGACACATTGTTAACAGTGCCTTTTATTTGATTTTTTCTTGTGTTTGGCCAGTGATTGAGATCCCTCTGAATGTGGCAGCTGATACTTACATAAAGACACTGGCATCTGTGGAGGATGAACTTCTCATCAAAGTTAATATTATTGCTGAGGTTCAGGAAACGGGTGAAAAGGTTTCTGATGAGCTAACGCTTACATTCCAATACCCCTCTATAAAGGTGGAGGTAAGAACTTAAACGAGCCTGGAAAGACCAGTATTTAGATGCCATAGCCTTCAACTGCCTGAAAGGTGGTTACAAAGGGGATGTAGCTGGGCTGTTCTCAGTGGTGGCAGATGACAGAACAAGGAGCAACGGTCTCCAGTTGCAGCAAGGGAAGTTTGTTAGACTAACTTTCTCACTAGGAGGGTAATAAAGCACTGGAATGGCTTACCGAGAAAGGCTGTGAAATCTTCCCCTTTAGACCCAAGCAGACAAAGCCTTGGCTGGGATGATTTAGTTGAGGTGCTCCTGCTTGGATCAGGGGGTTGGACTGGATGACCTCCTGAGGTCCCTTCCAGCCCTAACCGTCTATGATTCTATGGCAATGGGAGTTGCCATAGAACAAGAAAAGAAAATCTAAGGATGGCCGTATTGGTAAAGAGATGAGCCAGAAATATGAACACTGAGGCTTAGGAGCCAAATATTTTTCCTAAATAAGGGACAGTGGGACCTACAATAACTTTCCTAAATCTACATTTAGACACCTAATAAATTGCCTGATTTTTAACATTACTTCCATTAACTACATCAGGAGCTTCTAACTGCTTATCAGTTTTGAAAGCCAAGCCTGTTGTTTTACAAGTCTAAATCTGTGATTCTCAACCAGGGTGCCTTGAAATCTTTTCAAGGATGCCACAGTGTAACAGACAGCATCAGCTCTGTTGGGTGTGCAAATATGATTCACAAGATAAATCCAGAGATCTCAAATAGGAACACATAGGGTACTTTTACATGTGCTCCAAGGGTGGCTCTTTAATTAGGGTGGCTGTCAAAGCCACTCCAAGTAAAGTGCCACTGTGTCTCCTGTATCAGTGTCTCTGCACTTGAAAAGGGCAGTGGGGGTGCTTGAACTAAAGCTTCTTCGATGAACTTTAGTTCACGTGCCCCCCCACTGCCATTTTTAAGCATGGGGATGCTGATACACGAGAAGCAGGAGGCTGCTGGAGCATGGCAATTGACTCAGTTAATTGAGTCTGCTGCGATGCACTGGAATTCCAGTGGGTCAGAGCGGCCTCTGTGCTGGTGTATAGGTGCCCAAAGTGTTAAAACATCCTGATCTTTTGTGATCTTTTTGAGTTTTTAGTAAAAAAGAGTCATGGGCGACTGGTGCCTCTTGAGTTGGAGGGGGGGGTGGGGCAGGGGGCACCAGATTGCCAACAGGGGGAGGGTCCCTCAACGGCCAAGAACAGAACCACCAGTGGTGAAACTGGAAATGCACTTCCACCAGCACTTCCAGTTTTGTGGCTGGTGCTTCCAGGGCGTGCACAGCCAATCTCAGGGGGTGCAAATGCATCCACGTGCACCCCCTATGCGTCACCAATGAAAAGAGTCAAAACTAAGAGCTGGTATTTTCTGAGGGGTACCTTGAGTCTAATAAGGGGTGCCTTGAGCTTAAGGAGGTTGAGAACCACTGGCCTAAATACCAGAGTGAAGAGCTTTACTCTTGACTCGTGTCTAGTCTGGTGGCCACAGCATTTGCTCAGTCACTGGTGGGGTGTTCTGAAGGTGATATAAGAGCTGTAATGAAGCTGCACTTTAAATCATTTGGTACTCTCTCTCCTAGCTGAAAGAAGGATCCAGCTGATTTAACTGACTAAGCTAATGTCATCTGGAAACTGCACCAATGGTTCATGAGCAAAAACTAGTGAAAAGCAAAAGGTTTCTATATTGTAGGTAGATCATGCTGACAGCTGCTTATGTGGTCATTGACCTATGGACAAAACATAGCCCCTTTCAGCACAGCCGCCAGCCCTGGAATTTCACCGTACCTTCTCAGCTATCTAATATCCCCCTGGGGGAAAAGCAAGACCCCCAGCCCCCAACATAGGCTAAGCTAGCTTTCTCAGCCCCAGGACAGCAGTTGGAAAGCAGTAATACTAAAAACTACCTGAAGGTGATAAAAGCCCATAAAGTAGGGTGATTTTTACATGTATTGCACACACAGGTTGTGCATGCTTTGTGTACTAGCACCATGTATAGGCTTTGCACAATGGCTTCACCTCAGAGACAAGTGGAGGTGATAGTCTCTCTCAACACAAGCCGAGTGAGCCCGCATCTAGAATTCCTGGCCCATTTCTAGATAGCGATGGGTCTAAGATCCAAAATATTCCTTTAGGCTGCTGCCCAGTCAAACCCTCGACTTCAGGACTGCTTAAATACAGGGCTTGGTTTGGTGATAATCAAGAATCAAGATAAGGGAGAATCATGGAATTAAGATTTGACTTTAGATACCAATGCAATCTAGGGATGCTCAGACTGTGCACCCATCTCTGACTCTGGGCTCCTTCCCAAAGAGATGTTAACAATTTGGGGAGACTTCAGAGAAGAACAGCAAAATAATGGAGGGGGCCTGAAAGAAATGAAAGAGGGAAATATTAAAAGAACAAAATATGAAAGTTTTGGCTGGCTAACACCTAATAGGAACAGGAGAATCATCTACAGGTACAGAAACCTGAGCAGTGGGAAGGAAGAGTTTAACATACTCACAAAGGAGTTTTACTGAGTGGGGATGGGATGATATTGAGAGAGGCAATTTTGGGCTAAGCATTAAAAACTGTTTCCTGACGATTAAATCTATTAGACTGTGCAACAGCCTCCCACGGGGAAGTGCTTGCATAATTTAAATCTGGAGTGTATAAAACTGTGGAGAAAACAACTCTACTTTGGCACGGAAATGGAGCAGATGACCCAACACCCATGTTTTCTATTAATGCCTTAAGCTCAGCTGTTTGTATTTTTTACTAAGGCATAATATCCTTATGGTTTTAATGCAGTCAGTCATTGACACTGTATAGCATTCTGCTTTTTAGTAAGAGCATGTGCCCAATCTTTGACTTTCTAATCCTCTATTTTTAGATGCCAGAAACAGCAAAGATCAATGAAGCTTTCACCTGCGCCTTTGTCTTCAAGAATACACTGGAAATTCCTTTGGAAAAGTGTAAATTGTATGTAGAAGGACTGGGATTTTTCAAAATGGAAATATTTGATGAAGGGTAAGATTACACTTTGGATAATTACTTGCATGAGATTACACCTCAAGACAGTTTTATATGTTTTTAGACACAGTTGGGCACCTGTAGTCTGAGCCTTCCTAAAGACTATTGGTTCTATGCAAACCTGGCACAGCCCCGTATAATGTGCACTTCTGCATGTACAACCCATGCAGCATCGTCTTATTCAGCTGCAGTATTGACTTTCTTTGCCTTTTGCTTTACACTGCACTCATTGCAGCTGTTAGAGCTGCTCCCACTTCCTCCAGATCTGAATTTGTCATTATACAATCATGGGATTACCTTCCAAGAGTACTGGTGGGAGCACCAATTATTAGAGACAAAAAAGAATAACCTGACCACCTGTTCATATTATTTTTTGCCAAGTAGTATTTTTGTTTGCTGAACTTTCATTTCAGGTTGAAGGAAAGATCAGCACTGGCTAGTCTGTGAAAGTTGTATTTCATCTTTAGAGAAACTTCGGAAAACAATGAATACATACAGTGAATACATACGTTACTGTGTCAATAACCATCTCTTCTTTTTCTTTCTCTCCTATTTTAGAGACATAAGACCTGGTGGGATCTTTAAATCTAAGATTATCTGTCATCCTAAGAAAGCTGGAGAGAAAAAAATAATAGCCCAGATAAACTCTCTGCAGGTCAAAGGAATATCTGTGGAAAAGATCATCATCATCACTGAGTAGGGGCAGTACCAGATCTCTTAAGAGGGTGTTAGTATTATAAATTAATATTTCTAGAACATCTTACTTTCTTTAAGAGTCAAACAAGAGTCTTTAAGGTTATACAGGAGACAAATATTATGGTAAGGGAATTTAAATGGCTTAAGGGCATAGCAGCTTTGATTTGAGTTAATCATGATTTAATAAAGATTGTGAAATCTACTCTAACATTTATAAAATTGTCAGCCTACCATGGCTAAGAGGTTGTTTTGAGAAACTGAGAATGGGCAAGCCATACATCAGTTTGGAAGAGAGCTCATTTTGTGGCTGGCTTTTCCTTTCATAACAATCACATGCTTTGTGTAAAGATAATACAGTTAGTGTCTGCCTGCTGCTTTGCCTTTTCACACTCCTGTGTTGGATGAAGTAATGTTTTATCTATTGGTTACTGTACTGTCATTCATACCCATTGTGGCATTTCATGTGTACTTCAATTCATAGGACCAATATTGCTGTATCATGTTACTGGGCTGAAGGGATCATGTGTTGCTGTAGCTTACATATTATGCATTATTTGCTCACTGCACCACGGCAGACAGCTTTGTTTCACACAGGGCAGCCTTTCTCAAAGAAACTACCTGAAACAGATTCCAGGCAGAGGGGTTCTTTAAAAAATAGTTTCTATTTGTAAACCTAAGCACACTGGACAAAAAGCCACTTTTCATCTCAATTACCTGTTAATAAAAAATGACCAGCCTTATCAGTGTATTTAAAAAGAAAAGAAACCAACCATATGAATATGGCTTTAAACTACAGTTCTGCATTTAAGAAGTATAGTTAAAACCCTCTCAAACATTTATTTCACCCAAATATTCTAGACTGTAAATGAGGCTTTTCATGCTCTGCATTTTCTGAAGCATTTCCACCACCAGCCAGCCCAGCAGGGGAGGGCTGTGTTGTGAAACAGACAACAGATGTGTGTAGCTGGACTTCTCCCGATCCTGTTCCAATGCACTGTAAACACCCAGTGAACTAATTATTGGCACAAGGCGGTTCAGCTCTCCACACTATTGTAATATAACCATTAGTGGTCAAGTGCTGAGGTTTGTAGTTTACTCCAGTGTCACAAAAAAGCAGCCTGAGCTTCCAGGATTTCCACAAATCTTTATATGCTAGAGGAGAATAAATACAGGTTCAGGGGATTATGGTAGCTGAAAAGCAGGCTAGTTTGTTCAGACACCTGCATGGAAAAGCTACTAATAATGAGGAGGGCTCTACTAGGTTTTGGAGGGTCGCACATGCCTGCACCTAGCAACTGAAAGGTTGGCCTGGGGTATCTTTCTAAAGCTTAGTTTAAAACAGCACGTATGTGAGCATTAGTTTTGAAATGGTTTGGCAGTAATTGAATATACAGTCACTGGGTTTGTTAATTTGATTTAATTTAACCTATCCAATAAAATGTAGAACAAAATTGTCGTTATTTAATGAAAAGTGGGAATCAGAATGTCTGGTTCAGGGACAGTGTGAAGCTGATTAGAAAGAGTTCGGTGGGCCAGTTTTCTTGTTCCTAAAGCAATTCCATCAGATTGCTACTTTCTCTATTATTTAAGGCAATAGTTTTGCATCTGTTCTGTAAAACTCTCAATCACTTAAAATATTTTTGCCTGAAGACCGTATCTTCCTCCTGTATCTCTCAGTTCAGCCAGCTTTTTATAAAGAGTAGAGACTGTAAGAAACCAGATAATAGTGTTAGTGGCCTCAAAAGTAGCTCATCAATGGGCACATCTACATGTGCATTAATGTGCTATGGTTACTGTGTGTTTAGTTCCTATACCAGGTACTAACTAAATATGCAGTAACCAGCGTTACTGGCTAATAGCACTGGTGTATGCCTTTTAAGTGATGCTTATGTGCAGTAGACTAATTCTACTGTGCATTAACACAATAACATGGTTTTTGCCATGACACGCTAATGCACAGTAGAATTAGTCTACAGAGCATTTAGCAACTCATGTAGATGCGCCCAGTGAGGACTGTATTTCACACCCACCTTCTCGTTTTGTTTCAAACAGACCTCAAAACTTTTTAGAATGTACATTAAAAAAAAATGCAACGATCCATGTAGATCATTCAGTCACTGTTGACTGAATAGCACAGTACTCCTCCAGCTCATAATGCAAAAAGTCCAGGCTATCCTTCAAAGCAATAGATGTTGATTGCCTTGCAGCCCATACTAGCAGAGGTTACACGCTCCCAGGCAGCATCAGGGCAAGCACTGGGCCCCTAGGCTGCATGTTGTGGGTATTCCCCCCTCTCAACACTGCATGGTGCAGAAGCTCCTTTCCCCTCCACCACTGCATCCATGCAACACCCGCTCCCCCACTGTACCATGTAGCCACGCAGTCCCCTTCCCACCATAAATGCTTCACTGTGTGCTTGCAGTCACCCTCTACTCCCTTGCCCCCTGGGGTGGGGGCAGGCAGTGAAAGCCAGAGGAGGGAGGGTCAGCCCAGAACCCACAGCTGCTGTTGCAGCCAGTGCAAGGAGGAGGAGGAGAGCAGCAGCTACACAGAAGCCGGAGGGCTACAGCTTAACTCCTTGCAGGCCACACATGGCCCAGGGGCCACCAGTTGGACAGCTCTGTGCTGAGTCATTGGTTCAGTAGGATCAGAAAGAAGAGAACTTTTTAGCAAAGCACCTGCACCATCTAATTGTTTTCTAGAAGTATACTATTCAGTAGGGCTGTGTGAAGTTTTGGGTGGTGATTTGATTGAAAGAAGATTTGGCCCAATTTGGTGGCTGAATCTCTGAATCGAATCAGGGGACCAATTTAAAGGTCCAAATCGATTCAAAGAGCTCCAAATCTTCGGCAAAGATTTGGAGCACTTTGATGATTTGGGCAGTCCCCATGGCTGCAGCAGGGAGCTGCAGCTACTCTGAGCCGGTAAGTACGAGGGGTGGGGGGAGAGGAAACTGGAGGAGGGGGCAGGGGACCATGGGGGGACCCCTGCCAGCCCCCCCTGCTCCCCTAGCCCTCCATGGCTGCCCCCACCTGTCCCAGCTCCTGGTACTTTAAAGAAAAGCCCTGGTACTCACCAGGTGCTGCCAGGTGGGGGGGGGCGATCGCTACTGCCTCGTGCTGAATGGGGGGGACTCTGCACAAGCCCCCCGCAACCCCCCTGCTCCCCCAGCAGCTCTGCTTGCCAGGGCTCTGGCCCTTTTTTTTTTCTTAAAGCAGAGAGAAGGCCCGAGACTCACCGCTCCTGGTGCAGCCTCGGGACTTTGGGGGCTTCTGCAGAGCCCTCCACGTGGTGCAGGGCAGCGGGGATTGCCCCCTGCTGGCAGGAGCAGCAAGTCCTGGGGTTTTTTCAGGTGTTTTTTTTTTTTAAGGGGCCACAGCTGGCCTGTGCGGGGCACCTGTGAGACAGCTGAGGGGGGCAGGTTCGGGGGCTCGTGCAGAGCCCTCCATACTGCGTGGGATCACACCCCACCAAGCCCCGCATGCTGAACCGAGGCTTTTTTCCCCACCATGTGCTGGGAGCTGGAGTAGGCGGAACAGCCATTGCTGGGCTGGGAGAGGGACAGGGGTTGGGCCTGGCCTGGCTGATTCAGTTGCTGCCAAATCTCTGAATCAGATTCGGCTGAATTGAATCAGGACAGTGATTCGAATCACTGAATCAAATCATGCCCCCTGAATCGGCCAAATCCGAATACGAAGTGAATACTAGCCACTTCACACAGGCCTACTATTCAGTTGGCACAAGAGATACGAACATCACAGCCCAAGGTAGCAATGCTGCTGGTCAAAAGAACTTGTCTGCCTCATGGGTCTGGAAAGTTTATACCCGCCATTTGTTCTTTTCACCTGGAGAAATTCTTTTCTGGGTGCAGACCTCCTCCATTGGTCCTACATGGAAAAAGGGTCAGATATCCATTTTCCCTGCTTTTTGAGGCTGAAAGAGGCAGCAATCACCCAGTAGAAACAATAGCATAAGTAAGGTTGGGGGGGAGGGGAGCAGCAAGGTAGCAATCCTGGGTATAGACATGGTGGGGAGGGCAATGCAAAAATAGTAGCTGCTGCCACTGCTAGTTTCTTGCCACACTGCTGCTAAGCTGAGTGCAGAACTGCCTCTCCATGGCTTTGAGCAGAAATAATAAAGCATTTTAAATTTTCTGTAGCAAACTTTTGTAATACTTTTTTTAAGCTCTAAATGGGATGCCCTGCCAAAAGAGGCCAGATAACCAGTGTGGATGCACAAGGCCTTCACGTAATTAGCCTTTACCTTCTATAAACTCCAGGGGATCTACCAAATTCAGAGGTGGAGGTGCAATGCTGAGGTAAACTTCATCATCCAGTTCATCATCCAAAGTTTCCTAAACCAGCTTGATCCAAATCAGATAAATCTGATCCAGCTGGTTGAATGTAGCATCTTAAACCAGTTTGGGCCATTTTGAAACTGGTTAATGTGCACTGAACATATATTCTGTTACAGGCTTATACTAATTTCTGATCACTTAAACTGATTTGTGTGTAACTTCTGTCCCTAGCCCCCAAAGACTGAGTTGGAACTGCACAAAGAGATCTTTGTTTAACCCTCTCCTTCCCAAGTCATCTCTGATTATATCTGCAAGGGCAGGTGATCAGCCCCTATGAAAGAACTCTCCACTAATTAGAACGGGGCAGAAAAATGCTGTGAGAAATATTGTCAAAATATTGAATATTCTTTTTACCAGCTATGTGTTGTGAGTTATAGATTCAGGACCACAAGATTAGAAGGAAATGCCAGGCAACTGCATTACATGGTCTCAGTTATGCTCCATCTTGAAATGAGGTTGGGTTTTTGTCTCTCATTGCTCTGATTATTTGGCTGTTCCAGAACCTTGCAAGAATGGATATCTAACCCACACCACTTGCTAGTTTTGCAGTCTAGGATTACTATCAGGGAAGGGAGCTCCCCAGAGAAAAAGCAGACAATGAACACGTTGGCATGAAAGCAGGACTAACTGCTGGGAATATGTAAACATACACACCTGAGGTAGATGGAAATATTAATTCTTTAATAAGTACAATATCTATTGGAAGGCATAAAATGAGTTACAAATAGCAAAATAGAACTTTTTTTTAGTTGCATCAAGTTATTTTATCTGCATAGAACAGTTGCTTTACAAGACACAAATGTATATAAAACACATGAATGCTTTCCTTAGCTGTCAGAGCCCTGTTTATAATATATTTAAAAACTTCTGCTGAAACATTTTTCTCCAGAAGGCAGTTTTCAGCAAAGTATGTTCATTTAGGTTTTTCATTTAAGAGACACTGTTGGTGGAATAAAATATCACAGGGTAATTAGTATTGATACAATGGTATAAACATACAACAGAAGATCCAACCCCCAAAGAGCTTCCAATTTAAGGACAACATCCTACTAATGCTTGCCATTGAGGCCTCAGGCTTTTTTATGACTTGTATGTCTGTTGATTACAATTGTATTGTGCAGAATAGTGATGGGAGGATCAGGCCCTGAGTTGAAAGACATTTGACAAGGACTGGCCACACACTTTGGAAGGAAGGAAAACCTGGGTTATGCAGTGATCACCTGTGGTAGCTTTGGTTAATAGTCTGAATTTGGTTAAAAGTGAAATAAAAATGTTGGTCTTGGGTGCCAAAAAAAGCCCACTTAGATACAGGCTGAGGCTATTCCTGGGCAGGAAACGCTTCACCCATCCTGTGAAAAACTGAGATTTCAAAAGTGAAACCACAAACTTCTCAAAGTTTGTCATAAAAGAGGAGGGAAGAGCCCAGAGCAGACAGTATCTTAACAGCTAAGGCACCTGTCTGAAGCTCAAACGGCCGAGGAAGCACTTCTACTTGCATCCTCTACATTACAGATGGGAGGAGACTTCATCTCCAAGCTGCTCAACAGACTGGGGCTGGTCAGTCTCATCCTGACCACATGTCTATACTTGACCTGCACAACGCGGTTTCAACAGGAGGTTCATTGAGACACATAGGTTCCAGAGAAAAAATTTGGTTTTCACAAACTGACATTTTCAGTATCAACAAACAAAAATTCCTGACCAGCTCTAGTTGAGGCCAAACAAGAATTTCCACTCTCGCTCGGAGCATATGCCAAATTCTGTGTTGGGAACAGAATAGCTCAAATGCAACTCTGCTCTCTCATTTCCTCCAGGTCTGAAAAAACATAGCTAGTCATCCTTCATTTGAGTAATTTGCCTTGTTCCCTGCCCAGTGCCCATACATTTTTTTTCTATTCTGCTCCCAAGTTTCAAATAAGAGGTACATAACAATGGTAACATGCCAAGTCCCAACAAAATGATGAAAACAAGTATAAAAGTGAAAAACATCATTCCCTTCTTTCACTAAGCAAAAAAAGTTCAGTTTGTGGTTAGTTTTATTTATTTGGTGGGGCGGGGGGCGTTTGTTCAGACAAAGTGCCACTGGAACACAATTAGAAACAGTAACCTGAAGTCCTAGGTCATTGAAGTCAATGGAAGTTTTGACATTAATATTAGCGTGGCCAGAGTCTCTCCTCTCATACGTTCAAGCAAGGTGGAAATAGTACCTCAAAATATTACTTGAAAGTGATTTCTGAAGAAGAAGGACTTATATCTAAACTTCTAGATACTCCCGTAAATAGAACACGTTTTCACAAATACAGTACCCGTAAACATTTTATTTCAGTAAACACGTAACAAACATGGGTCAGTTGCTCCCATTTAGGATGGAATAGTCTGTACATTTCCCACAAGCAAAGCTGACACCCTTTTACCATTCCACTGTTCATAAGTAACACAGATGCTGTATTTCAAAGTAATTTTCAAATTACATTTTTAAAGTAACTTACACTGCAGATATTAAGTAGTCAGTCTTTAATAAGCTTGTAATGCTTTTCCCATTTTAACAGTATGGTAACTGAGGCAGACTGGTTAACTGACTTAGTTAAGACAAAACAGCAACCCAAAATTACAATATATGAGTTTAAGTGAACTTATTTCCCCTTATATGTCCTCTGTCCCCTTTTATCAACTCCCCTATGTGTATTTTTAAATATTTCTATTTGCTCCCTGGCTGTCAAGCCCTGACTGGTACAAATGCATTTTAGATGCAAAAGCACTACATCTTCTCCCTTTAGCCTGATTATAGAGCTGCAGAACAAACAGTTTGTGGAAGAAATGTTCTGTTTGTTTCCGATGATGAAAGAGAAACTCATTCTACACAAGTGCCAAATTAAGTGGTTTATGAACAAAGCGAATTCTTAATTTGTTTAAATGAAAGCTCTTAGAAAAAATGTTAAATCTTTCTGATAAAAACAGAGGCAGTTTTTGTGAGCATCTTTACTAAAAGATTTCCTGTTGTTTTGTTTTTTTTAACAAGCTCTGCTTGTGGAAGCTGCTGGTAGGTTCAGGACATGCCAATCCATGTCATATAATATAAAGGGAATCTATGAGCTTCTCCTCTGGCTGATGACAGGACTCAGGAAATAGTCCCAGCTCTGACCAGGACTC
>JAGPOW010000261.1:185527641-185539970 GCA_030014935.1 Caiman crocodilus
TTTAAGGCCCTGGAGCTGGCAGCCTCCAGGTGCCTGACGAGGGCAGCCATTTTGAGGCCTATATAAACTCAGGCAGTTTGGCTGCTGGAGGCCAGGCAGTAGCATTGCCTGGCTGAAGAGCTGCTAGGAAGAACACCGGAGGTAAAGGGGAGCTGTAAGGGGATGGAAGGAGGCTCCTGGTCCTGGACATGACCTGAAAACTGCACCCTGCCGGGACTGGGTGGCCTGGTGGGGCTCTCAGTGGTGCGGAAGCCCCCAGGAAATGCCAGGCCAGTTACCACCCCGGTGAAAGGCGAGTCAGGGAGCCTTAACCCCTTGCCCCCACTGCTGGGTGGGTTACCCCATCTAGAGAGACTTGGAGGGTCCAGAGGGGGACCTGAGAATGAGTGAGGGGCTAGAGGCCCGCCCAGCCATGGGAGTACCCTCGACTGGCCCAGGCTGGGGCCAGGACCCAGGGAAGGGTCAAAAGGGCCAGGGGGCCCACCACGAGGGACGCCCAGAGCTGGAGGCCTGGGGTCCCGACTGGCCTGGAGGTGAGCCAGGGCAAGTTGCCATAGGTCCAGGAGGGACCACACCCGAGAGGAGAAGATGGGTTTCGGGGGGCAAGGTAGCCCGGATGACGGCGGAGAGGCCGCCTGACTGAGTGGATTATGGACAGGTCCTGGAAGAATGAGAGTGGGCCCAGTACGGGGGCCGGTGACTAGAAGATCGAGATGCTATTTGCAAGGCTTGGGCCGCGGTATGGGGATGGAAGGAGCCGCAGATAGCGCCCCCTGGCATCAGGGCAAATGGGCAGCCTCCTGCTTCCGGAAGATCTAAATGAACTGACTAAGACCAAGTTGTGGCGGGCGAGAATAGGCGGGCGGTTGGCCCAAGGACAGGTGGGCGGGCCATGGAGAGTGGCCCCGAGGAGGCCCCCTGTCACACATGGGTGGCAGTGGATGTAGTCTGTCTGGACTTTAGGAAGGCCTTCGACACAGTCTCTCACCCCATTCTCATTTAAAAACTAGGGGACTGTGGCATTGACACCTACACAGTCAAATGGGTCTCTAGTTGGCTGGAGGGCCGCACCCAGAGAGTGGTGGTAGATGGGTCTTATTCGACCTAGAGGGATGTGGGCAGTGGGGTCCCGCAGGGCTCGGTCCCTGGGCCTGCACTGTTCAACATCTTCATCAGCAACATGGACGAGGGGGTAAAAAGCACCCTGTTCAAATTTGCAGACAACACTAAGATGTGGGGGGAATGTGGGCATGCTAGAAGGGAGGAGTAGGCTGCAATTGGACCTAGACAGGTTACAGGGGTGGGCGGATGAGAACAGGATGGGTTTCAACACTGACAAGTGCAAGGTACTGCACGTGGGGAGGAAGAACCAGCATACCTACAGGCTGGGGAACTCCCTTTTTGTCTGAAGAGGCAGAAAAGGATCTTGGAATCATTATTGATGCCAAAATGAACATGGGCTGACAATGTAGGTAAGCAGTCAGGAAGGCCAACTGTACCTTGTCATGCATCCACAGATGCATTTCAAGCAGGCTTAAGGAGGTGATCTTCCCCCTCTACGTGGCACTGGTTAGTCCACAGTTGGAGTACTGCGTCCAGTTCTGGGCGCCACACTTCAGGAGGGATGTGGACAGCATGGAGAGGGTCCAGAGGAGGGCCACCTGCATGATCGGGGTCAGCAGGGCAGGGCCTACAATGAGAGGCTAAGGGACCTGAACCTGTTCAACATCCACAAGAGAAGGCTGAGGGGGGATCTAATGGCTGTTTACAAGCTGGTCAGGGGGGATCAGCAGGCATTGTGGGAGTCCCTGTTCCCCCAGTCACCACCAGGAGTGACAAAGAATAACGGTCACAAGCTGGCAGAGGGTAGTTTTAGGCTAGATATCAGGAGGCGCTACTTTACTGTTAGGGCAGCTAGGATCTGGAACCAACTTCCGGAAGTGGTGCTGGCTCTTACCCTGGGGGTCTTTAAGAGGAGGCTGGATGAGCACCTTGCTGGGGTCGTTTGACCCCAGTACTCTTTCCTGTCAAGGTTGGACTTGATCTGCTCAGGTCCCTTCTGACCCTTACCAACTATGAAATTATAAATATATTTTTAGGCCAGAGCTGTCAAACTTGTATCAGGCCTATGGACACCCCTCCTCTTCCCCTGACACCTGATCCAGGGCATGCAGTGCCTGTCCCAGGACCCGCATCCTGGCACCGCACGTAGCGTGAGTCCTAGACTGGCTGCAGTGGGGACAACTTGCAGTGTGAATCCCAGACCAGTCAGAATGGATGCTGTGTGGGCACCAGAGTGGGCACCACATATAGTGGACTACCAGACCAATAGGGGTAGGTGCTACATGTAGCATGTCCCAAGGCCTGTGCATGGGGCTTGTCTGGTAGCCTGTGGGTTAACTTATGCCCAGGTGCAGCACTGGGGCATAGATGTTGGAACTCCCTAGGCTGAATCTTTGACACCCCTTTTCTAGGCCAATTATGCCCAAATATGTTGGTTTATGTTATATCTTTCTTAAATTGGTGCAAAGCAAACTGACAGAACATTAAGTGCACATCCTGCAGTATGGGATCCCCTGCTCCAGGGAGAGAAATTTGATTAGTTCTGCCTCCAAAAGCCTTATGATAGACCATGCTACCAAAGGGAATTAAAGCATTCATCCACTTATTTTCAAGTCTGATTCAATACTTTTACCCTTCTACTTTGTAATACCATTAACACAGCCATCTTACACTTGCAGGTTTATGAGATCACTAAGAAAATGAACTACCACTGGGAGTCATCTATGCAGCCTTAACATTCCCTGGATTTGATCCAGGAAGATTTTCCATTGATTTCAACACAGCCTAGATTTCATCCTTGGTAGAGAAATAATACAGTCAAGTTGGCTCTCCTCCTTCTCCCTTTTTGTTCTCAAAACCACAGACACAACGCAAAATGAAAATCAGAAACATTTCCTCATTTTCTGAGTGCTGACACTGGCTACCTGAATGAAGAATCTTTCCAGTGTTTCAGAGATGTATTAGCGGATCCCATCATTATTTTTTGTATTACAACAGAGCCTAGGAACCCTAGTCACCAAACAAGACACTTCTGCCTAGCATCTAGCACAACATAAAACAAGAAGGTGGTACCTACCCAAAAAAAAGCTTACTAAGATTTCTATTATTGTTATGGTGAATTCTGCAATATATATATGCTTACTACTACTATGCTAACTAAAGCTAGATCATTAAAAAAGCTAACATGGCAAAGTACCCTTTGTGTTAACTTATTCCTAATCATTTGTTATGCTTACTTTCTAATAAACAAAATGGTTTCGTCAAGATTATTTCCTTGTAATGCAATTTCATCAAAAACCTACTTTTGCACATCTGTTTAATAAGCATACTTGAAATTTCATTGTCTCTGATTAGACAACAGAACGATTCACTCCATAAAACACTTACTGTAAACAGTACAAAGTACTTCTGGTTGTTCTCTCCTACACAGTTGTTAACCCATGGACAGTGGTGATCCATTTTTCGAATACACCTCTTGCAAACACTGGAAGATGAAAAAAGGAATCAGAGGTAAAATCTGAATGTAAAAATTTAGAAGTGCCCACTGGCCAACAGATTAAGTTTGGTTTTCTGTGTCTACTGAATCTGCTCAAAATCAACTATTATTCTAAATATCAATTGTACAAAAAGTTATGTCTCTCCTGTATAACCTGTTATTCAGGTGCCTCAAGGATGATGTATTAATGTAGTACTCGACTTGGAAGCTCTATAACTTAGAGATTAAATACTACAGTTAAACAAATAACATGAAATTAAATCTAGTCTAGATTTGAATACTATTAGAAATCCATTAATCTTTTTAAGAAGTTCAATTATTTAATAAAATGTATTTGGTGAAAAAATATTTTTGAAAAAATGAAAATTCAGATTTAACATTAGGAAAGATTCTTGACAGTGAAGTCAGACAGCAGACTAAACTACCAATGTCTACTATTGAGCCACTATTCCAAAAATATTCAAGATAAAATTAGAATTAAAGCATTTAGCAAAAAAGCATTTACAAATACATCTGTAAGAACTCTGACCTCAAATTCTATGAATGTATATTGTGTTTAGCATCCACACTTAAAAGATTATTAGTTTACTTTAACATACTTGAATACCACTCTTAGCTTGTCACCCTCTTCCATTCCAGGATGCATTTTAAAACTGTAACTAGCATCACGGGAGAATAAAAGAGGGTGAGAATCCTTTTATCCTATGAAAAAGGAAGAAGAAAGGCTGTCTCCTGATACCCAAGTGCACCTAACTATCATTCTAGAACAACCCTAAATGGATTTAAATAAGAAAAACCAAGAGTTCTCTTTCTTTTGCTTCCTATGACAAATAAACCACTCAAAAGAAACAAACCACAAAAAGATGCTGAATCAAAATATAAACACAGTATTGCAAGCACGTACTGATAAATAATAAATAATACCCTTGTTTTAAAGCTGTCTGGCCCTACAGCTTGGAAGGAAGGAGTCTTCAAGGAAAAGCAGCAGTGTGCCCAAGACACAAAGGAGACAATGAAGGCCCTGATCAGGACCAAGATGAGGCACACCCTTGTTCTCATGATTTTCCCTCCTGCCTTGAGCTAGATCTCCCTATTTAATATTTGTCCTGTGGTGAATGACTACTGCTAACAAGCAGCCTCACATTAAAGGAAAAGACTAAAAATGACTGTTATCCAGGTGCCTATAGGGGAGATATGGCTTTAGAATTACTAGTCTGGTGATTATGGCCTGAGCATAGCAACTGCTTACAGCAACTACAAGCTGAGACACTGAAAGAATCCATTTTGCTCCAGCTTATTTTCTTTTACAGGCTTGTTGGCCCACTTCTACAGACTCTGCTAGAAGATGTTTGCCAGAACTACCCCTTCTGGCTCCTGGATTCCTTGATAAGCAAGGGCATACACTACAGCAGAAATCAGTACTCCAAATCCATGCCAACCCACAAAATGTCACAGAAAGATGACTAGCTGCAGCACCAAGGGAGAAACCAAGAGAGGGAAAAAGTCCCACCAGAGAAAATACCTGGAGCAGCCAGGATAAGAAGGGAGTGTCACAGAAGCCTCTGCCTCCACCACAGGCATGAACTGCAGCTTAAATAAAGGATAACATCACTTGTAAGAGTCAGAGGAGGATGGGAAAAGACAGCTGGTGTTGGAGAAGCTGGGCCCTCCTTGCATGAGCCAAGAGTGGATGAGGCAAAGATTGACAGACAGATACTCTCCACATTCAGACCCTCCAGGGCAGCTAGACCACACAGCAAGCAAGGTGAGGAGGCAGGAGCCGATTGCCAGAAGACATAGTTGGGCACAATAATCTTGCAAAGGTATGTGAATGGCTGTAGCTCTAGTCTCAGGCATGTTAGTGGTCACTAACATCCCTTCTGCTGTGCATATGTACACCCCTGCTGTCTGGAAGACCCACACATAAACCAACAGGAAAGGATTTATTTACTTATTAAGGGCTCCCACTGACTTCAATGAGCATGGGACTGGGTCTTAGAACAAGAACTGCTCTCAAACCTCCCTAAAGCCTATGACGAAATACATGGAGAAGAAGGTTTTCCTTAGTAAAAATTTGCTTTCCTTTCCCTGTGCTATGAACCACCAAGATCCCATTTTAGATGCACAGCGTCATCCATAATTAAAGATATGTCAGACAGGATTTGCAACAGCATTAATAAGTGATAGGCTCCATCACATTGCTTGGGTTGGATCAGCAATGCTTGTTTTGATTGCAATCATTTTATTTAATGGAGCTCAGAGGGGAAATCTTGCTCAATTTACATTGTAGAAAGCAGAGTGATGAACAGGCTTGTTGGGGATGGCTGAAAAAGATTCCCTTAAAGCTTAAAAAATATATAGGAAGAGGGCTCTCTCTCTGAATCAGCAGCAACTAGAATCCCAAGATAAAAGGCACTGTAGGCCCTGCCCCTGTAGGCATGTGCTGTTCAGGATGGGAGGTGGAAAAAAAAAAAAAAAAAAAAAAAAGAGTCTGAGCATATATAAGCCACTTTACTGTTTACTGTAAAGAAGCTTAGCTTATTTTACACTAAAATAGGGAAGAATCAAGAGTTTGTGATGTGCTACATACATGTCCTTAGCATTAATTGGTCAGTATGAAGATTTTTTGTTTTAAAGAAAACACAGGAAAATGGACACTATTACCACCAATTTATTTTGCTATAATTTTGAATTGTTTTACAAGTCAAAGTATGAAGATTGGAATTTTTTTTTAAATGCAAGTAGCTTAACTTTAATTTAGTAGTAATAAAGATAACTAATAGAAGCTAAAGCCATAAGACCCAGTCAGGCCCAGAAAAAAGAAGGACCAAAGAAAAATATTTAGTTATTTAATTTTAATTTAAGATTTAATTTTATGGACTAATATTCCGATTCTAACCTGCAAGGCATATTTTAACACAGTGTCTTTTAGGTCATGTGTACATGGGATACTCAGGCACATCAATGAAGTCACTACACAACTTAACATGTATGTGCTCTCCTTCAGAAGTAAAGTGGCCACAGAGTGCTTTAATAGTTTAATCCTCTTCAGAGGAGGACTCCAACTTCTGGAGAAGCTTTAGAGTCAGGCACCCTTTGCAGTCAGTGGGTATAGACTTCCTTAAGCCCCTCTGAAGTTTCAGCTTGCAACAGCATCTTGGTCCACCAAATGGATGCTTGGTTCTACTAGAGCAGGGGTGGGCAATTATTTTGTGCGGAGGGCTGCTTACTGAGTTTTGGCAAGCCATCGAGGGCTGCATGACAGGCAGCCAGGGGCAGATAAATATTAATTTTCTAAATTTTTAGGGGCTCCGCGAGCCAGAGAGAACAGCCTGGTGGGCTGCATTCAGCCCGCAGGCCACATTTTGCCCACCCCTGTACTAGAGCCACATGCCATAAATGCAAGGTACAGAAGCAGTTCAGTGGAGGTAACTGTACCTGCAGTGATGTGCTCTGTCAGGTTTGATGCTACAGCATTTTGGACACTTGTAAACCACCTGTCCAGGCTTCAGCTGTAAACTCTCGATGAATTCCTTTGTGGCATTACCTTTAGGCACAGCACCCTAGAAATTAAAATGGAACATGTCAACACCTACACTCATCAGTAAAACAAATAGAGCCACATCTAGATCTTGAGAGGGAGAAAAAAGAGAAAGAAAAAAAATCCTAATACCAGTAAAGTTTCATGATCTGACTGAACAGAAAAAAAATTCTGAAAGGCCAGTCTAGTGAGGTCCTACTTAAGATCTGCACTCTGCTTAACATCTACCTGCTTGATTCGATCAGATAGAGCAGGCAACAATTTCTCATGTTAGCAGGTAGCCTTTTAACAAAGCTGTTAAATAATTCAGTCCTCTAGGAATTCCTACCCCATTGTTAACAAGCTTGTCATCTGAAATTTTATCACAGCAAACTGGAGACAGCTAGTATACCTTATATAAGAGTATCTATTTCTCAGGTAATAGTCTGTTAAATGATACAGACAAACATACAGTATTTCTTATTTGTTTTGAAAGTAAGGATTTAAATGGTAAAATTTAAGACCTCCAAAAATAAGGGAAAAAATGCTTGCAGGTTGTGAGTACAATTTTTGAACTCTCCCTCTAAATATAGATCTTTAACACAGCTGATTTATCGTTGCTACAGAAACCTTAATTCTCCAAAGACAAACTCAATATTTGGTGCCTTTATATAACCATAAATTTATTGCAAATCCCCCAAACAACTGTTAAATGTGGAGGTACAGTATACACTTCCAATAGATATCAGTATGTATATATCTATACCTATCTTGGCTCTTGCATTAAAATGCATACACCTTGTATTAAAAAAAAAAAAAACCATTAGAATTTGCTTTTCGAGAAGCAGTCTTTCCTTGAAACACCTGTGCATTTCTATTAGCAGAGAACGGAAATTCTGTGCATCAGGAGTTAACAGCAATATTACATAGGGCTCTTATGCAGAAACATATGCTGCACAGAAAAAGACAAACTCTGCCTTGATTTAAAGCAAAAAAAAAACAAAAAACCAAACCCAAACCAACCCCCACACATACCACAAGAGGAAAAAAGAAATGCAAGGCCTAAAAATCCATTTATCAGAGATAAGTAGGTAGTGGTTCCTAATAATGGAGGACACATGCCATCAAGTGTGGCAGGATGTAAAATTGGGAGATAATCTAATCTCTCACTGCAGCAACATTTTCTATTTAATTTTTGTTCCTGTTTCCCCCAAGGCTGTTCACTCCCAGCCCCCACTCTCAGCCTAAGTTTGTTTTTCCCAGCTTCATTCCACATGTACTTCCTCCTACCTTGTCATACCTCCCCTTCCCTCTTCAGAAGTTGAACTCTTCATAAAAACTCATAAAAAATAAATCAAACTAGGTTCTACATCAAACTAGACGCTACGTCACTTACCACATAAATGCTTGCATCAGATCCCTCTCTATACTCTGTAATTGCCTGGTCAGGAGTATCAAACATAGCCTGCAGGCTGGATCTGACCCATTGACTTGGGCTATCCAGCCAAACACTTTTGCCTTGGTTATGACTGTGGTGTTGGGGCATCTCACAGTGGCAGTCAGAGACTCAGGGAAAGCAGCACGGAGCAGCACAGCAGGCAAAATCCCAGCCATCATAGCCCGAGCTAGGACAGAAGACCCAGTTCAGTAGCTGCAATTGCAGTGGCAAAGCTTCTGACCGCAATGCCATGCAAGCTGCCCACATCTCTTGCTCTCCTCATCAGAGCACTACCTGTAACTGCAGGAAACCCCTCCACCACTACCTGGTTCTGGTCATGGTGGCCAGGCTTCTGCCTGTCATGCTGCTGGATCTACCTGTGCCCAGGTGAAAACTAAGGAATTGACTGCAGTTGCAGGAAGTCCCACCACTGCAGCCAAAACTAGAGCTATGGCTGTGGTGGGATATTCCTATGGTGCTACTGGGCAGTTGCCAATGCCCTGCTCTTGCTGGTACCATGGGAAGCCCTGGCAATGAAGAGGCTTCTGCCCATGATGCAGACAAAGCTGCCCACACCCTAACAAAAGCCAGGGGTCTGACTGCTGCCATGGGGAACCCTGACATCAAGGCGAGAGATGCAGCTCTGGCCATGGTTGCAGAGTTTCTGTCTGCAGTGCTGTTTGAGTTGCCAGCATCCCAGCTCTTGCCAGGGTTTTGCCTGACACTGCAGAAAGCCTAGCCACAGGGTGCAGTGACAGGGACTTTGCTTGTAGTACTGCTGGGACTGTGCCCCAGCTGTCACTAAGGCAGTGGCGGGCAATTATTTTGGACACAGGGCTGCTTACTGAGTTTCAGCAAGCCCGCGAGGACCACATGACAGGCAGCCCAAGGCAGATAAATATTAATTTTCTAAATTTTTTAAGGGCCCCACAGGCCGAATAGAATGGCCTGGTGGGCCACATCCAGCACCCGGGCCACATTTTGCCCACCCCTGCACTGAGGTGTGGACTGCCACCAGGGGAAGACTTACCATCTGGAGGGGGCAACACACAGGCACGCGTGCACGCGCGCGCGCATGATGGCTGGGATGCTGGCTGCCAGCTGCCATCATGAAAAGCCCCACCAGCAGCAGCAGAGGTTCCATGTAAGGCACCAATGGGGCTGACAGCATGAGAGCCAGGGTGCAGCCTGGAGGCACCTGTAAAGGAGGGAATGGGACCCTCCAGCCAGTCTGAGTTTGTCACCCTGGGCCTGTTTACACTATAATCTCTGCTAAAAGGACTGTCTTTTACTCTGTGTTTGTACAGTGCTTAGCAAAACAGATCCCTATTCCCCATTGTTCCTCAAGCAGCAAGGTAACACTAATAAGGAAAACAAAATAATGTTCTCAAAATTTTAACTACATACAAACTACTGTTGTGCTTTATTCACAATTCTGATGGCACCAGCAGTGGTAACCCTGAAACTGTCACAGACTTATAAAGCAGAAAGAGAATGAAATGAACAGGGCTGCTTCATGGTAACACTGGAACTGCCAAGAATCAGGGCAGTTTCAAACTATTGTTGCTTCCAGAGGAAAATGCCAGCTAAGCAATAATCACTGAAGTTTTCCTAGTAGGGCATCCACTCAGGGAGCAGGATGTAGAGCAGGGGTGAGCAAAATGCAGCCCGCGGGCCAAATGCAGCCCACCAGGCCATTCTATCCAGCCCGTGGGGCCCCTAAAAAATTTAGAAAATTAATATTTATCTGACCTGGGCTGCCTGACAGGTGGCCCTCGATGGCTTGCCAAAACTCAGTAAGCGGCCCTCTGCCCAAAATATTTGCCCGTCCCGGTGTAGGGTATGGATTAGATTAGAGCCACGGAGAACTTGCCATCTCTACAGCATTCCTAACTCTGACAGAAGAAGATACAGTAAAGCCTGTTCTCCCTCTACCATGAAGAAAAGATAAAACTGTGAATCTATTAGCCAGAGACTGATCTTAAAAAGAAGGTATTCCTGAATATTGCAAGAGGTTCCTTTCTTCACTGTGGTTCATAGCTAGCTTAGAATGCAGGCAGACACAGCTTGGAACGTTTTTCAAGCCCCGGAAATCCATGCCGAAATTATTAGGAGGTTTTAGTGCAGAAGCAGACAAAACAGTTGTTTTAACACATTCCTGTAAATTCAGCTAAGTCACTGATGTGAAAAATGTAGTATGACTTTTTAAACAAAAGCAGTGTGTTATTTCTATGCCCCCTTTTGCTGTAATGATACTTGCCAAGACAGACAACTGAAACAAGTTCTACCAGATTTCCTGCTTGTCAGCACTTGAAAGGCCACAAACATAAAATCTAGTATGGACAAGGAAAAAGGACAGCAGAATGTCTCTCTCTCATGTTAAGAAGAAGCTGCCCACACCAGCTTCCTAGGAAGCTGATATTTGGTTCTTTACATTTTACAGAGCAAGACACCAAGTCAGCATACAGTAAGAGCAGACCTACTCATCACAATGATACACAGAACTTATTTAAATCTACCAGTCACCAGTGGCCCCAATTACTCACATGGTGCAGATGAGAAAAATGTAGCCTGTTCATCAATAAGTACAACAATATACTTACTGGGTCAGTTAGCATGGCTCGGAAATGTGATGCCAAAGCCAAGAAAGCCAGCATATTGAACAATATCCCGTTGATCACGCTATAAACATAGTCTCTTGATGGAACTAACATGACAAGAAGGACTACAAAGTCTGCGTAGAAGACCAGCATCCAGGTAACAACAGCACATGCAATACCACAGCCATCTCTAATAAACCACATTGTTCCCAGGGAACTGTGGCTAGGAGGTGGAACACACTTGTCTGGCTGAAGGTATTCAGGCTTCCTCTCAATATCTCTGAAACGGTGGATTGGGGTAATCATCATAGGTTATAATGTCCATAACTGCATCTGAAAGAGAAGAAATAAAAATAAGTTAGGAATGAAAGTCAGAGCTCCCTGTACATAATGGAATGGGAGATACGTGGGGAAATGCAGACTGATGAAAGGGAGCTGAAAGGAGAGAGGGTTAGAGATGGGGTGGGGAAGTGGAGGGAAATCAGTGAACAAGAAAAACTGTTTTGGAGATCATCTTCTTACATTTATAAGAGTGCTTCCCCTTCAGAGGGATCCCAAAGAACTTTTCAAACTTTACCAAAAGGCTTATCAATTATACATAGGAATTACTTAAGCCACAATTGCAACACATCCACCTTTGGGGGAAAATTTAAGGGAGCACAACACTGCAGAGCAGTTAGGTAATACCTGGCAGGGACAGTTGGAGAAGAAGTTAAAGCAGGGGCTGCTGCACTGTGGAGGAAACAAGGTGAAAACAGTTGGGTACTGATGATGAAGGGAGTTGCATTTTCCCTACACGCAGGACTGCGTAGAAAGAGTCCCTCCTCAAACATTATCAGCTGGTTTTGGCAGAAATCCACAGAGATGAACAAGGCAAAAACTTCAGCTGAGTGGGAGGGAGAGAGCAGTTAAAGTACCGATCTCTGGACAATTTGGAGAACTTTCTATATTTTGACTGCACACTCTCTGACCTACTCAGACTGGCTCCCACCTTCTCAGTTGATCTCTTCACCTTGGTCTCATTCCTCACAGGTCTACCTTTTTCTCCTCTAACATTATCCTCCCAGCATTTTTACTTTCTATTTAGCCTTTTCCTTCCTAGCTAAATCTGTGTCCGCTCAAATAAAAAAAACTAACATGTTTGCTGCATGTTCACTCTTATTGTCTACTTAGAGCATAATGCCTTTGGTGCAGGAACTGTGTGCTACTGTG
>JAGPOW010000261.1:185540398-185554445 GCA_030014935.1 Caiman crocodilus
CATTCTCAATATGGCTTTTGCACACTACTATAATAAACATGCCATACCCAAATGACACAGCACTGCAAATTAAGGTTTTTAGAACACTGTTGACCAATGTTGTTGGCTATAGTGCCTATATCAAGAGTTTTAACACTGTTAATGTTTCCCAAAATGACATGCAATTTTCTCCTTTTTCGTTTATTTGTTCTCATTCAGTAAGAAACTGGAAAAAGCTATTTGCCCAAAGCTACACAATCTCTAACTGCAGTTAAAAATGATTTTTCTAACAGCTTTTTTGTTGAAATATATCACTTTTAGCTCAATTCAGTGATATAAACTCTAGTTGGTTTGTGTCCATATATAATTTAGCACGTTAGTGAAAGCTGTCCTCATCATATAATCTAGGTTGTATATGTGTGTAACTCCTGTCGGCTCAGATCAAGTGTGTTTATGTCTATGTGTGTGCCAACAAGAGTTATATACAATCTAGATTATTTGATGAGGTCAACCCTCACTAACATGAAAAACTGCTAAACTACCATGTAACTGACCCATAATTTCATAAAGAACACAAACACTGTCATACAAATAAATCATCATCAAAAGAACCAAGGGATCTATGGTGAACTCTGAACTCCAGAATGTTTATCTAGCCTCCATTATAAATAATCCACTATGTCTAGAGATGCAACAAGAACGAATGTCACCTCAAAGGAATCTACTTAGGATCATAGAAAAGTAAATGTCTCCTTACAAGTCAAGGCATTAGCCTGGAAATAAAAGTTTGGAAGGGGAGTGTAACCTACTGATTTTTCCCCCAGAGTGCAAGAGATTACCTTTGCTGACATCTTAATTTCTGAAAGTATCTGTAAAGAAGCCTGAATAGAAAAAAAAATTGGCAAGAAAATAGTCAAATTAAGTTAATAAGCAAGTAGTGTGAATTTTAAATACACACCTAGAATGTAGACTTTGAAAGCAGCTACTATACACATACAATAACTTTTTTAAAAGTCTTTGAAGTGTTTGAAAAAGCACACATGCCAAAAATACATATTTACAGAAGCTGTAAGAACTTCAGTGATCATTATGACCTTAAAAATAAAAGCCTATCTTTTAGGAAAGGGCTTAACAGCTTCTTCAAGTGCACCTATTTACTTCCATGAGAGGTTAACTTTTTGCTGTTAATATTATACATAATAGGATAATTCATTTTCCTGGAAGGTACACCAGAAAAACTGACTAGAAAGACCACATTGTTATGTCCCATTCAGAGGAGGAAGGCAATGTATGGTCAAAAATTAAATTGCCGAGTGTTCTAGGGTAAAAGTGTATACATCTCTTACTTTTTGGTTTAAAATTTGTAAAAATGGGTATTATAGAAAAGTAGCAAAACAAATATTTAGAAAATAATGAAGAAACTAAGAAATCATGAAACTTCTCACAACACTTCTGGGCAAATTTGGGCAACTTTACGGTAAAGGAAGGATGCATAGTATTGTATAGTGCTGACAGCAATACCAATAGCTACCCATTTCTATGCAGTAATGAAGCTGATAGTTTGCTGTGTGGATCATAATTTCAAGAGGATCAAGTTAATAGAAGGGAAATTAATCTCATAATCAAAGGTTAAGTTTATTATTGAGAAGATTAACTAAATCCAACAAACAAAGATGAGCTTGTACATGTTTGTAAAAGTGACATTTAAAAAAAGATGACTGGATACTGAACTGGAAGTTGAAATGTCATGTTCAGAAACCAAAGTGAAAGAGAAAAGTCCCCAATTAAAAGGACTTGATGAGTGTGACAATAAAATGTTGGGAGTAAGCATCTGATCAGCTGGTGCTAGTAAGAAGGCTTAGTATAAAAAAACAAAAAACAAACCAGACATGTGGAATTAAGAGACTTAATTAAATGGAATTAAGATATTGGAAGCTAAAAATACTAGAAAATGTTTAGAACTTTACCTTTCCTGCCCAAAAGGTTGCAAAGAACATTTTTTTCCAACTATTTAGTTGCTCTAATAAAAGATATCACATTTACCCAAAAACCTTGTCTGCCTATGCCCTTAGACCAACACGGCTACAACCAACACCCTAGAACGTCACCTAATATTCAGAGGTCATTATACTCAATGATTCTTTGCTCTGAGACTTTTTTCACTTTTCACAATCTGTGCACACTAACTTTCTTAAAGAAATAAAATCAGCATATTAAAAATGTCAGTTTAGATGCTTTGGAAAGAAGGAAGGATTTTAATTCTGTTTCTCCCACTTGCAAAAACATTACTTGCTATTTTACTGTTCCCCATTTTAATCATAAAGTCTGTATCGAAACAAGTCTTATAACTTCTACTATTTTTAAGGGAAAAAAAGGAAGTAAAATTACTATTATTTCAAAAGTAGCTATCATTGATAGATCAGAAACCTCATTCCTTTTAAATATACCTGCATGTGAATACATAAGATTTCTACACTTGTTGGGGAACCATCTACTAAAGAAAATGTTTGAGTCCAAATGAAATACTGTCTTGTAAACCATACTGAACTGAAAATAAATAGATGCAGGCAAAGGGTCGTCTTAAAGATGAAACAGGTTTTGAGACATCACGTGAGGATGCCTCCAGAAAGTTTTGGGGCTTGTGTCTAGAATAAGCTATGGAAGGAGAGGGACAACCTACTGCCAACAAAGTGCCAGAGTCAGCTAGAGGCGAGACATATTTGTTATGGCATATCTTTCAATATTACTTTAATTAAAAAAAATCTGAATTTTAAAATTTAAATCAGATATTTTTATTTAATCATTTTTGTTATTGTTTTGTTAAGATGCTTTAAAAAAACTAAACCTATATAAAGATACTTTTGATTTAAGATATGTTAGAGCTCAAAGATATCATCAGAGTAGGGATTATAATTTCTAATTGCATACTATCTGAGACGATCTATTCATGTAACCTTTTAAAAAAGTTTTATAAATAGGTCACAACATGGCATAGACTATATTAGGAGCCCAATCTATCTTATGGGGCTCCTAGAGGCTCTTCTATGGTTTAGTAAAAATTAAAGAAAACCACTCTACCCAATGGGACTCAGTGCTCAATCTAGAGGATCCCATTAAACATCTCTGTGATGCTTAGTTTCAGTTCTCAAATTGTACATTTATCTCCAGAGATAATATCCTTGTTAACAGCAGTATATGGGGATGAGATAACACCTACCCATCAGCCCTATTGTTTCTCTGCAAGTTTGTGTACACAAAGTCAAGCCCCTACTTCTCTCTAAAAATGCAAAGTTTCAAGAAGTAAAATGAACAGAGGATTGTTGGGTGTGCAGTAGATCTGGGCAAGGAGGAGGAGTCTGGAGATAAATGCAAGGAAGGAAAGGCAGTAGAAACAAAAGAGAACCATTTTGAGCAGAATATTCCAGAATTTTTGAGAGATAAGTCTCTGAGTATAGCCTTTCCATTGGTTTGAGATCTAGTGAGGGAATGGTATGGTAGAAGGGAAAACCTATTATGGTAGAAGTCTTGCCAGGCTGTAAAAGAAACCATTTGGGAATATTTTAAATGAAAGGTATATCAAACAACAAGAATGTACTTTTTGTAGAAAACAATCATTAAATCAAGGCTTCCTGACCAGTGATTTAAATCAAATCCACTACAATATTTAATACATGTTTAAGAGTCATCCCCAGGAGACAGGACAAAATATAAGTAGTCAATCCATAAACACTAGGATCATGGAAGGTGGAGAGAAAGTAAGGCCAAGTCTGCACTAGAAATGATTTCTCATGATAGCTGGATTGGCATGCCCTCCTGGATAGATGCTGCTTATACCAGCCAAAAAAGTCCTTTGCTGTATGCTTCAAACCAGCTGCACAAGTAAATAAGCTGAACTAGCAAATGCATATTTATGCTGGTTTAACTGCATCTACCCTTGGACTTCTAATTAGTGGAGAAAAGTTCCCCTCTTCAACCCACCCCATCCCAGGATCTCCCCCATCTCCAAATATACTGCTATGCCAGTAGAAGTATCTAGAGTAGAAACTCTGGCCAAAAGGTACACATCCTCTGGAAGCATGTAAATAGAGAACAACAACAGTTCAAAGCACTAGAGACATAATCTCTAAGTATCAAAACAATAGAAAATGCATTTCATAATAATTTCAGTTATTTCAGCAGTTTGGGAATTAATTTGTGTTTTACAGGGTGCATTATTAGCTTCACATTCCTTGAATATATATTCCTACCTTCTATGTTTGTGGGTCCTGTTTCAGGACAAAAACACACTACTGGTTATTCATACTACCTGGCATGAGTTTCTTATCTACAACAATAAAAAGGGATAACTTTCTTTAATTGCTCTGCCCTGAACCATACTACATTTAAACTACATTTACAATGGAGATGAGAACACTTCACTCACCACTGACCTGTGACAAGTGAAATAAGAGTGGTGGGGGCAAAGCATATGATCGCAATGAAAGCTCACCAAAGCCACCTGCAGAAAGATTCTGCACGCCAGGCACATCAATGACAGTAAACATACTGATTTAGTTTATGAAATCTTATGTGAGAGCCCATGCTTTTTTATATATCTGGAAAGCATCAAGCATAGCAGGCACTACTAAAAAGTAATATACACATAAGAAGTGTGACTGGAATAAGATTCAGCCCAGTTCCTGCTGTTTTGACATTTATGGATGCTTTTAGCTGTGGCCAAAGTGAGTGATTGCTCTTTTTTGTATACATATGCAGCACAATTTTCTTCAGGACTTGCAACTGCTCCAGGACATGACACAAAAAAAAAAAATCACTGAATAAACAAAGAGAGAAATAAAAGCATCTCCTGTGCTGAAATCTCAGTGCTTAACTTGCATTAAACTGTACAGAACGTGCATCTTGACTGAAGAGATCTTGTTGACTTGACCCAATAGTGCCAGTTGCAGTGAACCTCCTTACATCCCAGTTCTCTTTAACTTCTGCTTGGCTTAACTTTGCCAAGAGTCAGTCCTATTGATGAGGATAATTATCAATAATAAATTATTTATGAGTTAAGCTACACATTGAGTAAACTGTGCAAGCTTGTAGTCTTAACCATTAATTAAATTCCACCACTATTTGAAACTGTTCAAAATTAAACTTTTGGAAGTGCTTACATTTTTTCCCTTATAATCTTTGAGTGATACAACTGTCAATAATTAAATTCACAGATTTTCAAAAAGACAGAGCATTACAATGACTTAGTTGGATTACCTGTGTAACATAAGACACAGTACCTCAAGGAAACAGTAAGACAATAATGAAAGAACTACAGTGAACGATTGCAAATCAAAATATAAACTCAATCCTAATTTGAGTTATAGGACCATCCTTCGGGGGTTTGTTTACATAAAATATTGTAGAGATATTGGACCATCTTTTATTAAATACATCAGCAATTTACTGATACGATCTAAAACAATGAATATGATATTGAAGTTTGACTTTTTGTATTAATAAAAAGATTAAGCATATATTATAATTTGTCATAGCACTGGGAATTAAACAAGGGTGTTTTCCGAAGAAAAAAGGGTATGCATTTAAATAAATATTTCAACCAAGGAGCAAACTAAAATGTTCTGGGGGAGGGGAGGAAATATTTACAAGTTTGAATTAACAATCACAAAGGAAAGCTGCATTGATTATACCTATAAAAGCTAATTGGTTATTTTCTAAATGCCGTGATTAGAAGTGGTAGAGGTTGTTTTGTATATCTAATTGCTAACTAGTGATTTCGCTGCACCAGTTTTATGCAACATGAATGCTTCTCACTATGAATGACTGCCAAAACAAGTTCCACCAGGGATAATTATGTAAAGACAGAACTCTTAATAGTATGTAGCTGTTTCGTTAAAGACAGACAAAATCTGGCTGATCAACAGAAAAGGAACTCAATGGCTTGCATTATACTGGGAGTTTCTGCAGTTGCCCCACCATTTGCTAATAGTCATGTGGTTTTACTGGTGTCAGAAACAAAAAAGGAGTGGTATGGACTCCACACAGACATTTTTCTATTTTGCTGCTTAGACTTGCAGTATCCAAGACACAGGTGTCTTGGTTATATAAATTAGTGGTTCTAAACTGTTTCATATGCAAGGTACCCCTCCTCTGACATAAGGCACCTCTCCATAACTTTTGTGAATTGAGTAGCACTCCATTTCAAAAACTCATCTATTAATTAATAACAGGGCTGACCTCTTTGCAGAGGGGTTAGGCAGTGGGGCAGGGAAGTAGTCAGGAAGGGAGAGCTTCAGCCTGCCCTTATTTGCTTGTCTCCTCACACCAGAAGCCTGATTCTGGCTTTATTTGCTTATCTCCTCACACTTCCTGGTGCACCCTTCAAAGCATCTCCCAGCACCCCAGGGTGCCCTGTCACTGACACAGATATACCTCTGTCTTATTACAGGGGTATAGGTTGTAGCCGTGTTGGCCTAAGGACATAAGAAGACAAGGTTATTTGGGTAAATCTGACACCTTTTATAAAAGATACCAGATATACCCAAAGACCTTTCTCTGTCTGTATTGGCATTACTATCATTCCTAGTACTACAGATGCACCCATGACAGCAAATCTTGCTGTTGCCTCCAAGTCTTGCAAATCAAATTTTTGTGAATAGGAGAACAATGTTATTGCTATATGAAGACGCTTAGTTTAGTGACGCACTGCTGTCAACTCTTGTGATTTCCTCACAAATCTCATGATATCCTTCCTAGAGACCTCACTCTCTGGAGTCACCTGATCACAGCAAAGCTTTGGTTTCCATTAAAAATAATACAGAAATGTAAAAAAAAAATAAAAAATGCAAAGATGTGATCCAACGGCACAAACAGAGACTGATAAACAAAAGGCAAACCAATTAGAAAAAATAATCACAATTCAGGCCAGAGTGACAATGTCTGAACTCTTGGTTTTGACAGTACTAAACAAGCCTCCCAAATTTGGTTATAACAATTTAGATTCTGTAAACAGAGAAAAATGACAATGTTATAAACATAACATAGTTCATAAAACTGTGTTTACATGGCTACTTCTGTGTCTTAGTGCCTTCAACAGGTTTGTGAAAATCTACTGTCTGAATGCAAGGTTTTTTCCTTTGTTTTGAGGCATGGGGGTTTGAGTGTAGGTTTAATTAGAGTTCTGTATTCCTGGGAAAAAAATGTGGGCTGGGATATGAATATGTAAAGTAAACTTTTCCCCGAGGACAGGAGGGGAGGTGGAAATCATTTCAAAAGACATCTGTAAGGTTGAAAATAAGATCTGGAGACTCCCTTCTGAGAGCAGCATACTGGCTACATCTGACAGACTTTGAGGAAACAGAGTTGTGTAAGAGACAGAACCCAATTCTCTTACTTACACAAGTATAAATAAATAGTAATTCTGCTTGAGTCAGTTTTATTAAGGTAATCCACAGAAGAATTAAGCCAATAGTTTTTGGCTTCATTTTCTATGCCCAAATTTGTGGTAAACTGTTTCTCAGGACAAATGGTAGCAGTTTGAGTTTAAAAGCTACATAAATTTCTTTTATCTAGTGTGAGCTTCCTCTGCATTATAATTTATTTAATAGAAAGGCTCGTCTTACAATTTAGTAGTCTGTAAAGTACTAACTGCGTCCCCATATACAAGGGTATGTTGTCTTGCTTTGCTCAGGAAGAAACTGGCAAAGTAACCACTGGGTTAATTAGTCTAATGGAAGTAAGATGTTGAATCCCTACATCCTGTAAGCAGCATCTACTAGAAAGTAAGAAAATAAAAACAAAAGGCTTAATTCATAACACAATGACTTCAATTGGCTTTTGCTTTAATATCTACAGAGGTTTATGGCAGGTTTACGAAATAGCTGTTAAACACTAATGGGTCAGCAACCTCTGACACAGGCCACAGCATGGCACACAAAGGCATTTTACTCAGCACATGTGCCTTGGGGCTGATGCTGGAGAAGAGACCCGGGCTATGCTCCCACAACAAGATCAGGCCCCTCACAGCTCCCCCACCGTCTGCCCAGAGGCATGCATGCACCTGATGCTGGCAAAGAACTGGGCCAAAGCTCTGGAAACCCCAGTGCAGCTGCTTGCAGCCTCCCTGCTGCCTGCTGCAGGCAGCCCAGGCTCTGTAGTGGACAGCAGGATCCTGACCAACGCCTGGGCTGGCTGGGGCCATCAGCCAGGAGACTGCAAGTGGCTGCGCCAGGGTCTGCATAGCCTCAGCTCAACTCACTGCCAGTGATGAGCACATGCGCACCTTTGAATGGATGGCAGGGGAGCTGCAAGGGACTTGATCCTTGTTGTGGCAGTGCAGCTCCAGCCCCTTTCCCGTTGCCTGCCCTGAGACACAAGGCAAGTAGCTGCAATGGGTCTGCAGAGCCCCAACCTGGCTCACTGCTGGCAGTGAGCGTACATGCACTTCAGGGAGGATGGTAGGAAAGGGGCTGGGGCTGTGCTGTCACAACTAGGATCGGGCTCTTTACGGCTCCCCCAGAGCCCACCCTGACACACCAACACCTTACAAGTCAGGCTGGGCATTTTTGGCATGTGCCAAAAACATTGCAAACTCCTGCAATAACACTTAAAAATATAAAGTAACACTGAATTTACTTTCTCAGAAGAACAAGGACACAAACAAGTTTGTTGTTATTTCTTATGGTCTTCTGGGTTCAGAGAGGGCTAAAGCAATAGCAAGTACTCAAGCAAGTACTGTTAGCTACCTAATAGAAGAGGGGTACTAATCACAGAATTGTAGAACATTAAAGTAGGAAGGGATCTCAGGAGTCATCTACTCCAACCCCGTGCTCAAAGCAGGACTGGCCCCAACTACATCATCCCAGCCAAGGCTATGCCTAGCTAGGTCCTAAAAACCTCTAAGGATGGGCGTTCCACCGTCTCTAGGAGTAGCTTGTTTCAGTGCTGTACTACCCCCTAGTGAGAAAGTTTTTTCCCCAATATCTAACCTAAACCTATATAACCTACCCTAACCCTGGTACTAGAAAACATAATATAATTTATGAATTGTCACTTAGTTGGCAGAAGGACCAAAAGTATTGTTCCAGTCCTAGACCAAGTTTTGTAGAGATAGGAATGGATCACAAGTTATGACCAAAACACTTGATGGGGATGCCCTAATGGTGTACTACTTATCTTTAAATATTGAGGTTTCTTCTGTCCAGCTCTATGTTTTCAAAACTTCTTCACCATGTTGATACTGACCCAGGACTTAAAATAGCAAGCCACAGACTTCATAGGGGTTTGGTTGTCATGTCTCCCTGCCTAACAGCAGCAGCAGTAGTCAGGGTGTTCAGACTGTGGAATAAGCTCCCTCCAGAGATGGTACAGTCACCTACTCTGGAGATCTTCAAGAGGAGACTGGACAGTCACCTTGCTGGGGTCACATGACCCCAGTTGTCTTTTCTACTCGATGCAGAGGGCTGGACCCGATGACTTTCCAAGCTCTCTTACAGCCTTACAATCTATGAAACAAAAAGTTGACCCCTCCTCCCCAAACAAGAGAGACAGAAATGTAGGAGCAGGGGGGAGACCTGCTTATACGTTCAATGGTTTCAGTCTCCAATTTGCAACTGAAACAATACAAGAATGCCACTCAGAAAAGTAAAAATAGCAGATTTTTAGCTGCAATCTTAAAAAGTTGGTACTGCAAGCTCAGCTTCAAATAATGTTTAAGGTAAGGTCTCTTATGAAAGAGAAAATGAGCAAGTGGTTAGAGTGCTAGACAGGGATTTGGGAACTCTGCCCTTCAGAGTCCTATGAGGCAAAAGTTCCTTCTCACCAAGACACTGAAAGGGTTGGTATATTAAATATGTGAGAGGCGCAGACACCATAGAAAGTACTACAAACAGATACAGCTCAAATACATGTAAAAATATACAACATTTTTTTTTAGAAACATCCTGACACCACTTAATTTTGTCTATTCAAGGAAAAGGGCAACCATGAAATGTACTAACTTCTAGTAGAGGCTCTAGCTGAGGATGCCAAGCCAGCCAGCAAGAATCTACTCTTCTAGTAGAAAGCAGAGAAAAGTCTGACAGAACTTTATCACTGCAATTTAAAGTGCTATTTCTTCCTTTGTTAGATTCAGCTAGCACAAATAACTGATCCCCTTCCTAATTCTAATGTTTCTTTACATAACTGTAGGTATTTTTTAACAATTTTCTCACTATTTGAACTGTGGTGTTCGAACACAGGTAATTTGCCAATTGAGACAAGGCCCCAACTCACTAACAAAAATACTGGTAAACACTCTATGGCACTAATCCACTTGTCTGAATGGGTCTTTAGCTCAATCATCTTGATCTTTATTTATTTTACCCCTCCTTGTAGTCTTAATATGCTAGGAATTTTCTTGAAGAGAGGCTTCCCAGTGCTTCTTGCAAAATGCATTCTTAATTACCTATTTGATGATTTGCGAAGATTTGCTGCTAAAACTTACTGCACTGCAGCTTCAATGACATGGCAGGAATCTGTCCCTAGAGTTCATGCATTAAGCTCCTATTAGAACAGTTTCAATTTCTCATCTTCTCTGAAGTGAATTTAAACCTGAGATGAGTTTGATCCAGGGCACAGAACAAACAGGCTGGCACCATCAGTCATATCTGGACTATTTTAAATGGTCACTTTTTAGAGCATTGCCTCCCTTGCTCCTATGGTTTTTATCCAGTTCATCACAAAGCTCAAATCAAGTGCAATTAATACAACTGTCATGCTTTTACCACAAAAAAAGGGGAAATAGTATTCTGGGATACTACAACAAACAAGAAAGTCTGGCCACGATAAATGCAAAGGAAACTACACAGTTACCATTAAAAGGAAAAGGCAAGTTTTCACATCTCTTTCAAGGCAATCTAACAACATTCACATTCACTCAGTCTACTACTCTCTCAGGTAGACTCTCTCTACTGGCTCAAAGAGAACAACCCATAGAAAAATGGTGAGATGGACAGCTTCGTCATTTACTGTAATCATGAATTTAAGAATGAGTTATTTGTCCTCCTAAAATCTATTATGGCAGCCTGATAAGACAAATATTTTTCTTGGAAACTTCTCACTGGAGTAGCTTCAATTATTGAGCAAGTGATTAAGTAGTTACACACAGCTTACCTACACAAAACACTGAAATAACACTTTTATTATGAAACAAATGGCAACCTACTTCTCATACAGATTAACTGGAAGCCTTCAAAGTAGTTGGAAAAAATGAGATTGATCAAGTAACAAATTCAGGCTCTCACTGCATCAAACTTCTTGCTTCTGACAAGTTTTAGCAAATGTACAGCACTTATTCTCGTAAGCAACTCCCATTGATTAAATAAAAATGCTCATGGTAGTAAGTACTATACTTGAGCATCTGCACCATATGCATTGCTGGATCCTTAATGCATGTGTGGCTACACTCTTAAAGGCAATGACAAAAAGAAATGTGCGGCCCCACTTTTATAGAGATGTTTAATAGTCATTAATACAAACACCATTTTTGTGGCTATCATATGCTGTCATTAAGGACAGAAAAATGTCACACTTCCTGGAACCTTGCCCCAGGCTCCTATTATTGTAGACAATAATTTTACTGTATCGTTACAGAACAATATATCATTAGAATTTGAGCAAAAGTACTTTTCTCCTACAGATCTACGATATTTGCATCTTCATCATTTTGAATCCAAACTGCACACAGACTGATTTGTATATCTGGAAATACACTTGACCTTATCCAAGTTAAGATCAGAGGGGGGGGAAAATCTTAACTTTTTTGCTGTCCACTGGTTATTGTGCTCAGGAATATTCAAAAGGGACAGCATAGGTGAGAAGAGCACTTGTTCTCTCAAATGCATTGTAGTAAGCAGGGAGAAACATTCAGATTTAAATTGGGAACTACCATATCATCATCATCATAAATGTTATTATTATTATTGCTGGGAAAAGCTCTAAAAAGATTAAAAAACATTTAGAAAGTCAATCAAAATCCTTGTTATTAGCATACAAAGGACCTATCCCTAATCTTTTTCAATTGGTCAGCTCCACTATAAGCACCACAAGTTCCCTCCTGGTTTGACTGCAATGTCAGACTTTGAAACTTTGCTTCATCAAGGCTCAATTTCATCATCAAAATGATCCCGAGGAGGTGCTCTTATTTCATGGTTCAAGAAAAGACCTCATTGGCACTTGGCATGGATGCTCTAATAATAATAATAATAATAATAATAATGAGACAAGTGAGGCTGCCTATGGACAATACCTTTTCCTGGACCAACTGCACAGTTGCAATGGACACTGGTGAGCTTGCAGCCATCCCAGAAGGGCACTGTGACCCCTGACAGCTTGCCCACATCTATCCCAACTGTGTGGCTGGTCAATAGGACCCGTCCCTAGCCCCCCAAAGTGGTAGGGAGAAGATGAGGGCTGGAAGGGAGATCGTCTAGCACAACCCTTGCTCAAAGCAGGGCACATTTGTCCATCTAATCCTTGTGCACCCCCCAGGCGGTGCAGCCTAGCTGTCCTGACGCCTGCAAATAAAGGGGACTAAAGGGACACAGGTGGGCGGGGCAGGCTCGGCTGCTGGCTCTGGGCACAAGGAGCTGCAGCGCCCGCTGCGCCGGACGCAGGGGCCGAGCGGGCCAGCAGAGAAGGGCTCCCTGCTGGGGACGGCGGACGGGAAGGCCGCGCCTGGTGCTGGCGGCGGCTCCTCCTCGCTCCCCGCAGCCGCACCGCCGCCACCTACCGCATCGCCGCCGCCGCTCAGAGCTCCGCCGCCCCAGGCCTCCGCCTGCAGCCGCCCGCTGCCGGCTCCCATCCGCCTGGGGAGGCAGCGCGCGGGGCCCTGCTGCGGCGCCTCCTGTTCCCCATCCGCCGGTCCAGGAAGCAGCCGCGCCGGGAAACGCCACACCCGCCCGGGCCGGGCCGGCCCTTCCCCACGCGGCGGCGGTGGCACCGCCCCCTGCCCTGTCAGCGCGGCCGCAGCTCGCCTTCTAGCCCGCGGCGCGCTCCGCGAGAGCTCACACGCGCCAAAAGCCCGATAGCCGGGTCCTGGCCGCAGTGGCCTAGAGGAAAAGGTAATCGGGACTCGTAGCAAGGGTGGTGTCCTTTATTAGCCCGCTGAAAAAAATATCTTTAATTGCAAGCTTTCGGGCACAAAAAAGGACCTGGATGCCGCGTACGGAAGAGGAAGAGCCAAGTTGCTCTCAGAGAGCCTTGACCCACTTTTGGGTTTGGGGTCAGCACTTTTTTTTTACGGCTGTTTGCCGGGCAGTAGGGAGAGAAATGAAATGCTTCAGCTTTAGATGATCCACTTCTTTGCTCCTTCCCAGGCCACTTAAATGAGCAATGCAAAGTAAATAAAAAGACTTTTTTGCATAATTGTTCAGCAAATTCAGGAATTCTGAGCTTACAGTACAGTCATATTTAAAACCTGGCAATGCTGCTCCCAGTCTCTGACTCCCAGTCCCTTTTCCCAGGCTTATCTTTACCCAGCCAAAGGTCCGAAGCAATGAATTTGATCCTCTCGAGAGCTGGAATTGCATCCAAGTGTCTACTGACAAAATCACAATGTAAAATAGTATCAAGTATGTCCGCCCGAATGAGGAGCTAAAAGGAGGCCACGGGACGTAGGTGATCTTATTTTACATGCCCCCCAGCCTCTTCTGAGCTCCTCATTCAGGCCTATGTTCTTAATGTTATTTTACATTTCAAATTGTCAACAGACATTTTGGGGGAAAATTCAAACTCTTGAGCACATTGAATTCATTACTCCTGACCTTTAAGTGCGCAAAGATTAGCTTTGAGAACAAGGGACCAGGAATAAGGAGACCACATTTGGATCATGGCTGGAGCCATGTCCTCCTGGCCTCCGTGGACCTGTGTCCCTGGATGCTACAGCAGCAAGGCCTCACCTGGGCTCAGGTGCAGACAGCCTCGTGGCAGAGCTGTGTATGGCAGGGAAGGCATTGCCCTGATGCAGCTGCCCAAGCATCACACCCAGCTGTCTCTGCCTCCCCAGCTTGAGGGACTAAGAGTCCATTGAGAG
>JAGPOW010000261.1:185561120-185601586 GCA_030014935.1 Caiman crocodilus
CTGTGACCCTGGCACTCGTTTCCTGCCAATTGGCGGGGGGTCAGACTAGATGGCCTGCTCTAGGCCCCTTCTGACCCTAGGTACTATGATACTATGAGACTGTTTTCAGTGGTGGCAGATGACAGAACAAGGAGCAGTGGTCTCAAGTTGCAACAAGGGAGATTTAGGTTGGATATTAGGAATAGCTTTCTCACCAGGGTGTTGGTGAAGCACTGGAACAGGTTACCTAGAGAGGTGGTGAAATTTTCATCCTTGGAGGTTTTTAAGGCCTGGTGCAACAAAGCCGTGGCTAGAATGATCTAGTTGGGGATCATCCTGCTTTGAGCAGCTGTTTGGACTAGATGACCTTCTGACTGTCCCTTCCAACCCTAATTTTGTATAATTCTGTGATTTAGCACAAGCTTTCGTGAGCTGAAGCTCACTTCAGGATGCCAGGCTTTTCACAGCAACTGATGAAGTGCAGTTCAGCTCACAAAAGCTTGTGCTAAATATATGGGAAAGGCAGGGTAGCTATGCACCTTGTAGGCTCACAGAATTCTGCACGTGTGCTTGCATGTATGTACACACACACGGCTGAGTCTACAAGATGCAAAACTAGCCTCCCTTTCCCATATATTTAGCACAAGTTGAAGTGGGCTTCATCAGGTGTTATGAAAAGGAAGCCAGGCTTAGCTACCCTACCTTTCAAGTATATTTAGCACAAGTTTTCATGAGCTGAAGGCTCTGAGGAGCAGAGCACTGTTGTGCTAGATATTAAAGAAGCATGCTGCCTTGACCTTGAAGTCTAAGGCCCTGAACTGCAATGATCTCTGTGATGACAAACTTGTTGGAGTTCCTGAGACCTTGTTACGCTAGTTGTTCTGCCCATGCACAGTTTCAAGACAAAACTAGTTGTGGAGAGTAGAAAGGAAGTTGTACCAGTTCTATTTTACATTTCATACAGTTGTTAGTAGCAGAATTGGGAATTGAACCCTGCTGAGTCAAGTACGCTAACCTCTGAACTATCCTTTTTCTTCATCCACAAACGCTGTCTTTCAGATGAAATGTGGAAGTTTATTTTTTGGCTTTTTCTTTTAAAGGTGGATTGGTGTTGCTTAACGAAGCTGTGTTGATTTTTATGTTTAGGAGGATCTTCGGGTAGATGGCCGTGGCTGTGAAGACTATAGATGCATTGAAGTAGAAACAGATGTGGTATCAAACACAAGTGGCTCTGCAAGGGTGAAGATTGTAAGTGCAGATTCTGGGAGTTGTACATATTGGTGGTGAAGATTCTGAAACTGCTGTGATACTGAATTCAAGTCTATGACCTGGTTATAAATATAGTAACTTGTTATTGATAAATGCCACAAATTAGAGCTTGTGATAATGTAAGAGGTAGTAAAAACAAATGTATCTGAACATCCTTTAGGAATGGCCTGTGTAACTTGGTCTAGACATAGAAGTCTGGGAAAGTCTTCACTATGAAATAATAGTGTTTAATCTGGCAAAAGCAAAGTCACTACTATGAGCAGTAGAGAAGGAATTATTTTTCCATGTTAATATTATAGTTAAGTGGAATTACTATTCTAGGGCATATGACTTGTATGAAGAGATGGTAACTATCACTTGAAATGTTATAATAGTTCTGGAAGTTTTTATTTTGGAACTGAAATGATGAAAAAATGGATATGTAGAATGTCCTATTGATGGAGGACAAATATTTGTGGGCTCTTATGTTCACAGTTACCAGCGCTGTTCAAAAAGCTTTGAATTATTAAAGCAAATATTGTCTCAGACTCAAAATGTGATATGGCAGAATAATTTATGCAAATAAGTAATGTATTAAAACTGTTATGGATACATTTTAGAAGCAACTTCCTTAGAATATATTTCTGGTTGAATTGAGTGTTTGTTTTAACAGGGCCACACTGACATCTTGGTAGGAGTCAAAGCTGAAATGGGAATGCCAAAGCTGGAGAAACCAGATGAAGGTTACCTGGAATTCTTTGTTGATTGGTCAGTATAATGTCAGAAAGGGGAATTAACCCCAAATTTTGAGTAAACAAGTCAGAAAAAACTGATGAACTTCAGTAAACTCCTTTTTTCAGCCTGCTCTGCATAGGGGAAGCAAGCTATTGTATTGCTTTTGTAGATTATAGAATTTATATTGCTATTCCTACTGCACTGGTATGATTCTCTGAACCAAACGAAAACTAGCCAGTGTTACCTTGATAAATATCTGCTAAAGCACACAATTACTGTAAGTCTTAAGAAAACAGAAGAGATGTTTGTGTTTGTATATTGTCCAGCAGTTCTCTCTGTGCTCTGCAGATATTTCATATAGCAGCAAAGCGGATAAAATTTATATATTTATTCCTCCCCTGTCCCAAATCAGAAATTTGTAAAAACAAGACCACAATAATTGGAAAACTGAATCAGGGCCAGGTATGGTACCTAAAAACTGCTTCTAAAAATTGTTAGATTTCAGATGTACACTGTCACTTTAAAAGAATGAAAAAATAGGTGAAATCTTTATTTTTGGACTCTCAGTAGCAGTTTAATCCACTCTATGTATTAAGGATACGTCACTTGGCTGCCTTGAGACAGATTTAATTATATTGTTTTTGATAAAGTACAGTTTGTTCCATGAGCTAAAAACCATTGTTTCTTGCTTTCTCAGATGTAAATGAAGAATTGCTTAAACCAGTAAGTCTCAATCTTTTTAGAGTTAAGGTACCCTTCCATAACTATTTTGAAGTTTGGGGGTGTGTTTCTGTGTTTGTTGTTGTTGTTAATAGAGCACCACTATGGTAAAATAATAGGGAACAATGACTACAGGAAAATAATATAATATCTTTTTGTTGCAAAGAACCCAGAAAGGAATTGATGAAGTCTATTTGAAATCTTTCGTTTTATCTTGTGAATTGTTTGGTTTTGTGTACCTAACAGTGCTAATATAAACATCCCTAAAATAATCTTCAAGCACCCAGATCAAGGGTTACTGGTTTATACTCACATTCCTGGTTGATTTATGAAAGGGACTAGAGAGAGCCCAAGAGTCCAAGTTTCCATGTTTTAAGGACCAACACAATCTCAGTGTGATTATGAATTTAACATGCTGCCATTTAGATAGGGGCAGTAGACATTGTTCATGGACTTGTATGGATCAGAAAGTAGGCACTCTGAATTTCTCGAGGTAACTGTTGTACATATAATTTTAATAAAGAAAGTCAACCGTTTCTTGGTATTATTACTTTTATGCTAGATGTCTAAACAGCTGAGAAATTTCTTTCTCAGTTAATACATTTTCTCCAAGAATGGGGCTCTTTTTCAGCCTTCATATCTATATAGGAGTACAAGTTGCCCAGGTTGAGAAAATTCCTCACTACTCTATTGGCCCCCTGCCTCTATGCTCCTTTCATATCCTTCAGAACAAGAAATGCTGGACAGGTTTAGTTGGCCTAGTTTGGTTTCTTGTCTCTGGCCACTGGCACTGGCCAACATTTGTTTCAGAGGACACCTGCAACAAAAGAAAATCTTGCAGTAAGAAGGTATGAGATAATCAGCCCCTTAAGGGGAGGGGGAGGTTGGATTTTTTTTTTTTTTTTTTGGTCTTGTTGTCCGTAGGCACCATGTTGTTTGCATCTTTCACTTCTCTCACAACCATTACTAAAGCTCGTTATCCAGCTTGCAGTATGCCAAGTAAGATCAGAGCCCTGTATTTTTAGCAGTGTAGATCAGTATAAAAATTGATAGTTATTCTGCAGTAGCTGCTAAAAGAATATTTAATTGGCAGTATTTATTTTTCCATATGCTCCATTTACCGGAGAGGTCTGGCGTATCAGTTCCAAGACTTGCATATGAAGTGTCCTCAATTGTACTTGCTTTGTCTTTTGGGGCTAGTCCTGACCAATACTAAATGAAAAAAGCCCAAGGCTGAAAATTGCTACGTCCTTTTCCTTGGCTCAGTAATGTTCAGTGAAATTGGCTGTTAGCCAGGGTCCTTTTGGGTTAGTGAACAAATAATATCAGGTGCTGCTTGCCAGTTTGAAGGTATGCCCATTAGCTAAAGCAAGTGCCTTGAGGGACCAAGAAAATGAACTGGTGTTCTGTTTTCATCAGAAACTAATATTACACATTCTCAAATGCTTGTTAAATTATCTTAATTTTAGGCTGTATTTTGTAGTTGTCATCTGTCTCGCTTCATGGCAGGGGGTGGTGAGAGAGAGGCAAACAGCTGTGTGTGAATGGATGTTGTCATTAGAGAACCTGTTCCTGACCTAACAGTCTTAACTGATTACCTATAATGGGTACTCGGCCTCTGGCCCACAGGCCAAATGGGGCTTGCCAAGCCTTAGAATCCAGTGTGCAGGGCCCCAAATGGGTTGGGAAATCTGGCAATGAAGGAGCAGTGCCAGTGCTGCCATCCCTCCTTACTGCCAAAATTCCAAGCCCCATGGAATGGGTCAGAGCTGGGCCATAACCCTTCTCCCATATGGCCAAATTGGATCCAAGCCATGTCCCCTTTCCCTCCAGGCTGCCAGGTTGGGGCCAGCCTGCACTCCCTTGTCCATATGGGCCAGGCCCCACTCTGTCCCCTCTCCACAGGGCTGGGCTCAGCTGCCTTCCATCTGTCCAGCCTGGTTGGGGCTAGGTCATGCTCCCTTCTTCCCATGGGGCAAGCCATGTCCCCTCTTTCTGTGGGGCTAGATGAGGCCAGGTCGCAGCACCTTCTGCCACATTGCTGTTTGGTGTTTGTCCAGATGGGGGCCCCACGGGATCTGCCCTGTAGAGGGAATGAGCACTGCCCATCCAGCCCACTAGCCAAAAAGGTTGAATACCACTGACCTATATAAATGGTGAGTTTCCCTTCAAGATAAGTGTGATGGCTACAGACTGTACTTGGGAATGTTTTTGTCATCAAAGGGAGCCTTTGCTCCCTTCTTAGGTTCAAGAAGGTTTTCTAAAATAACTTTTTGGAGGTTTTGTTGTTCTTGTTGTTTTGAGATGAGTTATTTGTTCCATCTAAAGTGAAGTATAGTTAAAAAATGGTGATGGTAGTACTTGCAGTTGTAACTCTAGGCTTTGAACAAATACAACATTTGTCACAGGAGAATCCATTTTTTTCCTGGGACAAATTGTGATCATCCAGACATTCCTTTCTTTTATTCTGGGACAGACCCTGAAAAAGTTTGAGAGTTAAGCTTCACTAACAGTTTGTCCTGGGAAATTGCAAAATGTGTCTCATTGGATGTCCTGGGATTGCATCAGTGGCAAAAAAGCAGCAGTGCATTCAGCCAGTCACTGAGCCCCTGTCAGAGGGTTGGCATGTGGACATGACAGTGCCACAACTTTTCTGCTCTGGGACAGACACAGGTCACAACTAGTCCTGGAGCAAATGCAACATCTAGTGTCTGCTCATGCTCTGTAATTACAGTGTTGTTTTTTTTTTCAGGCTGCCACTAGATGGTAGTAATTGTACATAATTTAACAACATGGTCTTCACTGTTGAAATGTGAGGTTTAAGATTTTATTTGTTCAAATTAAGAATTTGTTTTCCCTTGGTGCTCTTATGCTGTCCTTCAAGCACTTACTTTCTAAGACTTCTTGGCTTCCTTATGCTATTGGAACAGTCCTAGACTTCCAGACAAATTGCCTTCTGTCTAGAAAATCCTAATTCTCTCCACCCTCTGTTCTATTGGCTATACTTTTCTTAGCTTCTATACTGAGAGAGGCATATGACCCCTTTCAGCTTACAGTGAGTGCTCTTTCTTGTAGCACATTGTTTGGGGTCCATTGGCAGTTGATGTTGGGATTTGTTCTGTTTGTTCACAAAAGCAAGTTCATGGCCTGCACAACAGTCATGTCTCCAGTATGGGGTGGGGGTAAAGTGAGGGCCCAAGATCTCTCGTGCTGGAATGTTGCTCTACATCATAAGCATATCCTTTAAATAGGGGTGCACTGATAGAGACTTTTGGGGCCGATACTGATAGCCAATTTTTAAGCAGGTGTATTATATTCTGATACCATCTCGCCATTGGATACTGATCCAATTTCCAATACCAGCCCAGCAGCTTGGAGAGCTGCATGCGGCTGGTAAGTCTGGTGTGGTGGAAGGGGAAAGGGGAGGGAAGTGGGGGTGGGCAGATCAAGGCCCCTGCAGTGAGGGAGGAGTGGGGCTGGAGCTGCCCAGCTGGGGTGGGGCAGGTGTGGGATGGATGGAGCTGCAGCTCATCCAGGGGGCATGTTGGGGAGGCTCCCCACACTGTGCTGCTTGTGCAGGAGCGGCTGGTCTAGTGCTTGCCTGCTTGTCCAGTGGCTCCCAACACTGCTCCCACTGCTCATCCGGGAGGGCATGGGAGTGTGGGTGTGCCCCCCAGATTGGGGCAGGGTGGGCCAGGAAGAGCTTCACACAGATCCAGGGGCATGCCTCCCCCCATGCCCTCCCAGATGAGTGGCACACAGCAGTGGGAGCTGTCTGCGTCCCCTGGACAAGCTGTAGTTAGTCGGACAGCATTTGCGTCAGCACCTGCCCCAGCTCCTCCCTCACAGCGGGGTCCTTGTTTGACCTGTTTTAAGGTCAGAAATTAAGATATATAAATGACTAGGTATGAGGTGATTTTATAGAGAAAAAAGATCTTGGTACAGATAGAAAAAAAGCTATGATATTTGGCATAGTGAACTGGACTTTTCACGGAGATATGGAGCTAAATGAGTGTGAGCTGCTACTGCTTGAGAGCAGGCAAGTACTTTATTGTGATTTGCTTTTTGGCACTTTTATCTATAAAAGGAGTTTATCTGGAGGGATAAACTGGAGCCTAGAGCGGGTAAGCATTTCATGATGCCTACACATATGTTAGTGTTACATCTCAACTGCAGGTAGATTTGAGGTGGCTCAAGCAGTAACAGTAAGCGAGACTTCAGACCTTTCCAATCATACAGGATACATTGATTTATTGACAGATAATAAACAAAGCAAAATAAAATAATCAGATACATTACATATAGGATGAGTAGTTTTGGCAACGTTGCTAGCCAGGCTTAGTCATCAGGCGAGGGGGGCTTCTGTGCATCTGCACAGTGGTGTCTTCGGTGTTGCATACCCCAATTACTTTTCATGCAGTCTTCTATTTTATACCTCACGGTTCCTTTGTTTGCTGTCATTTCACCACCTCTTCAGTTGCTGATCCTTGTCCATGTTCAATCGCCACATGTTTTATGCTTGTTTCCTTTCGGTTCCTATTTTTTTCCCTCCTCTCGCCTGTTCTTCTGAATAATCAGCAAGTTATCAAGCTTGTAACAATCATATGAAGATTATTTTCAGATTACAAAGGGGGCCCATTGTGGTCCGCTCAGACTTGTTCTATTTCAAATATAGATATTTCCTTCTTTTTGTAGCCAGTCTAGACCTCCACATGGTCCCCATCATGACCTTAACTTATAACATGATGTTAATCTATGATCAGTCTGAACTGTGATACAACTTGTTCTATGTATGTTTTCCTTTCTCTGCTTTAATGTTGATAGGTCTGGGTGTATTTTGTCCGTTTAGTACTCAATGCTGCCTATAGTCAAACAGTAACTTTGTCTTTCCTTCATATCTTAAGAGCGTTACTTAAAGGTTACTGCTTTTGCAAGAACAGCAGCAAAAAGCAGGCTCCATTCTCCCAGAAGCCTTTTAGGCTTAACACATCTTTTAGGAGCGTATAGTCACTTTGCAAAATGGGAGGCAGGCACTACACTAGGAAACCTTTCTGGGTGTTGTTTGCAAATTGGACAAATGCATATCAACAATGAAAATAAATAACAGGTCTTCTTACTGGGGCATTGTATTTCAAACAATTCTGTCTTTGGATTCAGGGAAATGCATAAAATTCACTTCTATACATAATGTGATCAGGTAATCAGATACCCTTAAATACTGCAGGAAGTACAGCTTTATAGAATTATGTAATGAGGCTATGTTATGGGAACAGACACAACGTTCCTTCAACACCAGCTCGACATTTCTTGACTCAGTAGTATGTTTGTTTTGGTGAGCCTTTAAGCTGCGCTAAATTTACAAACCTAGTTTGCAATTTATCAGAGACAATTAATCAAAACTTAATTGTCCAACTTGAGTAAAATGATATACTAGTTTAATTTCAGTTATGTATGCAGTCACTTTCAGGAATGATGCATCTTTCATTTTAAAAAAACCCAAAAACTGTAATGGTTTTGATTTGTTTAGGCCTGATGCTTGGAGAGGGTTAAAGGAGGATGGGTATGACAGTGGGTGCTGAACTAACTATTCAAGAAGAAATGCTGGGTGTGATAACATCAGAGGGACTGATCTGGAGAGATGGTCTGTGGTGGTGGCTTTTGTATATTAGATCCTTTAGTAAGAGTTTTGATTGGTGCTTATGGCTGAAGGGATTTTTTTTAGAAATAAAGACTCCAAAATTCTATTCTGTGTAGGTGTCACATTGTCTTTAGCAATGACAAGACCTTTGTGTGTGCCCCAAACAAGGCATCTGTCCTTTTTCTTGATATTGGTATAACTGGCAAAATATTTCAGACAACCAAATGTAAATGTGTCTGTACCAAACTGTTAGGATATTTGGTGTCCTAAGGGTGGCAGTGTTTACCACATATTTGAAATCTGTTATCCCATCCATAACTGATTTTTTTTTTCCTCCTTTCTTTTTTGATTGTAAATGACTAATGCATCAAAATGATATGACTAAGATATAGTAAAATTCATTGAGGCAGTTATCCTGATCAAATACTTCATCTTGTTTCTTCCTTGGGCAAAAGTCCCATTGTTCAAGTAAAATTCAGTATTGATTTGATATTGAGTTGCATAATTTCCAGTAAAGAAAATTAGGGCTCGATTCTTCAAATGGTTTTCTATATACACTTTATCCATATGAGTAAGCCTGTTGATTTCTAGGGTCTACCCATCTGCAGAAGTTAGCTGAACTGAACCCTTATTTGTTGTGTGTTTTAGTAATATTGAAAATTAGGCTGTTTACAATTGCATTATATTTCTATTAGATGGGATCATAGGTTGTTCATTTATTACCACAATGTAATACAATTATGCATCTACAAATGAGTGCAGCATCCTGCTGAAGACTGACTAAAAGTAATCTGGATTAACCTAGGCAGATTTTTCACCACAGCTACCACTACAAAGACTAAATTCACTTGTACACAGTGCAATAAGTGTTCCGGGTACCTTTTTTTATAGAAGCAAATACTTGGTTGACAGTATTACAGGGAAGAATTTCAAGGACTTGACATTCATCTTACAGTGGTTTATATGATTAGTTTAAGTTATCCTTTTCCAAACTGTGGGGGGAGTATCCTTCCGGGGGCTTAGGGGGTGGAGAGTGGGCATGAAAGGTACAAGGGAGGACATTGCAAATCATGGTGGCACTTGGCCACATCCCCCTATTTCAGCTGCTCTTGTGATCCCTACTTCAGCTGCCACCTACACTTCTCCTGCCACTGCTTCCCCTCTCCACCACTAGTGGGAGGAAGTGGCGGCTGAAATAAAGGGGAATACGTGAGTGCCTAGCTTTGTTACGATTGGCTATAAACTCACAGGTATGGGGAACTGTGGTTTAGGTTATAAGTAAAGTAAGTATTTGTCTTAAGTAAAGTTCTTGTAAGTAAAGTATTGTCCTTAAATAAAGTATTTGTCTTCCTACTAGGTACTTGCATTCATGTGATGGTGGTATGGGTGAAAGCTGATGGCTGTTCTCACAATTAAAATACAAATGCAAACAAGAAATCTGTATTCTTGATTGTCTAGCAAATTCACTTCAATATTTTCCTGTTACTTTCAAGCATTAAATTAGTCTTGAGGAACTCTCTGCTCTTCATTGTCCTGTAACCAGAATTCAGGTTTGTCAGAGTAGAGAAGTCTGTAAGAGTGAGAGAAAAGGTGCAGTTTCTTCCAGCAGTGCACAGTTTGTGAATGCTTTGTCTTTTCTGTATACTACAGTACAATCAAAACAAAGCTTAAAGCACTTGCTTGTTTCTTAGTTTTCTTGTTTGGATATTTTGTACTATTTCCTCAGGAGATAGAGGAATTTGTTTAAGTGCACAGTCTTGCTTTGTTAGAATTCTGTTTTTAGCCATATGTAAGACTCCAGGCACCCAAAGCCTTCCTGCATGGCTGCCATCAGCAAAAAGTTGTTATTTTGGAATTAAGAAAGCCAAGGATGTATGTGTTTGCCAAATCCATTTTGTAAAACAATGTTCTTTAATTGGTGCTTGCCGTAAGCTGCTGAGGATTGAAGACAGCATCTCATTATAAAGCAACTTGGTAGCAGAGTCTCCAGTAAAGAACTTGCCAATTAAGGTCATGCCATTCTAAAAACGCACCTCTTCTGCTTGTCATATTGTCACTTCTTTCTTTTCTCACCCACAGTTTTGTCTCATTAATTTAACATTCAGCTCTAACAGGCTGTATTGTTATTCATTTGAAAATTATTGCAATTATCTTCGCCCTTTCGAATAACACTGAGAAAACTGCATGTTATAGTTCTAAAGAAATGTTTTTCCAGAAAGGCAAGGAAATATAAGCTATAGTGTGGAAGCTACTGGCAATCGAGACTCCTACACTTTCTGAAAGGCCTCGAAACTAATTTTCTGTGTTATGAAGAAATCTACTTATACTTCCTCTGTTTCCTTTCTACACTTTATGAAGTGCCTGCGTCACAGGTATTATTATTATCAGATATTGTGGGGTTTAACAGTCAGGAAATGCTTTGAGTTTCTTCAGTTAGAAGAATTGAATTTGCAGAGTTTCTTGGTTTAAAAATGGAAAATATTTTATTTTTTTTCTTTTTTCTCTCCCCCCCCCCCCTTTTTTTTTCCTTCCCACTCCAGTTCAGCAAATGCTACTCCTGAATTTGAAGGCCGGGGAGGAGAAGAGCTGGGCACAGAAATAGCAAATACGTTGTACAGAATATTTAGTAATGACAGCAGCATAGATCTAAAATCACTTTGTATTAACCCCAGAGAACACTGTTGGATTCTGTATGTTGATGTCTTGGTAAGTAAAGCAAAAGGAGAGTGAATGAAGTTCAAGACAATGATCCAGGGAATGTTGGTGTGCATGTTATATAAAAGTCAATGTTCTCTTAAATAGCACAGAATGTCTGCACCTTGCTATAATGCTGTGTGTGTGTGAGGCGGGGGGTATTTCTTAACGCTATCATCGCTGCTAGATATCTGAAACAGAATAAAAAAGAAACTTCAAGAAGATGATTGGCTTTGGTTTGTTTTTGACTCTTCTATACAAAGAGTAGCTTTTACTAATTGCATGGGTGTAGGGCAAGTGACTAATAATGGAAACAAAATGTTGTCTGTGTTTTGATGTTACCTTAATGAGTCGCTAATGGCGATAGCATGTTTAAAGTTCTCTGAGAGAGATACTTTGGTATGGATCTGAGAGTGAGGAAACCTGAGCTGCCACTTCTGTATTTGTCAAATGTGTAACTGATAAATATCTCAAGGAGTTTTTCTTAATGTAGTTCTGGCAACATTTGTAAAGTCTTTAAACTGTGCAAAGCTCAGTGAATATTAATATTCTTATCAAAACCAAGTGTAATATTTTTAGAAAATGAGAACTCTCAAACTGAGAAGAGGCCTAAACAAATAAATGAATTTAAAATGCAAACCCATTATATTCTTTTAAAAAGGCATTAGTCTAATTGTAGTAGGCATGGTGCATACTGTGACTTACCTTGCTGTACAGAATGATCAAACATAGTGACATTTCATAGTCACAGCAGCCTGCTTATCAGAGCTGAAAATAATTTAATAGAAATGGTAATTCTTGTTCTGAGGAATAGCACAAGAAACTTCAATTATTTTGAAATTATGAACAGAGCTGCAGAATATTAAGTACTGTGCATATTTCCAGGAGGTCAGTAAATAATTTTTAGAATCTCATTTTCGGTTCAAATATTGCAAGCAAGATGCTTCTTGCTTGAAAAGTATGTTATGACATCATAAAGTGTGCCCTCACGCTAATTATTTTATCATGTATTAGGTATACAGAATGTTAGCTATAGGTGTGTTTTGGGGCGGGGGGTTGGTTCTTTTCCAAATTTTATATTGATTAAGTTTATTTCCTTGTAGCTGTTCTCTTTTTACAGTCTCAGTCATTTACACAGTCAGGTTCATGCCTTTCAATCACTTGGAAATTGTCCTAGTGATTCAAAGTTTGTCTTCTAATCTAAACAGTAACACAAGGAATATTCAAAGGGTTAGTAAGGATGAAAATCTGGTCTTTAAAGACATCTGTAACTCTTCCTACTATTGTACTGGAGCGAGGGGCTCAGATACTATACTTAAGTATTGCATTAGAGATATACAATATAGTGGAAATGCACATCACATCCAGGTTAATATTAAAAAGTAGACCTTTTTTCTTTTTGCTTCTGTATAATCCTGAACAAATTTAGTAAGAGAACTCTTTGGACTGCATTTTTGCCTTCTCAGTGCATAAAAATAGCTCCTTTTTAGTGTTAAAGTTGCATAGTAAATTGAGGGGAGAATAGACTTGATTAAAGTTCCATTTAAAGTTTAAAAATGCAAAATTCTTGCGCCAGAGTGAATACAGGACGGCTGTTTCCAAAGTAGCTTGTTCTGAAAGATCTCTCTGATACCAGTGAGTTCTTTGTTCATTTCTGCTCACTATTTATTTACTTCTGTGACCTTGTGAACAGTTAGCAGAATTCAGCTCCTTTTTAAAAGTAGAATTCCCTAATTGCAGCCTTAGAGAGATTTATCTTTGAGATGTTTATGGATAGTCACATATACAACAGGAAAAACAGACACTGTATAAAATATTTTTGCTAGTGGCCAACAGCATTAGTTTGACACTTAACTGCTATACAGTCCCACTGCAAACATTTAATGGACTGCAGGGAAAATAGCTCTTACATATACAGACTTCAGATTCACATGCAACTCTCTCCTGCCACAGGGTTCTCAGCTAATGTGTCGGATGCACATTGGTGTTTTCAGAGGAAATGATTATTGCTCTTTATTGGGGGAAAAAAACGGATTTTTAAAAGAGCAGCATAGAGCGTGAGCATGGTCTGAATCACAGGGCTGCGATTGTTTTGCATGCACATTTTTCTTCTGTATTTGATATTAAATGTCCTAAAAGCATTTTTACTGTGTATTTCCATTAAGAAGGCTATAAGCCATGTCATATCATCCCAGCACCATGTCCTGGAAGGAGAACTTTACAGTTTTCCTACCATAGTGCATATGGGGAAAGTCCATTAGGTGCCACTGAAGTCTTAGCAGTTCTCCGATGAAAATCAAAATAGGCAGGGTTTTTTGTTCACTTTGAATGTCTATTCTAAAATATTTTTCAGTCTTAGCAAAGAAAAATTTCCTCCAAGAATAATAAACAGGGTTGGCTCTTCCCCCACACTCTTTTGAATTACTGATGAGCTAAAAGTGTGCAGTTTAAGAAGGTGGGCATAATTTTCTTTTCCCTTCTGCAGCTCAGACAGCTGAAGAGGTATTCTTTAAACCTAACTTTGCCCAGCATAGAACATTTCATCCTAGAAAAAGTGGCTCGTTTGTTTAGGCAAGAATTGTATTGAGCCTAACACATCGGGTCCCTAGCTTGTAGGTGCCACTGCAGTACAAATAAGGGTTTACAATAGAAGTCTGAATATAACTTTAGCAACAGCGCAGGCATGTTCCATTATTGTACATAAATAAAGATATTGCCCCTTAATTGCATTTAACCAGCAAAATCCAGTAAGTGCTGAAAATATCTGATTAACCTGTCTGTATCCAGCAGCTGTTACATGCAAGTAATATGATCGTATCCAGGGCCAGATTGTGATATCCTGGGACCTTAAGCTATGTCAAATTTAAGAAGCCCCATAGCATTACCAAAAAAATCCTGCATTTTCCCCCCTGCTGGCCCAGAAATAGTGGGGGGGAAGCTTGCACACGGCTACGGCTGCTGCTGCCTCCATTAAGCACCCAGCGCCACTGCTCTGTGTGCAGCTGGTGCTTTAGCACTGGCTGCTGCTATCCCCCATCCCTCCCCAGCATTTTCAAATTTCTAGCGCATTCTTGGTCCCAAGCATGCCAGATTTGTGAAGTTTTACTGGCTTTTTTGTATTTAGAGGCCCCTCATAATGTGAGGCCCAAAGCTGTAGCTTACTTAGCTTGTGCCTAAATCCGGCACTGATCACATCTCATTTTATCCAAAGATATCTGTGTTTTTTGCATCACCTCTCTATCCAAAATATAATCCTAGTTACATTTTAGTTTAACTTAGTTAATTAATTGTGGGACTTTTTTTTTAAGCGGATTAAATTGTCTATACATCAAAATTTTGCACGAGCTGAAATAACTGAAAAGCACGTGTACTGCTTATTAAGGAAGGGAGGCAAGTGGTTAGATCTTTACAGAAGAAAGTTGACAATTCACAGTAGAAAATATAGTCTGCAGAAGTCACACTGCTATCAGATGCTTTTTTTTACAGTGACTTCTGTCATCTACAGAAATGGGAGAGTTAGAGCAGCAAGAAAACTGGAATACATGTAGAATTCTGCACAGGTTCTCTTAACCTCGTCTCTCTCTCATTTCAGTCACTGATAGAAAGCATGTAGGCCATCCTTTCCTTTTGAGGATCTGATCCAAAACACATTGAAGTCATTCAGTCTGCATATTGAATTCAATGAATGGATTTTGGATTAAGATTTTATTTAAACTGTGACCTTTTATTTAAATTATGACCTCATCCCTGTGCTTTTACAGCAGTAAAAAAATGACCTGGCTGTTGTTTTAAGTTAAATCTTTGCTCATTAGAATATCCTTCTAAATAAGATTTTTTTCATTTATTCCTTTTTAGTGAACTTTTTGCCATGACATCTGTTAAGAATGAGTGTTGCAATTATTTTATTTTGGGTTTATTTTTAAATGTTGCCGTAGCTACAGCTAGCTGAAACTTTTTCTGAATTGCACATTTTAGCAAATTTAATTTTTTTCACCACCTGTTCCTGTGACACCTTTCCATCAGCTATAGTGGGTAGCATATGAAAATGATCTTTATCACTACATCTTGAAACCACTGTGCTGCATGCATTTCATTTTAAACTTCAATCTTAGCTGTAGAGGAGGCCTAAGTAAAGCAATATTTTAATGTTTCAGTGCCAGATTTCTCAGGTATTATTTTGATTGATCTTAAAGGCTGTTTTTTATGTCTTCTTACCTCAGTTACTGGAATGTGGTGGAAATCTCTTTGATGCAATCTCTGTTGCAGTGAAGGCAGCTCTTTTCAATACAAGGTAAGGCATGTCTCGACTGGGCAGAGCTGACCGAGGGGAAACGCTAGTTAATTAAGCAGACGTCAGGCGGGCTGGTGGAGGGAGAGGGTTAACACAGAGTACTGGTTGTAAAAATAACTTTTTCTTTTATCTGGTATGTGGCAGCTGCCAGCAGCAGCGTTCCGGGCCGCTGCTCGGACTTGGCAGGCAGGTGATTTGTGGATGGAGTGGAAATTAATTAGGCATGAACACGTAATGGTTGCAGGAAGTCTTATTACTTGCATCACCTGGGTGTTGATGTGCGATGCAGGTAGAAGACTTGCTTTAGTTACAGCTACAGCTGAGTATACATGTCCAGTTACAGTTAAGCAAATGTGATGAATGAAGCACCGCGAAGGAACGTGATGGGTCTGTAGGGAGTTTAGGGTTATCAGGACAGCTGGGGCCTGGGGAGTTGGTGAGTAATCAATCCGCCAAGTTACTCTGTCGTGAGCGCAGGGTTCTCTGACTTGGGCGGAAGTTATGAAACTATTTATAGACAGAGGTGTTTAACGGAGGTGTCCAATGATGACCTGCTAAGTGGAATCTTTAATTTTTTGGCAAGGCAGCAGCTCTTTGTGCTCTCAGGTTGCAAGGTAGTGGGTCAGGCTTCCTGTCTGTTACATGTGAGGGGTCTAAGTGCTTTATAAAATTACTTAGAGAAACAGCTGTTGGGACAAACAGAGCACAGCAAATTGTTGTTCACGTGTCTTGCTGTCCTAGCAAGACCGTCAGTTTTGCATTGCTGACTCACGCTGCACATGGAAGGGATCTTCATGGGAAGCAGAGTCTGGAGCAGAAGGGTACCACTTCTTGATCTGTTTGCAAGTGGCTGCCAACACCCATGCTGGTGATATACATTTAGCTATGCAGATCTGTGCTTAGTTGTAAGTTATTTAGTACAATAATGGTTAAGTTCTGTGAGCAGGCAGGGGAAGGACCACCTCAGAAATCTAAATCTAACACTTCTAGTTTACTTGTCAGCAGTCCTTTCTTCTGGGGGATCTCCACAGCAGAATGAAACTTCAGGAAGAGTTCTTCAAAAACTGAAGCTTGTGTTGCGGGCACAGAGGGACTAAAGCCAATTTCAAAATGCCCTACAGCAGTGTATTGTAGCTCTACTAAAATCAGTGGAGTTAATTTTGAGATCAGCTTGCTGCCATATAGATGAAAAACAACATAGAAAAAGTGTGGCTTTGAAGATGCACACTGTGTACCAGGTTATTAAAAGACTTGTTCACACGTAAGCAAAAAGAGTTTGAGAGAGAGATTGTAACTCCTGTGATTTAATCATCCCCTCAGTGTTTTAATGGGTAGAGCATTTCGTAATGTGGAATAGATTAAAGATTTGTTCTTGCACTTTGGGCAGTTGCCACAGATGTGAGAATTCTCCAAAGGGAAAAGTTATGGCAGAAATTTTTATGAGAAACTGCCTGATACAAGAGTCTGCTCTGGTACATGATTCTATGCTTTATTTATGGTCTGCCCAGACTTTTTCCTATTTTAACTGAATAACTTAGAGGGAAGTATGAAAACAAAACAAAAACAACATTACCTAAACAAAAATGTGCTTGGAAGAATTACAATAAGTCTTCCAGTATAGTGCTTAAGTATGAAGTAAGAAGAACTTTAGCTATAGAGTATATGAAGAGACCATGAAATTCTGAAGGCCAGAGATTAAATAAATTGAAGAATTGAAAGGCTGTTCAGCCTCTACCCTTTTTCCATTGTCTCAGTTTTTTCAGAAGATGGCTTTATAGACTACCGTAAAGCTGCCTGTGATGGATACTTACTCCGAGAAAAAAATCATTTTGGTCATGTTTAATTTTTTAGAAAGGCTAGTTTTAAAAGAATATGTCAATCTCAGATGGCTCAAATTTAACTGCTCTGAGTCTTCTATCAACTTCTCTTTTTCAAAATCTCATTAGAGCAATACTGCTTCCTTACCAATTTACTTATAACCAAATTTTATTATAAATGTTTTCAGAGCTTTATATACCAGTCTTAAGGTTTATATGCTAATCTTTAAAAAGAGCTGCTTTTGACTAAAACATGGAATCTAAAGTGAAGTTCTAGCTACAGAAGGATTTTTGGTACTCAAATGCCTTCTTAACCCGTGTAGAACAGTATCTTCATCCTTAAAAACAAACTCTTGTTTCTATGAGAGCTCTGCCAGCTCTGTACTTGAGGCTGGAAGTAATCCATAATGGAGAATTCAGGGGGTTTGTGTTAGTGTCATTGGACCTAAACGATCTGTTCTTTCAAAATGACACCATTGTATCCAACACAAGCACATACATTAATTAAAATATGTGTCCAGGTTAAGCACACATTTATTGATCTAGTGGCTTCATCTCCTTGTCTTGACTCTCTCTTGTCTTGACTCTCTCTTGTCTTGGCTTCTCTCCTCTTGTCTTCATCTCCTCGTTTGTTCCTTCTTCTAGTCTCAACCAAAGTGTTGTGGCCCACAGTGGTACTGTGAGATCATTTTAAGGGTGCTACCAGGTGCAAACGCCTACACATGATTCACAAGATGAGCCTGGAGATTCCTAATAGGAATCCATAGTGTTAAAAACGTCTGACCTGTTGTGGTCTTTCTGAGATTTTTGTAACAAAAGAATTGATCTCTTATTTATTTGACTACAAAAAAAAAAGGGAAAATTAAGACCTGGCATTTTCCAGAGGAGGCCTTGAGTTTAATAAGAGACCTCAAGTCTGATAAGCTTGAGAATTGTTGCATAGTGGCTTTCCAAATCCTAGCTCTTGAAATTCTAGCATGTAGAGAGGTTTTAACTTTCCCTCTTGCACGTATAAAGAAACAACCTGCCTTTGACATCTTCAAGTATTGCTTCCAGTTCCATATTTATTTCATAATGATGTCAAAAAATGACTATGGATTTAATTTAGCATACTTCCCAGTGTGTACCTCCACATGTCAAACAGTGCTTTTATCTTCTGCAAGCAGTCTTGCCACTGTTGTTTATAGAAGCTTTCTCCTTCTTACCCTGTCATTTGGAGCAGCCTATGGATAGCCACTTCGTTTTTTTGTCATCTCAATTTTTAATACTGTTAAAATATTTTTTACTGAAAAATAGTAGTTTTTGTATCTCTGTTCTTATGTAATGCTACAAAACATTTTAAATAGTCTCTATGTAAGATTATTCGAAAGAGTTGCATTTTATTCTGAAGATCTTCATTTTATATTGGGTCAATATTATGTAGGGAATGTCTTGCTTTCCCCTGACACTGGATAAGTTCTTTGCAAAGTACTTAATGATAAATTTCTGCATGTGAAATGCAAATACCTTAAAATAAAATGCTAGGACTGATCTAATGAACATTGTTGTTACAGAAGCAAAGCTATTTTACTGGCCCCGGCAAAATATTTAAGTTATCTGTTGCAGCACGCACACATTAACATTCAGAGTCTAGTTACACATGACACTGTGCTGCAAAAGTATTAATACAAATACGTGCTGCCTTTGCCTTGAATATCTGCATGGCTTCTAACTTTCCAGGAAAGCATGGAGATGTTTTATATTTTTCAAGTACAGATGTATAAAAGACTGGTTTTCTTTTTAATGCCCTAGAACTAAACATTTTCCTGGCTATGGCAACTCTTTATGGCAACAAGCTTCCTGGCATCAGTGGTCCGCAGTAGAGCACCAGGGTAAACGAGACCCTTCACTTGAACGACAAGATACTGAATGCTGAGAATAATTATATAGGGACATGGGACTGTCCGACTAGGAGGAGGCCTCTTAAGTCACCGAGTCCAAACTAAAATTGTTCTGATTGTATTCATTACCATAAGTAACCTGGAGCTAAAACAGTTCTGCAACATTTCTATAGCACTTACACATTCTGTATATGCAGTAGTCAGTCGGTAGAGATTCTTGAGGGTGATAACATGGCGTACATGTTAAAATAAATATCCTAAATAATTCCTGTTCTAAATAACATGAAATGAGTCTTGTATGTTACTTCATGCATGCACAAATGTTTGAAAAAATACATACAAGTTCTCTGTATCTTGTTGGTACAATCTGTTCCAAAGATAGTGGAAAGATCCATTGCTTTCTTTTGATTAGATTGTGTTGTGAATCTATTCTGTAATGTTTTTACCATTGCAAGGCCATTCCATGCTCTAGACTTCTTCCAACTGATACCTCTTGATTTTTGTTGCTGGATCTATTAACAATAAATATTGAACGCTTGGGTGATTTTTCTACTTCATAGATATCTAGACCAGAGATTGAGAAATTAACCACATATTTCCCTTTACTAGGGGGCAGAAAACCTGCCAGCTAGAGACTGTAAAAATGTCAAGGTAGGAGCCTAACCAACCAAATCCATCACCTCAGCATGAGGTCCAGTCCTGTGTTTTTCAGCTTTGGGAAAGAGTGTTTCTAGGACTCCCACCAGAGTGCTTGCTTTGGACTCTGGCTCTTCTCTGCCTCTACTACAGTTAAGCCTCTTGCCTCCTTGAAGAATCAGAATCTCTTTACTGATCTATTCGATTTAGCCACAGAATTGTTTTTAAAAAAGAAGAAAGAAAGTCCTACTGGTCTGTTCTTTCATCAGTCCCTGCAATTGGAACCCTCCCTCATTGAAAAACATTAGCTCTTGTATCTGCTCATCATCACAGCTGTCCCAAATGGTAGGGGCAACATAAAACTGCCATGATGCTTGACAGGTTTAGTGCCACCCACAGAACAATGAACCACCAGAAGTCAAGTCAGATTAGAATCTTAATTTTCTTAACTTCATCCTGATGCTTCCTGATAGAGTTATAAGCCAGAGCAGAACTTGCTGTCTGTAGTCTGGAGGACACCATTGCATCAGTTTCCATTTCCTTCGTATTTGGCAGCATAGCTTTGTAATTTATATGTGCCCAAAAAGTTAACTTTGGTAAATCATAGTTTAAATATTAATTGATTTGTGTTGGTACTAATACTGCTGCTGTAGGGATAGCTCCTCCTCCCCTTACCTCCCCCCCCCCCCCAATAAAAATCCTGCCCAGGTACAGTAGTTCATGTATTTTAAAATTTCTATATGGTTTTTTTTTAAGCATTATTAATGCAATACAAATACTGAAACATTCTTCTGAGCTGAGACTTAAAAGTGATCTTCCACTGCTAACAGAACTGTAGGAGTAAGAAATACAGATGGAAAAGCTTTATATGTTTTCCATGCTAATTTTTAATATTGAGAAATCTTAGTATCTTTGTTTTCTAATTAGATATGTAGGATTTTCCTTATTTGTAAAGAAAGTAGTTATTGCCAGTGATTTATGCACATGGTTTCATTTTAAATAGGATACCTAAAGTACGTGTTCTAGAGATTGAAGAAGGTTCAAGAGAAATTGAGCTGTCTGATGACCCTTTTGACTGTATTCGACTTAACGTGGAAAATGTACCCTGCATCATTACATTAAGCAAAGTAAGTCTGGAAGTTGTAAATCTTTTCTTCTCATTTACCTGCAACTTCTGTCTAGATTTTAGTTACAAGGATTGACCTACCATTTTTTGCTAGGACAAGCTGTCCTTTCTTAGTTATCAGAGCCGCAAGATACACTAATCTGTGCATAATTTAGAAGTTTTTGTTTCTCCATATTTATGAGGTTTTGACTGAAGGAGAACATTTTTTTTAAACAAATTTTTTTTTCTGTATCACATGTTATGGGGTAAAATGAAGATCTGCAACTGCTATTACACTTCTTTATGTCTGGAGGGATTTTGACTACTGTTCATCAGCTGCTCGCTTGGCAGCCAGTGAGATAGCTATGTGGACTCATTTCAAAACACCTTGTAAGATAAGTAAGTATTATTGCCATTTCTCAAACTGACAAAGGGAGAGGTAGAGGGACTTAACCTAACTTCTCCCCTCCTCCTCCCCAGCAAGGGCTCTGTGTTGGAAAAAACTTGTTTTTAAAAAAAAAAAAAAAATAGCGCTATTGAGAGAGGAGTGGTAGTCCTTTTTTCCTCTGTTGCAAAAACTCCTTGTTTTCCCAACACAGGAAAAAAGGACTACTACTCCTTTCTCAATAGCGCTATTTCTTTTGATCCATAGACTAAATTGCATTCACTGTATTAGCCCTTGAGGAATTTTGCAATTCTTTGGCTTTGTTTTCTGATGCTGAATCATTTGCTTCTTTCTCCAGCCATTCCAGAAATATCGCAATTCTGTAGTATCAAGTGTTTCTCTTTATTTGAGCATCCAAAGACTTGCATGCATTACACAGAACCCTGTTTATAAGTCAGTTATATAAATCACAGAAAAGTTGTCAGTGAAACTTGACATTCTTGAGCTGAAGTACACGCTTCTCTTTAAAAGAGGGTTTCTCAATCGGGAGAGAGACGTTTGATGGCAAGAAGGGCTCAATAATAATGAGGTTGGCTAGAAATTTAAAATAAATTATGTGGATGAATTAAATCAGATTGGTAAAATAGTAAGAGGTAAATGTATTGCACATCCATGCTGTCATGTTGATGAGAGATATAAGGGCTATAACAACTAATGACTTATTAATACTGCTTTTCTTTATATACTATTTATGAATTTATCTTCACACTGTGATACTAACATCAGTCTTCGTAAATGGAGTTGCTGCTATGTTCTAATCCATCATTCAGCAAGGAGCTTGAACTCCACATTAGAATATCCTTTCATCATTGTTTTGGTTTGTTTGTTTTTTTTTACAGATTGGTTGTAGACATGTGGTTGATGCTACTCTTCAGGAGGAAGCATGCTCTTTGGCTAGCCTGCTTATTTCTGTGACCAGCAAAGGCTTGCTTACTTGTATGAAGAAACTAGGCAAAGGTAGTCTTGATCCAGAGAGTATCTTTGAGATGATGGAGGTAAGAGAGCTTTATTTCAACTTTTTTTTTTATAAACTTAAGCTTATTGCTGTTTTTCATGTGGGTATAGGGGAGTAAAGTAACAGTGACAGTTTTAGGGGCAAACAGTGACTTGGGAAAGATTCCCAGAGAGCAGCATTAGAATCTGAAATTCATTTAGGAAAAAATTCCATTTTGGGGAAGCCCTGCAAATTGCTTGGTTTGTTTCTGAGAGTTGTACTATAAAGAGCTAAGATATTTTTAGAGGACAAGATCCAGTCCTGATGATTTCACTTCAAAACACAAAGGGTATGGATAAAAGTACATATTAGCTGTTTTAAAAGGGAAGGGGCAGCTACTGTTCCACCAAAGCGCATAGGGGCTGCCATTATCCAACTGTTTTTATATCATTCTGGTGTGATGTGAATGAGCTGAATTGCCCTAGTTTTGACCCTGAAGGAAGTGAGGTCAGAACTGGACCTTTTTGTTACACATGTAGGGCTACAGAATCCTAAGGATGTCTGTCTGGCTTGTATCCGTGCCATTTGTTTTCGGTACAATTGTTACATCTGCCTACACCTCAAAACACTCCTTTTAACTTACAGAGGTTATCACATAAGTGAATTACTGTTTACATGTTCTTCTTTTGCATAGCTTGTTTTTCATGACTAACTTATGTACTAATCAGTATCATATACTGCCTCACTCTTGATGTATTGTTCCTCTTATTGTTTTTGCTCTTCCTTTCCCATAAAAAGGATCTACAGTGGTAGCCAGCTGCAGATGAAGCTGACTTGGGAATTCTGCTTTAAACCTTTTGTTATAGCTTTAATTAAGCTTTTTTTTTCCCCTAGCATAAGAAATCTTATGCCTGGGCTTGGCCTTAGTGCATCCAAAAATGACTTGATACACAAGCTAAATGTTTTGTTTGCGTTCTAGCTCGATATTGGCATTGCTTCTGAAGTCTTCAGATCTGTATAAATATAGTCCTAGAAAGGAATGCAGAAATCAGAGCTGAGTTTAAAACCAATTGGTCTAGAGCCAAAATTTCACACTTGGCATGCATATGCTCTGTTGTCTCCAGCAGATCACTAATCTTGACTCATACCATTGAGCTAGGGCCTGTTCTTAAAGAATTTGCTTCATCCTGTGCCTCAGTGGACCAGTTACAAGATGAAGACACTAGAGGTGCGCCAATATATTGGTCCGATCTTGGATCAACACTGATATAAAGAACATTGACTGGATTAGAAATTGGCCTGATGTGGCCAATAATTTGGCTGATAAATGCCCGTGTGTACATGCAGCTGCAGCACAGCATGTAGGCAGTGAGGAGCACAGCCCGGCAGCTTGGAGAGCTGCATGTAGCTGGTAAGTCTATTATGGTGGAAGGTGAGGAGGGAGGCAGATCAAGGCTTCAGTGGTGAGGGAGGGAGTGGGGCAGGGGCTGGGGCAGGCACTGCCCACATGTGGCAGGGCATAGGACAGAACCACGGCTCATCCAGGGGTTGGGGGTGGCTCCTGTTGTACGTGTGCCCCTGGATCTGCATGGGACATGGCCGTGGTAGGCTGCACCAGTCCTGGTGTGTGGTGGGGGGATGGGTTGGGTCCGGGCTGCGCTTGAGGCGGGTGGTAGCAGTGCTGGGAGATAGGCTATGGCGAATTTTGGAGTGGCTGCAGCCCTTTTCGCAGTGCCACTTGCCCTGAGCACAGCCTGGCCTATCCCCTGCCAGGAAGAGCCCTGCCCTGCCCTACCCCACACAGATCTGAGGGCACACATTCCCCCTGTCCCCTCCTCCAGTACCCTCCTGGGGTACACAGGAGCCACCCCCACCTTCCCACACCCCCTGGACAAGCTGTTGCTCTGTCCTATGCCCTGCCCAGCCCCACTCCTCCCTCACCCCTGCAGCTTAACCGATAGTCCATGCTGCCCTCACTTCTTTTTAAATGAAATTTTCTTTCTAAAATGATGTAGTTTACTGAAGAGAAAAAGCCCTTTAAGCAAAGCAGAAGAATGTTTTCAGTGGGTGGAGGTCTTGTTGGTCCTGTTCCCAGCACAGCAGCCTGCTTGGAGAACAGACAGATCAAAGTCAAAAGCACAGTATATGGGATGTCAAATGGAACAGTTTCATAACACTTCCTTGCTGCTTATCCTCTAGTAAATTGGCTCCATGTCAGAAAAGTGCTTTGGATTGCCAGCATGGAGGTGAAGAAACATTCCAGCCAGTACATTCCTTGAGGAAAGCAGCATGATAAAGCAGTCTTGGGAAGTCACACCTCCTGCTGGGTTATATTTATCTGCAAAGGAGCCAGCCAGGCAGAAATAACCTAAATGGCAACTTTATTCTCATTTGAATGAGGGCCAAAGGTTGGATAGAGGCACCAAGCCAGATTAAATGGCTTCACCAGACACTTAAGGAGAAGCAAGAGCAAAACACTTCATTCTCCTCTCTGGGCTGCTGAACACCAATACAACAGTAGTCAAAACACCTGATTTTTATAGCAGCAGCTTCTGTACCCTCTCTGCCTGGAAGTTTGTCCAGTGGCTCTACAGACAGACTACTCTCTCTATCCCCCAGCTTGAACCAGACAATCTGGGATAGAACAGTTTTCCTGTGTGCAAGAGATTCATAACCTCTACAGCCTGGCTGCCTACACATAGGATCTGCATCACTGTAGTCTGTCCACATTTCCATGGTGCTGAGACTTATAGGCCTGTAGTTATAGAAATTCATATGTGATACCAATAGGCTGATCTAGGCCTGAATTCCTGAAAACAATAGGCTGTTTCCCCTTAAATAGGTATCGTGTCAATTTTGCTGTGGCTCCCTGATCCTGTCAGCTAAAACTTTTCCAGGGCTATCCCAACAGAGGATCCAGCTCCGTCACACCTCTAATATTTCTTCTTCCACTGGAAATATGCAATTTAACACAAAATGGATTCTGCTAGGTTTATCATGTTGAGCTTTTGCAAAGATATAGTCCCTTGTTGGTCTTCAACAGTCAGAATCTAGCCCCTTTTAAGACACCCAAGTGACCCAGAGCATAGTGGACAATTGGTCCACTCATGAGCTCATGAATGGGAACATTGCTACTGCTTTAATGCACAGTTGCTTTAAGAATTCCACCCCCTAATAATTCTTTTACTTATATGCTGTATACAGCTTACATCTGGTACACAGTTATTAAGAGAAGTCTGAGAGAAGGAAGTGTTCCATACAAATTCCCTTCCTGTTTAAAAAAAAAAAAAAAAAAAATGCCTCATTTGTCTTGACTTTCCTATCTTGCAGACAGGAAAAAAGGTCGGCAAGGTGTTGCATGCTTCCCTACAGAAGATCTTAGATAAAGAAGAAAGTTTAGGGACTACGCGACAGAAAGTTGGATTCCTGGGATGATTTGTCTTATCAACTTTGATTTATAAATGTTCAGAAATTGTATTTTTCATAGAGAGCACAGCCTTGTCAGTTTGCATATGAATTAAAGAATATTTTTTTCTTAAGGTATGTGTCCTCAACAGTATAAGATTTTTTTTTTAATGTTATTAACATAAATGCAAATAAGCAACATTGGATGCTTCCAAGTAATAGTTGGTATGCACCACTAAATTCTACCAGCAACTTCTGCAGTTACATGTCTGACTAAATCTCTTTTAAGAATAGCTAAAACCAGATTCACGTTAACTTAAATGTTCCCTTTCTGTAGAACACAGCAGCTGGGTGTATAGTATGCAGAATGGAAGTCAATATTGACTTTGTGTTCAGTTTATTACTGGTCAAAAAACTCCTCCCAGGTAGGAGGAGTTAAATCTAATCAAAAATCCTTTACCTCAAATTAATTCTCAGTCTGGTTGTCAGCTTCAAACATTAATATCTCGTGGTATTAAATTCCTAATTCATGCTTTAGACCAAGTATAGCAAAGACATAATTAAGATCACTGTGTTACTTTTACTGATGTGTACAGAGGGAGCATCAAATTGGAAGGAAGCAAGAGTGGCTTCTACCATCAACTTCAAATAAGAAATAAAACCAACTGCAGCTTCCTCGCATGGCGAGTCAACACTGTTCTACAGAACAATCAGCTACTGCAACTAATAAATGAAAGAGGCAGAAAGTAATAGTTTAGTTCCTGGGAAAAGTTAAGCTACTATAAAGAGGTGAAAATAAATCTTTGGAGGAGTAGAGCTTGTACAGATGGGTACCTCAAGAGCTACATGAAAACTGGTATTTCTAATTACTTAAGGTAGGAATGAGTCTCCCTTACTTTTCCAGGGCAATAAATATCATACCTTAATAGAATTTCACTCAGCAAAACTACACCTCACTAAACAGCATCCTTACTTCAGTAACAGAGACAGAACTGGAAGAGACCAAGTGGATTGTCTAGTTCTATCCCTTGCACTTGTCAGAAGTGACATAAAATGTGTTTTAAAAAAGGTACCAGGTTCTAAGCTTAAAACTGGTAACTGCCTTGATGTCAGTGGGACTGTAAGTGTTGTAGAGGAAGGCAGCTCTGACATTCTTTGTCCTTTCATTTCTACATATTTACTTTCTGTCTAAATTACTGCAGCTTTGTAAGGATGCCATTTGATTTCACACCTCAGCTGAAATCATTAGACACATGGGAGTGGGAAGAACAATCACATGCTTACAGAACAGTAGATGCAAAATAAGATACAGCAACTCAAGGTTAAATCATATAAATTGGACAGTTTGTGCACAGCATGTGTTGGCAGAGTTAGCTGAAAGACTGAGTGCTGCTGTTTTCAAAGGAAAGGAAGAAAAGTCTGGCAGGAGAAACTGATGAAAAACAAATTAATGGTTTCAGGAAGCTGATGTCTTAGCCAGAAGAAGATAAAGGGCTGGAGTGATTCCCTCTGAATAAGTACCTGGGCACTGCAGTCTTCAAAAAGGCAATTAGCATCATGGTTTGGGGAAAATGAGCCAGCCTGTTGCCTTGGTTTCAACATATAACTCTCTGATAGATAGGTGGACACACACTATACAATTACAGTAATTCTATTAAAGTGCAGCAATGAGGGTCTCTGAGCCATAGGCTTAGGATCACTGGTATGTCATCTTAAATTAGAAATATTACACTTAGAAAAATGTATTTCAGGTCCTAGGAAATCCTTTCACCTTACAGCCCCAGTGTCAAACACTACAGGTTAAGACAAATAAGTACAGCACTATCACATATGCTTCATCTCAGGCCATCAGTAAATCCAGTTTTACAAAAGAAAATATATGAAAGTTAAGTCCACAAACAGGCTAAGAAAAACAGGTTCAGTATAAAATCTTGTTATATTCCAACACCTAAGTAGGAGGTTAGAATGAATTGGATGCATTCTTGTACTGTCAAACAGTGTTTTGTGCACCCCTTATAGTACAAGTAAATTGACAGATGATTAATTATGTATTTCTATAACATCTCTAGCAATTCACTTATTTTGCTTCATGCAAAGATGTTTACTTCGAGTGACTTAGGTTATGATCCATTCCTTACACCACAAATTGCATTTAAGAAAGAGAGAACAAAAATAATGTGAAGAGTTTGGCAGGAGGGATGTCAAAGCTGAAGGTGGGAAAAGTTTCCCCCTTTTTAACAACACCTGCAAACCTTTAAAGCAGCACTTTTGGTCTAACCTGCAACACCCATTGATTTACAGATCACCAAGTACCAGAAACTGTTATTAGACATAGTCCCCAATCAACAAAACTAGGAATTTAAAGTGATTTAATGCAGATTTCACTACCCTTCCTTTTACCACTCTCCCTCCCTTTGTGTATATGAACAACAATTATAGCTATGTGTATTATAAACAGCTATAAGTTGGATCCAGCTTCCTGTGGGGATTTGCTGCTATTAATCCAGATTTCAAATGGATCAAAGTGGCTCTGATGTAGGAAAGGGAGAAGAGCTTACATCTATCCCAATGGACACAGCTATTGCTAATTGCTCTGTGGCTGTTGTCTTCAGCATGCATGAGAATTTGTCTGTCTGCCCTGTTGTCAGTTTTCTTAGCTGAACATTAACAAAAATCGTACACTCTCACTAAAATAGCATTCAGCCTTTCTTAAAACAGGCTTCACCAAGGCAGGTCCTGTTGCCATTTGGGCCTGTGGAAATTTCCATGTGTTGCTATGCAGATATTGCCACGTTTTCATTGACACGAGTCCAGTAGAACTAAAAGGAAACATCTGCGGAGCACCACAGCTCAGTGTTTGTCCCAGAAATTTTTAATTGGTCCTGCTTGTAGTGTCCAAGAGTTGGATATCAGAATTCAGGATTTAGCTCCTGCTAGACTTTTTTGCCCTTAAACCACCCAGTTGTGAATCATTTACTCTTATTTTTTCTTGTGGCTGTGTTTCAGCCTCATGTCCCCATGAAAGCACACTCCCTTTGAAGCAGAAAAGACTGTACAGTAGGGCTGTGTACTGAAAGTTTTGGCTTTCATTTGTTCTAGTTCTTATGCTTCTACATCTGTATCACATATACCTAGCACAGAAATCTATGAACCTTATTTTTATGGATAGAATAGCAGCTGTACTGTTGTGATGGTATAATAAGTGGTTCATGGTAGATTTTAGGGTGTTTCAACTTGGCTCCCTTTAAAAAGGAGTATATGTGAATAAGCAATGACCTGGACAGATTTGAAATACAGTTTTCTAATTGTGTAAATTAGAAATATTATACCTAAACCAAAATACTGATGATTTACAGACACAGCACCTGAACAGTGTGAACTAACATAACTACATTTAATCTAATGGGAGTTTTGCCTATATTAGGACACAATCCCAGACTCCCAGGATTCGAACTATAGATTTTCAGGGCCAGAACTTAGGCTAGAGCCTCCCAGTTCCCACTTCAAAAGCTTAAGTCCAAAACTGCAGTCTTCAAAACCTGTTTTCAACAAAAAAATCCACTGTGCAGCATGCCCAGAAGCATCTCTTATCTTGAAAGTGCTTGGCTCCAGACTTGCACTTAAGCATCATCAGGATCTAAAAACACCTGTGTTGTTCTCCTTGCCAGGCTTGAACAGGCTTAGGAGCCACACAAAACCTGGTGGTAGCTGCTGTCTATCAAAACCTGGGGGGAGGCAGTGTGCTCCCCCTTCTGCTAAGGGGTTAGAGTAGAAGCAGCAGATCTTGGTTCAATTTCTTCCCTGGCCCCAAGTAATTCAAACTGACATCACTGTCCTCCAAGGAGAGTGCTGTAACAACCACTGTGAGCTATTTTAGGAAGTTGAGCCTGTTCTATTTTGCATGAAGTAAATTAGGTGTTAGACTGATGAGAAAGCACATGACATTGTGATACCCAAGTCATTTGTGGATGCAGACCTTAGCATATTTATGGTTCAGCAGATCTACTCAGACCCTGTCTTTACTTGCTACCCAACATCACTTCTTTAATAGATGAGAGCTAGGCAAAGCTGAGCACTCTGTCCTCCAATAAAATTGGGACACTTTAAAGAAAGGACTCCCCGCCTTCAGCCAGCGCTTTTGGCCATGTATAGTAACAGGATTTTAGACAGCTTAATTTTTTTGTTTTGTTTTGGTTTGGTTTGTGTTTTTGGGGGTTTTTTTTTGCAAAAACACAACCAGTGCCTACAGACTTTCAGGTGCCTAAGCAGTAAAGTGATCCCCAAATCCATGCTTATGTTCATGTGAATACCTGAATTCCACTTAATTTGCATCTCAGTTTTCCAAGCCACTGGCTCTGGCTTGTGAAAACCAAGACAGGAAGTACTTAAAAGTATGTAAGCACTAATATTAATAGAACTTTATAGGGTTAAATCTGTGTCCTCCAGAGAATCTCTGATTAGGGAATTGCAGCCAAAGAAATGAGGATTTTTTTCCTTCTAGGTTCTGATTAGGAACAAAAAGACTTCTCACACATCTCTTGAAAAAGTCAAGTCACTAAATGTCCTATCATTAACTTTGATCAAGTTAAAATTCTGCATTGCTAATGACAGATGGTTGTATAACATCACCTGCTGGCTTCTGTGCAGAATTGGTAATATGGAAGGGCAGTTCCAGACTTATCAACAAAGCCCCTTACCCGCTAAAGCAATGAACTGGACCAACCTGGTCTTAATACAAAGGACTGTCACAGCCTAAACAGCAGTCAGTCTGGGGTGTCACTTATTTCCAAATGCACCAAAACATTACATCACATTCATTCCCTTTCCAAGACTGCCATGGCTTCTTTACTTTTCATTCCATCCAGGAAGAGCACACACCAACTGCTGAAACTTCCTTGCCCTGATGAAGGGTTGTTGAACTCGAAAGCTTGCTTAATAACTATTCTCCAACTATTTGGGTTGGTCTAACAAAAGATATCAAATTCAACCAAGGAACCTTATATACTTATAGTAATACACTTATATTTTGCCTTACCTCTGAGACGGATGGAATTAGGACATTAATTTCTGCTTTTTACTATGATTATTGTCAGCCAACGTTTTCAGATTACAGAACCCAAAGTAAGGTACTTAAAGTTACCTTTCAATAGGTAATTGTAAGTGGCAATATTAGAAGCACTGCTCACTAGCAGTCTTTTCTGTATTCTTTGCTAGACCCCTTCCATATCTGAATGTTTTGAGACTTGGACTCTTCTCCATCCTTTTTGGTAATTAGCACTGCATCTTAGCTGCTTGGGAACAAGGGAGTCTTTGCTACCCTTGCAAAAGATTCTGAGCTTTTAACTGTCCTCCTGTTAACAGCTCTCAAATGCCAGCTTTCAACCACACTTTCACCCACTGGAACATTTTAATAAGTCCATGGTAAGCTTATTAGCTCTATGCACAGCCCTATCATCTTTTATCTTCCTGCCTAAACAGCACACAAAATAGATGGATGGGCCATATGAACAAACCAGGATATTTCATGTCACACTTGTATTCATGAACATAAACTAACCTCATACAAGTTTTGATCTATCTGACTTGAACACAATACTGTTTATTGTTCAGATCCCATAGCTTATAACAAAAAAACCCAAAGAACACTCATCACCTTTTGTTGATACCCTACAGGTCTCTGCTCAACCAAGGCAGAAACCATCTACTTTTGCCAGGCTAGCTCTGTAAAAGATGCAATTAAACCAACAGAAACCTAAGCACTTAGTCTCTACCTCATCAGAAAGTTCTCTCTAGGTTTTTGGCCAATTATTTGGTTTTGAAGTTCCTAATATTAACAAGCTCAGGGTGCAAAAAATCATGGTTCAAGCTCCCTGAAATTAGAGGATAAATTTAAGCTAATTTAACACATTTGGTGGTTCATTTGCTTTCTGTTTTCTGAACCTGCTGGGTACTTGGGGGGCAGGGAAGAAGAGAACCATATTTCAATGTCTTCTCTGCAGTACCAAGGGTTAGCAACTTTTTATTTCTTTTTGTAAATGCATGAGAATCTCCTCTTTCAAATCTCTTTCGATTCCAGGATCTGGGCTGTAAGACTAAAAAGATACACCAAATACTGGAAGACTTGCAATGGAATCATGAAGTGGCAATACCATGGAGATGGTCTTGGATGCCAATTTGTGTTTAGATAGGAACTTGGCCCTGCTCATGAGTTTGGCATTAGCCTGCCCCACTCTTCCAGCAGTGGCACAGAAATTAATTTCTCATCAGTTTTTGATTTTAGAACTGGGACAATTGACTGGCTTTCCATGAGCTGGCTAGTCTCTGAAGATGTGGCAAGCAAGAGTGAGAGGCAGAAGAAACAAACTCACCTTCTTACCCCAGGCTGAAGATCCCTTGCTTCCTGATACAGTAGCAAGAGTGGGGAGTCCAGCAGCACAACTGCCTTTTGGAGGAACAATGTTGAGAGGCTTTTCTAGAGCAGGGTGGAGTCCAGCTCTGTTGGTGGCTCCTTGTGTGTAATGCAAAGGCAAGTCCAGCACAGGGCCTCAAGATCAGGTGTTTTTTTTTCACATATTCTACAGCCCTTTGCAGGGGTAGGAGGACATCAGGGACTAGTCCTGCTGCTAGGCTAGATGAAAAGCTGTGGATGCTCCTCACGTTTCAGGATTCCTATCCTCTGTACTTTTTGCAGAGTTCCTCCAGGCTTTCAGGCAAAGTGGTGGGGACAGCATTTTGCACTAATTACTAGCCCTCAGTTATTCTTAAGGACATTTCCAATTGCCTTAATATTGTTTCATTTATGTTCACCCTTCACATTTGAAAGGACCACCTGCTGTTAGATCACCCCTCCTGATTTCAACTCAGATGCGTTCCTTCCTTTTCCATCTGCTTTTAAATGTGTATTACCTTGGGGCTCTTAATCCGACTTGGCTTGTAGCAGCATAAGTAAAGGGTCACCACATCCTAGCTAACAGAACAGGACAGTCTTCACTCAGGCAGTAGTCATGTGCAGTTATTTTCATCACCATGCCCAACAGCCTAGCTCAGGAGTGGGCAAAATGTGGCCTGCGAGCTGGATGCGGCCTGCCAAGCCATTCCATCTGGCCCACGGGGCCCCTAAAAAATTTAGAAAATTAATATCAATCTGCCCTGGGTTACCTGTTATGTGGCCCTCAATGGCTTGCTAAAACTCAGTAAGCAGTCCTCTGCCCGAAATAATTGCCCACCCTGACCTAGCTCTTTGCAGGCTTGTTTTGAGCTTCTGCTAAAGTTCCCTTTGTGTGGCTGAAAGGTGCTGCTGAGACAGAAATCCACCATTTCTCTGCAGGAGAGATCTGACTTGGAGGCAGGTATGCAAGTTTCCTCGCACTGTCCCAGCATGGTACCTCAACCCAGGATGAAGATAACCACGCCCAAGGGTAGGATAGTCTCCATAGCCTTTTGGTACAGAATGAATGCCAGGAACGATACAGAGAAGAAAGCAGACTGAATCACTAATTCACTTCCCAGCTCCCCTCCCAAACACTAGCACACTAGCATTGACTTTTGGTTATTATTAACTAGGCCTGAATCTGAATTCATAGCCCAGAGGTGTACTGCCAATATCCAGTAATTTCCTCTCTTGATAACAAAATGCATTGTTGTTATCCAGTTCACCCTACTACTTTCCAGCCATCATCCAAAGGCACCTTGTCACTTATTGGCTTGGAACACCTGCTTATTTCCTGGGATTCATCCCAAAATAGCCTCTAATTGTGCAGCCCATTTCCTTGCTTGGCTGGGCATGAAATCACAGGCTTGTAATCCATCCTAGAAAAGCTTCCTTTAGCGGGTCTTCCAGCCCTAACTTGCTATACGAAATCTCTCCAAATTTGGCACCCCAGTATATTGAAGGAGTCTTCCTTAGACATACAAACCTTTCTTGAATGCTCTTTCCTTTGTATTCTGCTCTGGAGTTCTGGGCAATTCTCTCTTTCCCTTCCCCCCTCCAAGTCATTTTGACTTTCACTTCAAACCAGGTTCTATCCATTGATTCAATAAGATACCATGGATATCTCTTAAACTGACCTGCAGTCTGTGGTGTCCTGCAAGGAACACAGACTTTGCACTCTTTGGCTTTGGGACTATTTGGATCTCTTCTCCCTTGCCTGTACAGGGCCTCACAAAATGGGTTCTGATCTTGGGGTGAACTGTCAAGGTCTTGTGTTAAATTAATCAACAGCAGCATGTTCTTGGTGATTTTTCATTGTGGCACCTACCAAATTTGAGAGCTTTTTAAAGATACATTTCCAAAGAAATAATGCCACTGAAACACTACAGATAGGCATTACATTTAGCAGCAGAGGTCTTTAACTGACTTTTCCCCTCAAAAATAAAATTCTGGCATTCAGTTTTCATGGAAGGAGAAAGCTCCAGCCAAGACAAATTCAGCACTGTACCTGCTGGCTGGAAAAGGAAGGAGAAGCCCTTCTGACTTACTTTAGGAAACTATGAGTTTTTCCCCTTCTGCCTGAAACACTGGGTCACAGCCAGAAACATTACATTTCATCTATCAAATCACACCTATGCAGCCAAAAACATCAGGCATAAAGGAGCCAAGTAAATAGACTGAAGAGAGACCATGGGCTTTAGGTATAATCCAGGAATGCCAAATCTTATGTAAACAAGGACATGTGATCTTGCCAGGTCAAGCTACTGAAAAAGGTCCATGGTAGAAGGGGCAATGTTACTGGCTAACCAGGAGATCAGCACCAGGGATATGCAAGCTCCAGCTGGGTTTCAGCCACCCTAAGTAAACCTGAAATGCTGTGGTCAGAATAGTGGTTGCAGGACTCCACATCAGAGTCATTATATGACTTTTACAAGAACAGCAAAGAGAAAATTCAGTTTACTCCAGGGCAGCAAAACCTCAGCAAAATGACAATAAAGCAAATCTGAAGCCCTGGAAAACAAAGACGTGCCGAGCTAACAAGAAGTGCTTTAGATAAACGGACATTACTGACGTGCTGAAAGGAGTGTGTGTATACTGGTGTCTGATAGCCCCTGGATTTAATTCCGCATCAGATTAATGTAGCGGGTAGGCTGGTAGGCTCAAAGTAAATCCTTAGAAATACTTAGAGGAACCTTCCTAAATCTGAAGGATGTATTTAGCAGAACCTCTTTGCCTGATACTTAATAGCTCTGTGTTCTAGCTGACTTGTACCCAATTTAAACCCTTTGCAGTCTGTCTCCTGCTAGAAGGTAGGGTTCAGCTGGCTGTTCAAAACGTTGCCAGGCAACGTGTAATAGTTCTTATAAGGTCCAAGCTAGGCCTATTTTTCAAACTGAAGCCAAGTAAAGGCAGGAGAAGGCTGAACAACTCAAATGGTTTATACTGTGTTGCAGAGATGTCTTGGGGAAACGGCAGGTAAGCAATTCAGGGCTTACACACAGGACAGTGAACATGAATGAAGTTTGAAAGTGAATTATCAGCAGTTAAACTGCATTCAATGCTGCAGACACATTTTACTCAAAATATAAACATGCTCACTTTGCTTTGGAAGGGAATTGCTGGAGGGACACTCCAAGTTGAATAGTTAACAATGTACTGTGGACATACGTTTTCAGAGGTGAAGTGGATTGAACTAAGCAAATTTGAATGTAGCTCATTTAATTACTGAATAGGAGTGTCCACTTAAGTTCAGCTTCCCAAATTATTTCACAGGTATCCAGGCGCCTGGTTGTGCAAATAGCCGTTTTTGAAAGTCCTCTCAATTTGGCATCTAAATCCAACTGGTTTTTACTGGGAGCTACGGTACTTCTGTAAATCCTGCTCAGTAGCTATCAGTTTAGGAACACAGAGACCTTTCCAAATCTGGCCTTAGACATTTCTGAAATTTTTACCCTTACACATGCTGTGTTTTTCTAGATACAAGTCCTACTTTTTCAGTCTCACGTGATGTTTATTATAGACTAATAACAATTTGACCTTGGGGTTTGGTCTTCCATAAAAAGACGGAAGCAGGCTGCCTTTCACAGCTCTACATACTATGATCTGGATTTGCATGTGCAAAAGTAATCCAAAGCCAAACAAATTGACCACTCTGTTCTTCATAGGAAAGCCATTTGGGTGCAAGTCTGAGGGTTTGATGTATTTACTCTGAATGGAGTTACAATAGAGGACACATTTTCAAGGCATTTTTCATCTTCAGCCTTTATTTAGCTTTTCCTCTCAGTTCTATAGTAATAGGCCAAGGCAACCTAAATACACAAAAGAGAACGCATCCAAGGGGAAAACATGATTGTCCATAAGCCATTTTATTTTGGTTTGATTTATCAGCGTCTCTCACTGGCTGCTTCTCTGAAGATGTTAGATGAGGACAGAGACAGAAAAAGAAAACAAGAATTTCTAAAAATCATACTTTGCATGTCAGAGTGCAACATTTCTAGCTTTGGCCTAAGGTGATAGAAAGGGTTAACAAGTCACTGTTTCCTACACCGAATGTTGTACTTTAAATGAGAAACCTTCACTCCTGATTTTGTGTACACACACACGGACAGAGAGATCTTTGGTTTTTTTTTTTTATCCTGCCTATGGAGAGGCAGATTTAAAAATGAAATGCATGGGAGGAAATTGCATTTCAAATAAGCTTTTCTTGCTTTTGTGCACCCTTGATTTGTTCCAAGCAGAACAGGTTGAATAAAAACAGCCAGGTGCCCTTGTTTCACCTGAAAACTTTCATAAATCATTGTGCTCTGGATAGGTGGTTCTTTTGTGATTTCTATACCAAGCATGATCAGCAATCAGAACACCTTGGCAACTGCACAAAGAGAACACAGCACAAGACACTGGCAATAAGACCCAAATGCAAATATACTTCTAAAGCCTTTTAGGCGTTATGTTTTTCCCTGACTTTGGGTCTAGTTGGGGTGGGGAGGGTGGGGCGGGGATTGTAGGATTCATTGCAAAGTTCTCATGAAAATTCACTTGCTTAACTATAATTTCAGACCCTGTAGTCACTCATGTGCCCCAAAGTTCCTCAGGAAAGATGTGCCATATAAATAACCAAAGGGATTCATATAATTCAGATCTTTGCGACAGTCTGAAATGTGGAAGCTGTCTGAAGTGGATAGAACAATGCCTTGGAGGTGGCAAAGGGGAGAAAAAACACAAACAGCTTGTTCCTGTAAGAAATGACAGAAAACCTTTTCTAACTGCCACCATCTGCATGTGAAAAAAGAATAGCATTGGTAGTTCCTGCAGAAACTTCCCATGCTTTCCTGTGCCTCGGGCTGGTCTCAGAAAGTCATTGTAGAAGTATAGGAAGGTTGGTTTCTTTCCTGTGTCTTTACTCTCTCTTTTGAGATGGACGACAAACATCCAGTTACAATGCCAGCTTGCATGGTTTGAGCACATGTCTACTAGGAACTGTACAGAGGCCAGAGACTTTAGTGAGGAGGGCTTTAAACTATGTTCACCAGGGGATGGAGACCGAAGTCCTGAGGCAAGTGGGAAGTGGGTTACCTGGAAGAAACACAAGCAGGAGGGGGTGACAGGGAAGGCCTTCCAGTTCTTCCTCAGACAGCAGGGCAATTGGCTAGTTACATGAGATATTTATACACAAATGCACAGAGTCTGGGAAACAAGCAGGAAGAATTCAAAATCCTTGTAGTCCTAGAACTATGATGTGACTGCAATAATAGAGACTTGGTGGGTATAAACTGTTCAGGAAGAACAGGCAGGGGAGAAGAGGATGAGGACTTGCTCTTTTTGTAGAAAGGCTGGAGCTCAAAGCTCCAGTACAAAACAAAAAAAGGACCTATTAAAAGTCTCTGGGTTAGGGTCAGAAGGGACAGAAACAAGGGCAATATTGTGGTTGGTGGCTACTATAGACCACCAGACCAGGAGGATCTGGTGGATGAGGTTTTTTCAAACAATTAGTGGAAGTGTCCTGATTATAGGCCCTGGTTCTCACAGAGGACTTTAATCACTGTGACATCTGGGAGGGCAATACAGCAGTACAAAGCCAAGCCAGGAGAGGGTTAGGGACAACTTCCTGGTCCAAGTGTTGGAGAGGTCAAGTGTTCTCAACCCGTGGCTCACAAATGCAGAAGAATTGGTATGGAAGGTAGAAATGGATGGCAACTTGGGCAACAGCAACCATGAGATGATTGAGTTTAGGATCTTGAGGAAAGCAAGGAAGGAAAGCAGCAGAGTAAGGACCCTAGAAACTTGAGAAAAGCAGGCTTGGACTCACTCAGGGAACTGATGAACAGCATCTCCTGGGAAGCCAGTCTGAGGGAGAAAGGAGTTCAGGAGAGTTGGTTGTCTTTTAAAGAAACCTTACCAAGGACACAGGAGTGAACCATCCGTATGTGCAGGAAGACTAGCAAGCCTGGTGGAAAACCAGCCTGGTTTAGCAGGGAACTCATAGTGAGCTAAAACACAGAAAGAAAGCTTACAAAAAGTGGAAACTTGGACAAATGGCTAAGGAGGAGTCTAAGAGTATTCATGCAGGCATGAATCAGGAAAGCCAAAGCACAGTTGGAGTTGCAGCTAGCAAGGGAAGTGAAATCTAAGAAGGTTTTCTACAAGTGTGTCAGCAACAAGGGGAAAATCAGGGAACGTGTAGGTCCATTACTGCATTCAAGAGGTTACCTAGTAGATGTGGAAGAGGCTGAAGCGCTCAATGCCTTTTTTAGCTTGGCCTTCACAAGCAAGGTCAGCTCCCAGAACCTGGCAGCACAGTTTAGAGAGGAGATGATCAACTGACAGTGGTGAAAAAACACGTTAAGTACTACTTAGAAAAAAGTTACATGTGTAAAAGTCCCTGGAGTCAGATGCAATGCACATGATGGTGCCAAGGGAGTCGGCTGATGTGATTGCAGAACTGCTGGCCATTATCTCTGAAAGCCTGTGGGGATTCGGAGAGGTTCCAGATGATGGAAAAAAGCTCATACAGTGCCCTCCTTAGTCATCTTTAAGAAAGGAAAGAAGGAGGGTCTGGATAACAACAGACCAGTCAGCATCACCTTAATCCCCAGAAAAATCTTGGGGCAGGTCCTCAAGGAATCCATTTCTAAGCACCTGGAAGAACAGAAGGTGGTTAGGAGCAGACAGTATAGATTCATCAAGGGCAAGTCATACGTGATGAACCTGATTGCCTTCTACGCTGAGATGACTGGCTCTGTGGATGTGGAGAGAGCAGCGGATACAATATACCTTGACTTCAGCAAGGTCTCCCATGCCATTTCTGTAAGCTACCTAAGGAAGTGTGGGTTGATGAACGGACTGTAAGGTGGATAGAAACCTGGCTGGATCATCAGGATTAAGGAGTGTAATCAACAGCTCAATATCTAAGTGGCAGACAGTATTAAGTGGAGCGTCCTAGGGGGTCAGTCCTGAGGTTGTTTTTTCCCTATATTTTCATCAGTGATCTGGAAGATGGGATAGAGTGCACCTTCTGCAAGTCTGCAGATGAAACCAGTTGTGAGGAGTAGTAAATATGCTGGAGAGTAGGACTAAGATTCAGAGACCAAGCAAACTGGAGGATTGGAACAAAAGAAATTGCATAAAGTTAAATAAGGAGAAGGATGGACCAATCCCATGCACAGGTACAGGCTTGGGACTGACTGGCTAAGCAGCAGCTGTGCAGAGAAGGACCTGCCACAGTGGACAATAAGCTGAATATGAGCCAACAGTGTGCCCTTGTTGCCAAGAAGACTAACGGCATACTGGGCTGCATTGGTAAGTGTGTTGCCAGCAGCTCAAAGGAAGTGATCATTCCCCTCTATTCAGCACTGGTGAGCCCACGTCTTGAGTACTGTGCCTAGGTTTGGGCCCCCCACTACAGAAAGGATGTAGATAAACTGGAGATTGTCCAGCAGAGGGTAACAAAAATGGTTAGGGGGCTGGGGAATATGGCTTATAAGGAAAGGCTGAGGGAACCAGGTTTATTTAGTCTAGATTAGAGAAACTAAGGGGATATTTAATAACAGCCTTCAAGTACCTGAAGGGGGGGTTCCAAAGAGGATGGAGCAGTTCTGTCATCTGCACAAAACATGGAGCAATGGTCTCAAATTGCAGCAAGGGAAGTTTCAGCTAGATATTAGGAAAAAACTCTAAGTAGGAGGCTAGTAAAGTACTGGAACAGGCTACCCAGAGAGGTGGTGAGATCTCCATCCTTGGAGGTTTTTAAGACATGGCTAGGCAAAACCTTAGCTGGGATGGTTCTGTCTTGACCTCCTGAGGTCCCTTTCAAACCTCATTTCTATTCTTCTAACTCATGTTCCCAGAACAGTCTCTCAGGTATTTTTTGTACTATTGGCCAACTTATAGACCTTTGCTTATCAAAGCCAGATCTTCCTGCCAGCACACAGAAAAAGTATTTTAAAGAATATTGAAAAACAAGCTCACCTTTCCTACCAAGGGTACCATTACCTGGTTTTGTTTTCCTATGCTAAAACCATGCTGTTTGTTTCCTGGTTTTAGCTTCATTAGCAGCTATTCTCCTTCTGTGCAGGTGTGCTGCCCCTTGTCTGCTAATCACTCTGAAGGTGGCTCTGCTCTGTTTTGTATGTTTGCTCCTCTCTTGTCATCTGCATATCTGATTGCAGTGAAATACCTGACACAAAAAAAGCACAAAAGCATCCATACCAACCACTAAAAGGAATTCATTTTAATTTGTCAAAGAAAAAAAAAGAAACCTTTGTGTTATTTTAGGAGGCCTGGCCTGGGCTACAAATAACTGCAGAGTGCCAGACCCTCCACAAAGCATTGGATTACACTCCACACCACAGTCTGAGACAGCCCAAAAAACTGCTGGATTTTCTGTTCCTAATCAGCTGGGGCTGAATTAGAACAAGAACTTATCCTATAACCAAGCCCACGAGTCTTTTGACTTTCTCCCCTTCCCTCTTCTGGTCCCCGATGATAGTAAGTAAAGTAAACCTTTTTTCCC
>JAGPOW010000261.1:185608478-185635391 GCA_030014935.1 Caiman crocodilus
CCCTATTTCCTGCTGATCGCCCCTCAGCAGCTTATAGGCAGTCACCAGGTCCCCCCTCAGCCTCCGTTTACTGAGGCTGAACAGGTTCAGGTCCCTCAGCTGCTCCTCGTAAGGCCTATCCTGCTGCCCGCATAGCAATCGTATGTGTTATAAGATTACTCCTGGTCAGAGGCAGGCTATAAAATACAGAACACAGAGCAGCACACAATCAGGGAAAACTTTTATTTTCCAAGGCGTATAAAGTTTTCTCTGCTTCCAAGTAAGAAAAAAGACTCTTTCCTGTGATATGGGGAGTCCTGGTTTCCAATCCCTGCTCCAACGACTAATTAATGATCACGTAATGTAAAATGCATAAGCAGTCCTTGGTGCAGGGTCTGGAACCCAGGACTACCTTTTCCTAGATGACTGACTGCCCTATTCACTAGACTACAGAGCCGTGGTAATGCTTGTGCACCATGTCTGTGGACCAACACATAATTATTCCCTGCAAAATGCAATGCTTCAACATGAGACACTGTGGCAGGACACTGTGTGCCTGCCACTTTAAGAGCCAGAAGACAGCAGCCAGCACGTACCTGAAGAAGGCAGCCATTTTAGATTCAGGGCTGCCCATATGAACAGGGCATTTTGCTGCTAGGAGCTGAGGTAACAACACTACCTAGTTGGAGGGCTGCTGGTATCATCTGGAGATAAGGGAGGAACTGTAGGGGATGGTTTGGAGGCTCCTGGTCCTGGACATGACCTAAAACTGCACCCTGCCAGGAGTGGGTGGCCTGGTGGGGCTCTCAGTACTGCAGGAGCCCCCAGGAAATGCCAGGCCAGTTACCACCCCACTGAAAGGTGGGTTGGGGCGCCTTAACCCCTAGCCCCCACAATCGGGTGGGTTACCCCCTTTTTGGGTCTGGAAGGTGGACCCCCAGAGAGAGAGGGTGGGACCATAGACTCACTCCTGGCTGGACATCCCCTGACTGGCCCATGCTGGGGCCAGGACCAGAAGGGTCGAAGGGCCGGGGGCCACCGCAAAGGATGCCCAGAGCTGAGGGCCTGGGGTTCTGACTGGCCTGGAGGTGGGCCAGGGCTAGTAGCCGAAGGTCCTGGGGGGACTGCGCCTATAAAGGGAAAGCAGTTCAGGGAGCTATGCTGACCAGGATGAAGGCAGAATAGGCTGCCTGAAGAGAAGAATCCAGACGGGTTCAACTAGTAGGATTCTGGGGCCCGGTGTGGGGCCAGTGATATTGAGAACATCTGGATGCCATCTGCAAGGCTTGGGCTGCAGTGTAGGGGAGGAACGAAGCCACAGATAGTGCCCCCTGGCATTGGGGCGGGAGGTGGGCAGCTTCCCACATAATTCACATCAATGAATTAATTACCAACAAGGCATGATAGGTGAGAAGGCCTAGAAATAGGTGGTCAGGCCACAGGGAAATCAGCCCGAGAAAGGCCCCTGTTACAGAGACCAATGCAAGAAATATCAACAGACATAAATTCACAGATGGCACACATCAGCTCTGCTTAACAGGGCACGTCTACATGAGCCATTTATTGTATAAGCCAATTAACTGCGCAGTAAATGCCTTGGTGTCTATATGTGTGGCCCTATTAGGGCACATAAAACTAAACTCGGCAGCAGGATAGTCTTGTAAAATACAAGTACTATACTGTTGTGGACAGTTTTTATGTGCAGCAGTGCATGTGTAGATGCTGCCCTGGCTGGCTGGGGCACAGGGTACCTCAGTGTAGGACCCCCACGCTAAGGGCACGTTGTGCCCCAGCCAACTGCTCCATAACACATGGAGGCTGGCTGCGCCCTGCGTCTCCATGTGCCCCAGCGGTGGCTTACATGGAGATGGGGGAGCAGCCTTTGACTGGCTGCTTCTCCATCTCCATGCCACTCTGCAGCTGGCTGGGGCTCGGTATGCCTCAGCCAGCCCCCCTGCCCCTTGCACATGGAGACCAGTCAGAGCAGCCCTGGACTGGCAAGTTGCCCCCCTGGATCCCCTGCCAACCTGGACTGCTCTGACTGGGCTGCACATGGTGCACACCAATAAACTCTGGAGCAATATTGTACTGAGCCAAAGATCTGCCAGCAGCAATGCCAGCTATATTTATGGCAGGCTTTGGGTGGTATACACTCGGAACATCAGGTATCCAGGTTGTAGCCATATTGGTCTAGAGGAAAAGGCAATCGGGACTCATAGAGATGATGTCTTTTGTTAGATCAACAAGATTTCTGCAAAAAAACAAAATTCTTTAATTGCAAGCTTTCGGGCACCAACACCCTTCACCAGGCATTGGAGAAAAGATTGTAAAAGCTCTTCTGGATAGAAATGAAAGTTCATATTTTGTAGGATTTCACAGAGGAGTCAATAGATGCAAAACTCCTCTGGGCAGTGTGATGGCTGTATGTGTTGTAGGGCTTGCTACCATTGCCCTGAGCTTGTCTGCCTACAGGCGGCAACAGGGTGGACTTTGGCTTTGGATCACCTGGTCTGCCAGGAAGTTGGTCTTATGTTTTCTCTCCTGCCAAGACTTTGATGAAGTATATTCCCAGGAGGCACTGCCTCTGGTGATCCTGCCTGGGCTCGATCCCTGGTTCCTCTGTGGGGCTCCAAACCTCCCTTTACCCCAGCCTAGCCTATCCAGATGATACTCACAAACTTCTTCTGCAGCCAAGTCGCAGTGCTGCCTGTTGTGGTCTGATTTGGCCCTCTACCCCAGGGTGACCTTTGGTCTCAATTAGGTACACCCTTCCAGGGCTGGTACTCAAATATCAAAAGAAAAGGCAAAAAACCCCCAAAGAAAACCCCGGCTGCACTCTGCCTTCTTGTCAGTCTCAATCTATGTCCCCTTTACCTGGAATCAGGTTATTAAAATCCAAATTGCAATGATCAAGACAATCCCTTAGTCCAGTCTTTGTTATGTGCCGGCCTGCCCTGCACCCCTATGAACAGTCACAGTTTCCTTGGGGTCTTCCCCATGTGCAGGACGCCTCTACCTATAAGTGGAGTTTTCCCACAGGCCTTCCTCTGGATCCTCTGCTGAAAACTCTGCTCCGGAGATTATCACAGGCCTTGTGAACTCCCTTGGTCTGGATCCTCAGCTGCAGAGATTATTGCCAGCCATGTGTGTGCAGGCCTCCGCCTGCCTCTGGCTCAGGCTCTCGCAGCGTTCCTCAGGCACGTCCACAGCACTTGCCTGCCAAGACGCTCAGCCACTCTTCTCTCCCTGTGGCCTGCAGGGGACTGACCCCTCTCTGCCCCTCTCCAGGGCCAGAGATACCTCTGGGCAGCCTCCCTTCTCCAATCCTGGGTGAGTTGCTGCTCCAGAAGTGGGGTGGGTTATCTTCCTTCCCTTCCAGTCTCCAGCTGCAGCCCTGCTGGCCCTCCATGCTGTGAGTTTTGTCTCACTCCTTCACAGGCAGTCTGTTCATAGCTGATCTGAAGCCTTTCACCTCCTGTGAGGCTCTGTGATGATGCAAATTACCCGAGCTGTATACTCAGAATAACACCTCAATGTAGAGGATAAAAACATCTCAATAGCTACACACTTACTGAATGAAGCAGAGATCCTGAGGAAAGGATCCTGAAGACGGTGTTCCTAACACATGTGCATCAAGGGACAGCGTTATGGTTGAACAGGCATGCCAACATTTCCTGATTTTTGAAAGCTTGACTTTGAAACCACAATATTCTTCCCACCTTGTTTTAGGGGTGGCATAACAATACAGTGCACTTTCACAGTACTTTCCATTCAAGAATCTCCAAACTCTTTGCAACCTTAATGAATGAATCCTCACCACACTCTTTGAGCAGGATTTCTGTCCCATTTTCTGTGGAGGTCGGGACTGAGGCATAGTGGATTAAATACTTTGCCAAAAGACCACACCTAAAATTTGAGGCAAACCCACAGATAGGAGACAGAAGTCTTGGACAAGGCCATCTTTCCTCTCTGTATGTTGGCTTTAAGTGAATGGACCTTGCATTGCAAAGGAGGGTTACTTGTAAAAGCAGCTGTTTTAATTAGACATTTCATCACCAAGTGTTTTCATCAAAGGTACAAATTAATAACTAGTGCTTCAGTGTTAATAGAATCCATTAAAGTTAATTGAACAATGATTAAAGCTTCTTAGTACTTTCCTCCTGACAGGCTGCTTTTCTTTCCTCTTTAAAACATAATTTTCATGATTCATGTTATGGGGCTTCTCAGGCTGCTTTCCCACTAATCTCATTTGGTAACTCAGCTTACTTAAATCACTGTATCTTGCATGTCTCAGACCTGACTGATTGCTTCCATGTATAGTTTGTCACACCGCAGATCCCCATGAAAACAATACATTTACGGGTAAAGAGATATTTTCTTGGGAGAAGCTGGGTACCTACTGTGAATACCAAATCCCTTATTTACATGCAATGTCAATGAGATATAAAGACTCCATTATTCCTAAATAAGAGTAACCATGGTACCGACTAGTAGCATGTTAAAACTACTGGTTGCTCTAACTCATGGATTGGTGACATTAGTGGTAATGGTGCATTTAATTATATACAAGTAGCTTCAGTAAAATGATAGGTGGCTACTGAAATCCCATTAGATAATAGTGACAAAATTATATAAAACTAAAGGCCAAGTTGTCTCCCCACATTAAACTTCTATGTAGGAAACCTCATGGAATACCCACCCTGTGGCTTTTTTCATAGATTCATAGATGTTTGGGTCAGAAAGGACCTCAGCAGATCAAGTCTGACCCCCTGCCCTCAGCAAGGAAGAGTGCTAGGGTTAAATGACCCCAGCTAGGTGCACGTTTAGCCTCATCTTAAAGACCCTCAAGGTAGGGGAGAGCAGCACCTCCCTTGGAAGCTCATTCCAGATTCTGGCAACCCTTACCATGAAGAAGTTCTTCCTGATATCTAACCTAAATCTGTTCTTTGCCACTTTGTGGTCATTGCTCCTAGTTACTCTGAGGGGTGTCCTGATAAACATAGCAAGGTAAAATATGCCCTGGTAAACAGAGCAAAGTAAAAAAGAGCAAGGTAAAATATTCTTGCACAGAAAGAGCAGATGCTTGGTTCCCCAAACAAATGTCCATTTTTAACAATAAGAGTAACTGCCCATTGGAAGAGACTTCCCAGGCACAGGTTCTCCATTCCTTAAAGCAGGACTCAGTATCCCCTGTAAGGTATGCTGTAGCACAGCTACATGTTTTTGGGTTCAAGACAGGAGGTACCGAGTACATTCCAGTCTGCAGGTGGTTGCTGATCGCCACTGGCCGCCACTGCTGGCAGCATCTGTGGGTGGTCGCCCACCCCGGTTGGTGCTCACCACCCCCCACCCCCAACACTGCCACGGTCACCTGCAGGAGCCTCCCCACTCGCTGCTGCCTGCAGGAAGCTGCCATGCCTCCCCATCCTCCGGAGGCATGCGTTGTTCATGGTAAATTCTATGGTCCAGGTTATACACAAGTCCTGGCTACTTCTGTGCTTAAAATCTTTTAAACTCCCTGGATCTTCAAGGAGCTGTTGAAGTCAAGAGTCACCCAGTTTCACAAAACCATGGCAGTCACGCTTTCTAGAGCCAACGCTGAAAAAAAAGCCGCCCCCCGCCCCATCTCAGCCACAGGCACTGCTGGCTTCCAAGTCTCCTCTCAGTAAGATTCACAAAGGAAGGGAATCCTGGTAGGGCTCAAGGCCAAAAAACACATCATGAAAAGCAGCTGATCCTGTCTACAAATGTGGCACTCACCTACTATACCCTTCCCTCAAAGAAGTATCCATTCATGCAATATCAAAAAAAGTGACATTGCTTCCTTCAGCATCTCACAGACTCTATTTTCATGCTCTGTCTTTTCAACCAACAAAGACAGAAAGACTGATTTTGGCCTAGCATTTCAATTGGGAACAGATGTTAGCAGGTTATAATTCAGAAGAGGGTCAGTTGTGTTTTTTTTCCTGGATCCATGTGGTTTCTTCCTGTTCCTCACAAGCATGCTGTCACATTGCTCTGAGTGGGAATTTCAGGGATCAATATGTCTGAGTTGAAACACAGCACCAGAAAAGTGCTTTGTCTGATGCTTGTATCAAACGCAATGGGAAGCAGACCACAAAAGGAAATGCCTGATTTAGTCCATTGGGTACAGGTTTCCCTCACTTTATGCAGGTTCTGCATATGCAAATTTGCACACAACAACACTTTGCACTTACACAATGACTTAGTTATGACAAGGGTGAGATGCCTAAGTCAGTTAAGTGACCCTGCCACAATAGGACCACCCTAAGCAACTGCTGCTACGTCTAAATTTGGTCACGTTCCACCTCATTAGCTATTCCCACCTAGCAGTCTGTCATTGGCTACTCTGGACACATAAAAGTTTGTGCAGTTTCCGCCCAAGTCAGAGACCTCTAAGCACTGTGCAGAGTAACCTTGGAGACCTCTGCAGACGTGACAGAGGACACCTGGCAGCCTGATCAACCACCAACTTCTCCCTGTCACTGACAGCTCCTGATGTACCCCTCCACACTGCTAGCTCGTTTCGTCCACGGACTTGTCTTGTAGACTCGTTGCGTTGCCTTTGTTACCTGTAACTAAGTAAGCAACCTCATAGCCTGCATCATGGCCATCAGCAGCGTAACCAATACGCTGTCCCGCCTCTCCATCCACCAGCCTGCCTGACGACCAGTTAATAAGTGATCCTCCGGTCGGCTTCCGGCCGTCCGGGACAACCTGTTGTGTTATACATCTGACCACAGTGAAACAAGAGTTCAGAATCCCCTGGTTTGATTACTGCTAGCATTATCCTTAGGAAAAAATACTACTATCACCAAGAACACATATCTACTCTCTGCACTGCTAAGAGAGCCCAGTTGAAGTTCTCTGTTCTACCATTCAGAGCCCTCCAGGACACTGGTCCTGGTTACCAGTGAGTTCCTTTCTCCACATATACGCCTGCCCTGTTCACAATGGCTGCACAAATAAAAAACCCAGTCATGACATATTTTAGTAACAGAAATAGCAGCAAATGTTAACTTGCATCAATTGCAATGATTATGTTCTCCAAAATAAAGATTCAGGGCCCAGATCCACAAATGGGGTAAATTGCTGTTGCTTTACTTAAATTCAGTAGTGCTATTACTGATTAATACAGCAGCTTCTGAGGATCTGACAGTAAATGTTTTTGCTCAGATTGCCAGTGGTTTCAATGCTACTTTCTTGGTTTGATCTAGGACTTTCACTGAACATTTTAAAGAAGAAGAGTTGGGTCAGCCCTTGGATCTTGTCAAAGTTCTTTTGATAATGCTGTCTTTTGTATTATTCAGATGGAAGTCTAATCCAAAGCTCATTAAAATCAATAGGAAGACATCTTCCATCCTAATGCCAGTGAGCTTTAAAACTCTGTACAAAGCAGACTCCAATTATTTTCCTAATCTGCTTTACTGATACCTTTCACTTTGCCGTAAGTAAACAGAGCAGACCTCTGTTCCGTGCCAACACGCCCCCACCCCCATAGCCAATAGTCCAGTGGCGAGGGCAGTCACCTGAGAAATGGGACACCAGGTTCAAGTCTCCCATTTGTTCAATTCAAAGAGGCAACATGAACTTGAGTCTTCCACCTCCCAGGTGAACGATCTAACCACTGGGATATTGAGTTAGCTTCTTTTTCTAGCCTAATGAACATATAATTACCTAGAGGGAATGAAACATTTCCAACAGTGGTGTTAGCTGTCTTTAGAATATCTTACAAAACAGGTGTCTCTGAAAGTGTTTTTTGGAAGAGCAGAGAATTTGATTGCACTAATAATCCCAGTTGCATTCATTCAATAAATGAGCTGTTTGTGTTCATCTCTTGGTTTGTTTAACAGATGGTGTGACCCTCCAAATGATTGAAGATCTTAGGACTGTGATTGACAATCTCTCTCAGGAGGTGGCTTTACTGAAGGAAAAGCAAGCACTTCAGACAGGTAAAAGGCTCATGGATGAAGGCACCGTTATTGCCGTGAGACTAGTGTTGTTTATAATGTGTACAATCTCCCTCTATGAGTTGACAAGTGTTTTCAGAGAGATCCTTGTGCATATGGACTAGAAATTAATCTCTAATGAGCCATTGGTAATTAGATTAGTGGTATCAATGCTGCTTTTACAACCCTTCTAGTTAGATGCATTACCTCAGGCTTTTAATGATATTAATTGAACAGTATCTGCCTCAATTCTTTATGTCCTGCATTGTCTCATTAGATATTTCAATAGCTTTCTAATGACACTAAACCAGACACTCATTTTTCCTTCATGAATCAGTTGGGGAATTGGGGATTTGATTCTACTATTTCCCACGGGTTGTTTTTTTCCTTTTCTCTGTCCTCTCAGACCCATAATGCAGTCATATCCCTGTTGTACATTCTACTGTTATTTATACTGCACTACTGTCTGGGGACCCTAATCAGGGGTTTAAGTACCAGTGTGATAAGCATTATGCAGATATCATAGCAAGCTTTGAGATCAGGACTTTCTAAGTATCATATACTTTTTGTGCAACTTCCACCAGCATTGAGAGAAACTACTTTTTCAGAACATGCAATAGGAATGAAAGAGATTATAATACAATTAAAGAGAATTTTGTCTCTGTAAAAAAAGGATATGGGTTAAATTTAGATTTTGGATATACACACACATTCACTGGGATTTAAAAGGAGTTTGAATATTCATGCATGTCTTTGATGTGTTATTTTTTTGGAAAAAAAAAAAATCTCAAAGCGTTCAGTGCTTAAGGCTTTAAAAAAAAAAAATCTGATTGCTACTATCAGCAATACCACCAGAAAGCAGAATGCTTCAAAATTCTTAACAAGCAGGCAGGGAAGAATTTCCTCTGAAGACCTGAAGTTATGCCAGTGCAAGATTTCTGATCAAAACCTAAGGAAAAGGGAGTCTCCTGTTTATTCTTAGATAACTCAAACAACCAAATTGACTTTGCACTTGTTTTTCAAACCCTTCAGCAGTGAGCACAGGCCAATCATGGAAAATTTCAACTCAAGATGAATTTCTTTAAGAAAGTTTAGGAACATCTTTTTAAAAATGGGACATGCATATCTTTGCTCTCTCCACTAATTTAAGACTAGGAAATGACAAGGGCATGGTTAAATTTCAAAGACCTATTTTTACTAAATATATGTAGTCAACAGTCTGGGTATGCAGGATCAGGCCCCTGAAGCCCTGGGAATAGGCGGAGGGCGGGGGTAGCCCTGGGCTGCCCACACTCTCCCACTCTAAGTGAATAGATGTTCGCTATGAAAAGGTGGCACAAATCATACTTAGGAATCATCACGCTCACAAATGTAGGCATTTGTGGCATGACAAAGGGCTAAGATGTCTGTTCACTTGAGTTTTTCGCTGACAGAAATTTGTATCAGGGCATAAAGGCAATGTCTGTTTTCAACCTGAGAGTCTCATAAGAGAACGTGGAATTCAACTGTGGTGTTTGCTCATGACCTGTTCTAGGAATGATTCCTTTTCTGCTCACACCTCTTCCTTTTTTTCATTCTTTCAGTTTGTTTGAAAGGCACTAAAATTCACCTAAAGTGCTTTCTTGCATTTATTGAGCCCAAGACATATCATGAGGCCAGCGAACACTGCATCTCCCAGGGTGGCACTCTCAGCTCTCCTGAAAATGGGGATGAAAATGATGCACTCTACGAATACATGAGAAAGAGCATCGGGTCGGAAGAGGAAGTCTGGCTTGGCATCAATGACTTAGCAGCTGAGGGCAAATGGGTGGACATGACAGGCAACAGTATTGGCTACAAAAACTGGGAGACCGAGATCACCACCCAGCCAGATGGCGGGAAGTCAGAAAACTGTGCAGCTTTGTCAGCAGTTGCCATTGGCAAGTGGTTTGACAAGAGATGCAAGAATAAATTGCCTTATGTCTGTCAGTTCATGATTGTGTAATAACAGGGCTCCTACTGCTGCCATGTAAATATGGTTATTCTTTGGCACCAGGAACTTAAAGTTATATATAGATATGTTCAAATAGATTAACTATTTGCAAAAAAAAACCCCCAAATCCAAACTCATCATGCATTGGTGATAGATAAGAGAGAGTTAGATCTCTGTTACATTTTAAATTGGCTGAAAGCTGTATCCAACTCCATAGCAGCTGCATTGCTCTTCCTAAGGCACAGTTTATAGATTTTTTTTTTTTACACCAGAAACTTATTAGGGTGGCTTAATTGACTTAATAAAGAATAAATGCAACACTCTTGTTTTGCAAACCATACAACAGGGCACTTAAGTCTCATTAAGTTGTTGCTCCAGTTACTTTGCCTGCAATTCCCTTTCCATTATTGCTGATTTTATTAAGCCATCCATAAAACTGATCAGTTCTTTCTCATTCTGCTCTATGGCTTGATCCTGAGCATGTGCATGAAGTAAGACGACCCATTAAATCACAAGTCAGTGTACACAAGATCAGGTTCAGTTTCATGATAACGAATGTGGTGTCCCAAACAGTAGGGCCAGTTTTCCTGTTTTACTTTGAGAGTTAAAATTGTGAATGCTAGCAGATTACAGGAGTGCTCAAAGGCTGACAGAATGGCACCCTCTTATAGTGTGACATCACTGAATGACTTAGATAGGAACACGCTGATCTGTTGAAGGGAGGGTGAAATTGTCAGAAGTATCAGGTAGTGGTTGGGGCTCTTTCTTCATTGAAGTCAGTAGTAAAATAGCCATTGATTCCAATAGGAGCAATTTGACCAAAGGCATGTGCTTCTGAAAAATCCAACCCAGGAGCCTAATTTACGCTTAAGCATCTTCTGGGAAGTAGTGACTTGTATTTACTAACTCAATCAATAATACGTTGCTTGTTTCTACAGACAATTCCCAAGATTCTCGGGAATCATGGAAAACACTTAAAAATAATAAGAAATATGTATAAATCGTAGTATGCTATTAGGAAAGATTGAATAAATAACATAAAAGATTTTTAAATCCCAACAAAATTAGATTCCGCTTCTCTCCAAATAATATGTTTCAGCAACGGATTGTGTTACCCCAGGTGAGAGCATTTCAGTTGTATTTGTTGCTTTTGATTAATAAAGTCTCTGCTTGAGGCCAGGTCCTTAACGTTCCTTTCCTGTGTCCTTGTGAAAAGGTATTTAAGCACAGTTTGCAGATTTGTTGGAATCTGTCAGGCCACTCTGCAAGTGCTTCTGCTTTGGCCTCAAACTTGCAACCTCTGGGCTATCAAGCGTGTCCCAGCACTCATATCACCCCAGCCCCCTCAACTTTTGTAACTCAATAAAGATTGGTTTGCCATGCTGGCTTCACTGAAGTTATGAGTTATACCACATGAGGAGCTGGCCACAGTATTTGTTTGGTGGGAAGAGGATTAAAGAAAGTGCTCAATAAAGCCTATTCTTCCTAATTAGCAGCAATGATGGAAAAATAATTATAAACATGTCTGACAATTTAACGAGGCTTTGTTTTTCTTAAAGTTTGCTGAATTATATCAATGTTGTTTTTAAGTTCAGCATGCTAGATTAGGTTCACACACCCAGTTTAGGTTAATTATTCTCTGCACTATCACATGTCCTTCATAAGCCTGTGGGAGAAATATTTCAATTCACTGCTTGTTTAAAACCAGCACGATATATGCTTCTTTCAAAATTGATAGCAGGAAGACCAAACTAGAAGAATTTACATACATACACACACAGAGTGCATACTTCTGAGGCTATTACTATTGCCAAAATCTCTGCTGTTCAAATGACTATAAAATAAAAAAAAAATACAGCTTGTTGAAAGAAATATGTCCAATTGATTTTAATGGAATGCTTTCTTCTTCAGCTATTAACATTCCCCTCCAGAGCAGTCCTGAGGGCCAGAAGATCAACCACAGCGTAGGAACTCTGTTACTGTATGTGACATATTTTGCAGGATTTTTCCTTACATTTTCATATTTTGAACAGACAGGCACACATAGAGAAGTCTTTTATGGTTAAATGAATTCCCTTCTTCATAAGGAGTTTCATGGTAATAGAAAGGTAAATCAAAAGCAAAATCCATGCCCTCTGGCTACCGAGGAGCAGTGACAGGGCATCTAATTTGTGGCTGCAGTGCCAAGGAAGGAGCACTGGTAGATCTGGGTGGGAGGACTCCTGGAAAGTTGTATTTTCATTCCCACTAGGCAATAATTGTATGCAGACCAGCTTCTCCTCCTTCCACATGGCAAGCAAGTGCCACAGCAGCTGGAACCAAGAATTCCTCCTCTCACTTCCCTATATAGAAAAGGAACTGCTTCCTTCTCCTCCTGCTCTTCCTCAAGATGAGTTTAATAAAACCAATAATCCACCTAAAAATACTGGTCTGAATACCCATCTAGTAGGTCACACTTGCTTCATTTCTGAAGTACCTCCCAGACTAATGCACATTAGAAATGTAGAGGCATTAATAGTTTCTCAGGGACTTTCTGAATAGAATGGGATCACACTTTGGGATTTCAGTTGTTGAGTGCTATTAGATATCTAATAGGTGGGATAGGATCTGGCCTGATTGGTTAGCTTGCTTTATCCCTGGCTAAATATGTATTATAATAAGTTTTAGTATTTACACTGAAGAACAGATAAGTTAACATACATCTTTTAAAAGGAGCCTGGGAAACTAAACATGGGCAAAAACAGAGATCTAAACAACTTGGAGCTTTGGGAAAGATCTTGACTTTGCTAGTTTCTCTGCTGGGAATACAAAGTTTAAAATCTGCCTTGGGAGAGGATGCCAAAAGAAACTCCCAGTGTGAGGCATAAGGGTTCTAGCTAAAAGAAAAAAAAAATTTTTTTAAAATCTAGAGGCTAACAAGCTGCTCCCAATGGATTTGTAATGACTCACACTAAGACTCATACAAATATAAAGAAGCTATACTTAAGAGAGGTATTGCTGTCTGAAAAAAGACTTAAAGATATTTTTTCCTTGGGGGTAAATTTACATATTATACATAGCAGGGGCAACATGTAGGGGGTACATGCAGGTGTATGTGCACCCCCTGCAAAAAGGCGCCAACACCACTGTCGGAAATGCCTGTGGGCAGCTGCCGCTCACCACCCTGCTGCTGACACCGCTGGCAGCATCTGTGGGCAGTCCATGATCGCTACTCGCTGCTGCCACTGCTGGCGGTGCCTGTGGGTGGCTGCTAACCCCGATCAGCATTCACCACTCCACTACCAACAATGCTGGTGGTGTCAGCAGAAGTTCCACGCTTGCAGCTGCCAGGCTCCTGCTGCCACCACCGTGCTGCTGTCACCTCCGCCAGTGCAGCCATGCCCCTGCAGCCACGGGGGTCATGCACCGCTCATGATACTGAGACCATACTAAGGACAATTAAACCAGGAGTGTCTGCATGTTGAAGCTTGTAAACTCATGCTAAGTACCCTCTGTCTCAAAGTTATGCTAGGGTTAACTCCAGACCACACTACCTAGCTTTTCTTTGGATAACCTCAATTTACTCCACTAAGATCAAATCAGCAATTTGATCCTTCAGCAACCCAGGACGCGCCACTCTCAGCAACCTCTTGTCCCTCAAGCAAGGACAGAACCTAAGACTGCGTCCAGACAAGCGAGGCCATGTGGTATGTGGACCACAGATATGTCTATGGTGCCACATACTGCCTATTCAGTTGTTCTCTGAGCTGCAAGGGAGTAGCGTGGATCATTTTTTTTAACTCCTGGCTATCCAGGGGTAAAAAAAATCCATGGAAAAAGGACTAGAGTAGTGCACTACCCAAAGCTGGAGCCACACTCCACTGCCAGCCAGGCTCTGTGCAGCAGGATCACCATTGCTGCAGACCGGGAAGAGCCCCAGGACCCCAGGTGAGGCAGCTGCTAGTTGTCTCTGGGGAACCAGATGTTCATGCATGTCAGGATGCAATCTAGGTGTCCTGGCTCCTAGCCATACCCCTGCTCACCAGCCCTCTAGAGGAAAGTCAGAGCTGTGCAGGCAAGAATGTTAATATGTGACTGCTTACAGCATGTGCTAATTTTAACACCACTTAATATCCTACAGATTTAGTATGAGCTGCATGTGACATGTAACTTTACCCTGGGTCTAAATTACCAGACCTGGCTTTGGGTTTTAAAAGCTCTGTTTTCAGCTTTATCATTTTTCTAACCTCTACTTCTTACTGAAAGCACTAAACTTCAAGCTTTCTTTAAAAAAATGCACAGAAGCCCTTTCTGTAGCAGATGGAAAAGCTGGAAGTCTCTGTCACTGGTCTCATGAAAGCAGGAGTGTGGAAATTATTAAAGGCTCCTACCGCTTATTTTGTTGTGCTCCTCCTTTCCCATACTTCCAAGCTTTCCTTTCTCCTTCCCTTCTTTTGAAAGTTCTCATTAGCACAGTCTAGCAAACTTCCACCAGCTTCTCCAAAAGCAACAAAAGGAAAAAGGCACGGTAAAGAAAAATGATAGATGGAAAGTGAGAGAGGATGAGAAGCTGTGATGCATGGCTGGCACTTTCTAACTAATTTTTTTATGGTCAGCCCAGAAATCTGTACATACAGCAAATACCTCAAGATCACTTAGATGAAGAACCCTGCCTGCATTCACAATTGTTTGATGGGAACGGTCCCAACCATAACTGTATTCCATAAGCTAACAGTGGTGACACATCCCCTTTGGGTTTTCCCTAAACTGTGTGCTGGTGCTAAGGTAGGAATAAAGCAAATATATGCTAGCTATCCACCTCAGTTTTACCCCAAGGCATGGTAGCTAACAGAAACAAACTTCTGCTCTTTCCCAGGCCTTGTCTACGCTAAAAAATTTTGAATCCGATGAAAAGATGAAGTGTCTGTGTATAGGATAGGAAAAAGTAACAGACATGCATGTGTTCATTAGTCCTGCAGTCATTAGAACCAAATGGCGCTCTCTTTTTTTCAACTTCATAGAACAAACTTGAGCCTTCTTGAGCATCCAGGACTTCACTGAAAGTTATTTGCGCACTCAAGTTAATGGTTTTGACTAGTTAAAAACAGGCTGCAGGGCTGTGAAATAGGAGCTACATTATCAGGAGTAGCTAGCAGGCAGCAGAACTGCAGAAGAAGGCTAGCCTGATTAATGGAATGTCAAGACCATTAAAAAGGAGAGAGGGTTGTTAACATATTCACAGTGAAGAGTTTACAAGGAATCGGGTAGATTCTAATGAACCATGAAGTCAATTGATTTCCTTCTTGATGCCTGAATAGAAATGCTGCTGCCACTGTCAGGCAGCTGATTTTAAAGTTTGGGTACACCAGGAATCAAAGGGGGATGGCAAGGGTATCGCTGGGACCCCCCGGATCTGCCTCTGGTTATATAGCTAGATCTTCAAGTGGGTGTGGCTGCACTGAGTTCAGGCTTCAACAGAGCTATGCTGATTTACATAAAACTGATCCTCAGAGCCATAAAACACTGCTTCAGCAAGCAATTTAAGCATGTGACTGGCACTGCATAATCCCATGAGTTTAAAGTTACTCAGGTACCTATCTCAGTGAACCTGAGACAAAAATCAATAGCACAATGAAGTCCAGCAGCAGCAAAACGCTTATTGCCTTCAAATGGCCTTCATAAAGTATAGGGAAGCACAAGATAAAGGGGTCTGTACTCAGAAGTTTGAACTGTCTCTCTACTCTGAGACTATGAAAATGGTGTTGTGGGACTGCAGTGATTCTGGATCAAATCTGTTGAGCTGAAAAAGGATAGACACCATTTACTTTAAGAGACAGTTGTTGCCAGTATCTCTCTTGTGCACAATTTCATAGATTCATAGATGTTTGGGGATGGAAGGGACCTCTCAGGATCATCAGGTTCAGCCACCCTGTGTTTGGGCAGGAAAGACTGCTGGGTCAGATGATCCCAGCAAGGTGAGCACCCAGACGTTTTTTGAAGATATCCAGCATACATGATTGTACCACCTCGGGGGGGGAAGGGGGGGAATTTATTCCAGACTCTAGACACTCAAATTGTAAAGAAGTTTTTCCTTATGTCTAATCGAAACAATCTTTATGGCCATTGTTCCTAGTCTTCCCCTGGGCAGCCCTGGTGAACAGACTTTCTCCCAGTCCCTGATGTACACCCCTTATATACTTACAGGCTGCCACCAAGTCCCCTCTGAGTCTTCTCTTCTTCAGGCTGAACAGACCTAAGTCTCTTAGCTCAGAGGAAGGCCTTACTTGACCTTACCCAATGTTTTGAACAACACATGCTGCCTCTGTCTGTACTGGAAGAAGTGAGCTCAAACAGGCAACTGAAGAAACATGGAAAGGAATATTTTCTAAGGATAAAGAGCAGATGGAGAAATTGGGCCAACTGGGGTCTAATGTCTGCTCTGATAGATTCTCTCTCTCACACCTTCAGCAAAGGCACAACTGCTGGATACCTCACTTCTCCATCTGTGACATGAAAAGAGAACTTCCCTACTACTAAGATACTATAAAGATTGCTAGTAAAAATCTTGTGAGGGCCTTCAAATGGAAGGCACTTTTGAAATGCAGAGTGTTGTTATGATTCTAAGATTTGCTTCTGCTCCAAATCCTGTACGAGTTACAATAGCTGAGATCCCTGCAGGATTTCCTCCTTTTGTACATAAAATTACACAGAAATTCTGGGTTTACATTTTAGCAATGAGCCTTTGTGCATCAAGTTCTAGGCAAGAAGCAATGCTCAAGCCTAGTTCACTTTGGTTTGCTAATCCTCCCAAAGGAAATTAACATCTGACACAGATATTGGGAGAAGTACATTAAGGATTGTGAGAGATTCAGATGCTGCAGTAAGGTAGACCTGCTTAAACACCATTCCCTTGATAGGAGGTGTGGAAGGGGCACTGTAGGAAGCAGCGTTTTGTGAAAATAATAAAAAAGCCCTCCCTTTGAGAGATGAAAGGAAGGAAAGGCATGCAGAAAACAGCTGTGGATAACTGTTATTCTTGTTTAAAAGAACAATCACAATCCTCTTCCTAATTATAGCTCCTTGTCTTAGCCATTCCTTTCTAGCATTTAACAGCAGGATCCAAACAATGTGGCAATAGCTCTGTCAAACCTAAACGTAAATGAACTGTAGATACTTGCAGTAAAGGTCTGAGACATCAGAGTTAGGGGCCATTGTGACACATCCAGTTTCCCAGTATAACTTCAGTTCTAATATATGTTTCATTAGGACTTCATCCATGTAAGCAGTGAACAAGAGGACTAATTTTGATTCTGCCATTTGAAGCATCATAGGATCATAGAGAATTAGTGTTGGAAAGAACCTCAGGAAATCATCTAGTCCAACTCCCTGCTCAAAGCAGGACCATCCCCAACTAGATCATCCCAGCCAAAGCTTTATCTAGCCAGCTCTTAAAAACCTCCAAGGATAGAGATTTCACAGCCTGTCTGGGTAACTGGTTCTACTGTTTTACTACCCTTCTTGTGAGAAAGCTTTTCCTAATATCCAACCTAAACTTCTCTTGTTAGACCTCTACTCCTTGTTCTGTCACCGGCCACCACTAGAAACAGTCTAGATTCATCCTCTTTGGAACCACTCTTCAGGCAGTTGAAAGGCTGCTACTTAATAGGGTGACCACCTGTCCCTAATTGGGTGGGACAGTCCCACAATGAGACCATCAAGTCCCAGTCTTGGGCTACATGACTCCAGGACAGCATTTATCTATAGGGAGTCATAGTGTCTATAGGGATTGGGAAACAGTGGGTTTCCTCTTGCAGGCTGGAATGCTGCCAGCCTGCAAGGGGCTCCCAGGAGCAGGACACAGGGAGCGTGCACACCCACACCCACACACAAATGATTGGGGAACACAGCTGGGAAGTGTTGAAAGCAGCTTCCTTACAGGTAAGTCTATGAGGAGGAAGGGGTAGTGGGGGGAGGGAAGGTGGTACAGATTGAGGCCCCCACTGTGAGGGAGGGAGTGGGGAAGGTGCTGGGGGCACTGCCCAGTCAGGGCGGTACATGGGGCTGGGGTAGATAGTGGGATGGAGCCATGGGTGATGAATCTAGGGGACACGTGCCCCCCACCCCCCAGATTTGTGCATGGGGGGTGGATGCAAACTGCCTGCTGCAAGCTGGGGGCTCCCTGTCCTGCTGTCCTGCCCCTGAGGGACCCCCCTTCTGGCTGTGCTGCCATGGTGAGGTGCCCCCCCACCTATTTGGCAACAGCAGGGGTACTGGCAGCTTGGAGCTGCGCCCCCTGCTGCTGCTGGGCAGGCAGAGGCTACACAGCCAGTGTGGGGCTCCTGGGGGAAAGGCACAAGGCAGCAGGGCAGGGAACCCTGAGCTCATGGTAGGTAGCCTGCATCTGCCCCCACTCTACTCTGCTTAACTCTGGTCTGACCATTGCAGCAGCAGGGGCAGTGGGCAAGGAGGGGGAGGAAGGTGGGCATGTGTCCCACCTTCCCCTTTTGAAAAGGTGGTCACCCAACTATTAAATCACCTCTCAGTCTTCTCTCTTCACCAGACTCAATGAACTTAGTTCCTTCAGTCTCTTTTCAGAAGTCATGTTCCTCAAATCCCTAATAATTTTCCTTACCTTCCACTGGACTTTCTCCAATATGTCTATATTCTTTCTATAGTGGGGGGCCCAAAACTGAACACAGTACTCTAGATGTAGTAATGGATGGCAACTTGGGCAGCAGTGACTATGAGATGACTGAGTTCAAGATCCTGAAGAAAGGAAAGATGGAAAGCAGCAGAGTAAGGACTCTGGGACTTCAGAAAACCAGAGTTTGACTCAGGGAATTCATGGGCAGGATCCCCTGGGAAGCCAGACAGCAGGGTAGAGGAGTCCAGGAGAGCTGGTTATACGTTAAAGAAGCCTTACTGAGAGTGCAGGAACAAACCACTGATGCACAGAAAGACTAGCAAGTATGGCAGAAGACCAGCTTGGCTTAGCATGGAACTCTTCAGTAAACCAAATCACAAAAAGGATGTTTATAAGAAGTGGAAACTTGGACAAATAACTAGGGAAGAATATAAGAACATGTCTTGCGCATGCAGGGATGATGTCAGGAAGGCCAAGTGCAATTGGAGTTGCAGTTAGTAAGGGATGTGAAGGGTAATGAAGGGTTTCTACAAGTACGGTATGTCAGTAGCAAGAGGAGGATCAGGGAAAGTGTAGGTGCCTTACTGAATGGGGGAGGCAACTTTGTGACAGAGAATGCAGGAAAGGCTGAAGTGTTCAATATCTTTTTTGCTTCAGTCTTCATAGACAAGGTCAGCACCCAGACTATTGCACTAGGCAGCACAGTTTGAAAAGGAAGTGAACTCAGTGGTGAAAGAGGAGGAAAGCTGGATGCGTACAAGTTCACGGGGCTGGACGGGATGCATCTGAGGGTGCTGAGGGTGTTGGCTGGTGTAATCGCAGAGCCATTGACCATTATTTTGGGGCAAAGCATCCACACTTGAAGACAGGAGGGCAATCCAGGCTGATCCGAACAGGCTCAGTAAATGGGTGGACGAGAACCTGATGGTGTTTAACACCGAAAAATGCAAGGTTCTCCACCTTGGGAGGAAAAACCAGCAGCATCCTTATAGGCTCAGCAGTGCTACGCTGGCTAGCACTATGGAAGAAAGAGACTTGGGGGTCATCATAGACCACAAGATGAATAAGAGCCTGCAATGCAATGCTGCAGCTAGTAAAGCGACCAAAACGCTGGCTTGCATCCATAGATGCTTCTCAAGCAAATCCTGGGAAATCATTCTCCCCTTGCACTCGGCCTTGGTGAGGCCACAGCTGGAGTACTGCCTCCAGTTTTGGGCTCCACAATTCAAAAAGGATGTGGAAAAGCTTGAGAGAGTCCAGAGAAGAGCCCACGTGCCTGATCAGAGGTCAGGAAAACATACCTTACAATGATAGGCCAAGAGCTATGGGGCTCTTTAGCCTGGAAAAGCACAGGCTCAGGGGTGATCCGATGGCCACCTATAAGTTTATCAGGGGTGACCACCAGTATCCAGGGGAACGTTTGTTCACCAGAGTGCCCCAAGGGATGACAAGGCATGATGACGATGAGGAGTTATAAACTACTGCAAGACCATTTCAGGCTGGACATAAGGAAGAATTTCTTTACTGTCCAAGCCCTGAAGGTCTGGAACAGCCTGCCATCAGAGGCAGTTCAAGTACCTACATTGAACACCTTCATGAGTAAACTGGATGCTATCTTGCTGGGATCCTATGACCCCAGCTGACTTCCTGCCTTTCAGGCTGGGGGCTGGACTCGATGATCTTCTGAGGTCCCTTCCAGCCCTAATGTCTATGAAATCTATGAAATGATCTTTGAAAGCTCATGGTTGTCAGGAGAGGTCCCATATGATTAGACAAGGGCAAACATAGTGCCTATATTTAAGAAAGAGGAAAAGGAGGATCTAGGGAACTACAGACCAGTAAGTCTCACATCAGTCTCTGGAAAAATCATGGAGCAGATCCTCAGGGAATCCATTTCTAAGCACTTGGAGGAGAAAAAGGTGATTAGGAACAGTCAGCATGGATTCACCAAGGGCAAATCATGCCTGACCAACATTATTGCCTTCTATGATGAGATGATTGACTCTGTGGATGCGGGGAGACCGGTGTGTGTGGACTTCCTTGATTTTTGCAAGGCTTTTGATACCGTCTCCCACAACATTCTCTCAAGCAAGCTAAGGAAGTACAGGATGGATGAATGGACTGTAAAATGGATAGAAACCTGGCTGAAGCATTGGGATCAGAAAGTAGTGACAAATGGCTCAATGTCTAGTTGGCAGCTGGTATCAAGTGAAGTGCACCAAAGGTCAGTCTTGGGCTGGTTTTGTTCAATGTCTTCATCAACAATCTGAATGATGGCAAACAGTGCAACCTCAGCAAGTTTGCAGATGACACCAAGCTGGGGGGAGTAGTAGATATGCTGGAGGGTAGGGCTAGGATTCAGAGTGACTTAGACAAATTGGAGGACTGGGCCAAAAGGAATCTTATGAGGTTCAACAAGGATAAATGCAAAGTCCTATCTTAGGACAAAACAATCTCATGCACCAGTACGGGCTGGGGGCTTACTAACTGGGCAACAACTCTGCAGAAAAGGACCTGGGGGTTGCATGGGACAAAAAGCTGAAGATAAGCCAGCAGTGTGCCCTTGTTGCCAAGGTTTACGGTATCCTGAGTGCATTGGTAGGTGTGTTGTGAATAGGTCAAGGGAAGTGATTATTCCCCTCTACTCAGCACTGATAAGACCACTTCTGGAGTACTGTGTCCAGTTTTGCCCCCCCACTACAGAAAGGATGTGGACAAATTGGAGTCCATCAGAGGCTGACGAAAATGGTGAGGAGGCTGGTGGACATGACTTGAGGAAAAACTGAGGGAACTGGGCTTATTTAGCCTAGAGAAGAAAAGAGAAGACTGAAATAGGGATTTAATAACAACCTTCAAACTACCTGAAAGGGTTCAAAAGAGGATGGAGCTAGACTGCTCTTAGTGGTGGCAGATGACAGAACAAGGAGCAATGGTCTCAAGTTGAAGCAAGGAAAATTTAGGTTAGATATTAGAAAGAATTTTCTCACTATGGTGGGAAGTAAAAAACTGGAAGAGGTTACTCAGAGAGGTGGTAGAAGCTCCACTCTTGGAGGTTTTCAAAACCCAGATAGGCAAAGCTTTGGCTGGGATGATTTAGTTGGGGATGGGCCTGCTTTGAGCAGGGGCTGGACTAGATGACCCCCTGAGGACCCTTCCAAGCCTAGTTTTCTGTAATTCTGTGTAGGCTTACAAGTGATGAATAGAGGGGAATAATCACTTTGCTTGACATGCTGGCAATACACCTACTAATGCAGCTCAGTAGCCTTTAGTTCTCTTTAGGACAAGGGCACTCTGTTGGCTCATCTTCAGCTTATTGTGCACTGTAACCCTCAGGTCCTTTTCTGCAGAGCTGCTATTTAGCTAGTCACTAGGGCTGTGTGAAATTGCATTGGACGTTTCCTTTCAATGCTGTTTTGACTTGTTTCAAGTTCAAAACATCAAAATCAAAACAAAACAGAGAGCTTTGAAACAGCCTCAAAATGAAACGAGGCTGGTTCACTTCTGCACCCTTAGTAAGGTTTCTTTTAAGTACAACCAGATCTGAACTCCTTTCACCCTCAGACTAGCCTCCTAGGGGCAAGGTTCCCTCTAAGGTGCACGCGTGTGCGACCATGCACAAGTGAAAGTCTGGCCACGCACAAACTTTTTTAGGCCACACACCCACCGGGCTAGGAGCTCAGCTATGGCATGGGACAGTTACAGAAGGTAAGCTCTTCCCTGAGGTGAGGCGGAGGTGGGGGCCGGGTGCGGGCTAAGCCAGCTCCAGGGAACTGCTCTGCTCCCCAGCTTCACCTCAGGGAGCGAGGAGGCCCTGACAGAGCCTGCAGAGCAGTTCCCCGGAGCTGGCTTAGCTATAAATTATCCATCTTTGCATCTCAGCCAGGAACTGACATCACCTTTTTAGAAGCCCAACTACTTGGCAACACAACACACTAGTAGCTAATAATAGGTGAAAAGAAGTTGTCTTCAAAGGCTTGCTTCTCCTATAAATTTTAATGGAAAAAATGTAACCTAAGCAACATACGACTGTTCAAATATATTTGGGGAGCCATCTTAGCTTGAGACTGAAATAATAAAATACAAAAATTTCTGAAAAAGTTGGTAGTTGCAGACTTTAAACGTTTAAGCAAGAGCCATTGAGTATTGAACAAATCTCCAACTTCCTAGTCAAGAAGTCTAATAACGAGGTTATTATATTAAAGGTGCCTATCACTCATTTTCTCCCATGTTTTGAAAGAAAAGAGTGAGGCAGTTACCCATGCAGGAGGGGATGAATTAGGTGTCTAAACCTAAACTGGGCTGCAAATCCTAGTCTCACATAGGTGTCTAAAGTCAAAGCTTCAAGAAGACCTCTAAAAGCATCCTATTTTGAGGACAGAGGTGGGATTTCTGACACTACCTTCACGATTTCTTACTGGCTAATTTAGTAAGCAAATTTAGTAATTTAGTTTTCTTCCTGCATATAATGTTGTTTGTTGCAAGTCCTAGGTACCTAACTCTCCCCACTTAAAGTACATGGCATCTAGGCACGTAACTTAGACTTGTGAATTCCACTTCTGGAGACATGCATGTAGTTTCTAGGTGCTGCGCAGCTCAGCATCACCCTGCCCAAGTTCCTTTGTGAATTTTGATCAACAGAGTGAGACCCATACCATAAGCAAAACCCAGGTCTCAGCTTTTCCATTCCAGTGCTTTAACTTCTAGACAATGCTTCCTTTAATGCTTCCTTTCAAGTGTGAACATAAGACAAAATGACAAGCTCAGTTCCTCAATTCAGCCCAAAAAAGGGGGAAAAAGGAGCTTGATTTCTAAACTATAGAAATTGTGCTTAGTCAAAATAATAAAAGGATAAAGGTAAGAATGAAAGTTCAAGTATCGTAAACAGAGTTGATGAATTAAGTACCTTCTATCCATAAAACAAAATCAGAATGACAGCACAATCAGGATTATGTTGCTCAGACATTACCTAAGTGTGGCTGAGTATTTTGAGTCTAGATTTGGTTCAGGGGTTAAAGAGGACAATTCTCACCTTTGGGCATGAACAGGTACAAATAAAACCTTTTGGCTGCTCTTATTTCAACATGGGACAAAGCATATAATGCCTGGTTGGAACAGTCCTCAAGGCTGGAGAATTTCAGATGCAGATGAGCCAGGCTCTGTGGCTTAGCTCTGCCTATAATTTTAAGAAATGTTATTGAGCTGATCAACAGCTGTGGCAGGCAGCACCATTGAGACCCACCCAAACTGGTTTGGGCCGTTGCACTTGATTCTATAATATGTCTGTCCAAAAAGCCAAAACCCAAGGATATACTTAAAGCACTGTCAGCTTTTAGGAAATATTCCAGTAATAATACTGCTGCTTATAAAACACAGTTAAACAATTAGTTTCAATAGCTAGACTTGGAATGGCTTTTGTGGGTGGGGGACACCGTCTCCAGTATGTAACTGGCACAGTGTTTTCTTAATGGCTTATAAACAGAATCCTTTTGGAAAAGCTATACTTAATGCAGCAAACAACACTTCTAAAAATTAAAGACTGAAGTAGGCAAAAAAAAAAGGATCAACTGTAGTACGTAAATGGAGTACTGAGCGTACCAAAGTAAGGAAGCATGAACTAGAAAATTTAAAAAAGGTATCCAAAAAGCAGAGGGTGGATTAGACAGGGAGCATAGGGCAGGAAGCAGAAAGGAGATCAGCAGAATGGGCAGGGGAAGGGGATCAGAGTGGCACTCAGGGAGAACGCAAGGCTAATTTATTGTATGCTTCCCAAAAGCATTGACCCCCACTCGCCCCAGGCTCAAGTTCTGGTTGTGAAGAAGTCAGCCCAGGTGCGTCCATTCATGGATCCAGGATCATTCTATCTGAACAACCTCCAACTGTTTCTCTCTCATTCTGCTTCTGCATTAATACTTTGTTATTCTGTTAGCTCCTCATCATTAGGGGATGAGCTAATGAAATCTCTTCTGGGTGGCTGGAGTCCTGAGCCACTCACCCACAGCTTTCGTGAAACAAGATGGCCTTCTTCCAATCTTTGGGAATATAGGTAGCAGCTGCTTGCACAGAAGAGTGGCATTCTGTGTCTGGAGGGGCAGGAAACACTCCCACTCATGTAGGCATATCCTTCCTTGACCACATGGACACTAATACCCCATGGGTCCCTGTTCAGAAATTACAAGATGCTCTTGGTGTCCTTCCTTTCTCTCTCTCATTCCTCATTACTGAAGGCCTGAAAGACCAGATCTTTTTAGCTTACAAGACCTAAAATAAAATTTCTTTACTCTTTGTCCCTCGCAGTACATAAGCATCTCCAATACAAAATTCAGTTGATTTAGGCAGCTTGACAAAGTTCTATAGAAACTTTCCTGGTGTACATTATCCTTTCGTGGGAACTGCGTCAACATGAGCCCTGTTTACGTGGTCAATTTGTAGCTGTTCTTCAGCTGCATTTCTATGCACAAAGTGAGCTGAAGTATTTATTTCAACTTTGACCATATGGACACAGCACTGGGCTTTAAGGTAAGAGAAAAGAGGCATTATGAATTGCAAAGCTCAAGTTACCCTTTGTAAAAAAGTTTAACTTCCCTTAAAATGAATCCTCCCAGAGGCAAAAGAAAAAGAAAAGTAAAACAAAAAGGTAAGCAATTTGTTTTCCTCACTGTCTCTCTACCTGTTTCACACTGCAGCTCCCGAATGAGTCAGGGCTGCTTGTATACCAACTGTTCTTACCAGAGTTGCAGGGAAGTCCAGCTTGTTTTAGCCATTTCTGGTGTCAGCTCCTATTAAAAGACATTTAAGGCAAGTCCCACATATATGGAAAACATCCTGACCAGCCACCACAAGTCACCACTGGACGTCGCTGTTGCCTTATACAGCCAAATCTCTACAACATTGCAAGTGGAGAGAAATGAATTTCAGTTACCTCTGGAGCCGTAGGGAGGGTCTGCTTCAGCTTCATTCCTGAGCAATCTGCTGATCTGATTTTCTCCTTTTTTTGATGAGATGACCACCCTCATGGCTTGTGGACACAAGAAGCAGCCGTATCAACCCAGCATGAACATTCAGACAGCCCAGCTACAAAACCTACTCACCAGTCTTCTACCATGGCAGAAACCAAATGACACTAATGACACTGTACACGCCTGCCAGAAATATTACATGCCCAGTAACATTTAGAAATGCCAGTTTAAAGGCAGATGCTCAGGTAAGGACAGGACACTGAGCAGGGAAGCACTGGGATACAAGCCCTCAGTAATGGAGTTCAGTGTGTGCGCAGTTAACAGGACAGAAGGCTGGCAGTACAGCTTGTGTATTCTCTCCCCCAGTACATAAGGTTGGAGTATTAACTGATACAGTTGTGGGTCTTTAGGTTTGAAACCTTCATACGTTAAAAAAAACAACCCATAAATAATTAAATAAAAAAAATATACAGTAAAAGACCGAAGGCAAACTTGAGCACTCAAAAGTCAGGAAATGAAAAAATTAAGATTGCCCAGTAACATTAATTTGAACCCCTGTGCATATGCATTGTGCTGTTAGGTTAGCAGCACTGCTAACTTCATGGCTGTCTTAGTGCGCCTGCTGTAAGTGCAATATAGCATTATTGTTACCCTACTGTCACAAAAAGAGACAGGTTGAATATCAACAGCACATACCTTTATCCATCACATGAAAAATTCACCTTCCACCAGTCAACCTCTTCTGAACAATTGCTTAACTGAAAAGATGTGCTCTGTGCTGCCCTCTGAATGTCACAAACGGTGCTGGGTTAAGTTGCAGAAGGGAACTCACTGGTCAGCAAGGAGCTCCCTCTGGTTGATAGGGCTACAGCCCCCAGAGATCAGCTCAAGGGCCTGTCACAATAGCAACAGCTGATCTCAGACAAAGGGCCCCCTGCTCTAAGGACAAAAGCGGGGCTATACGTCTTATGGATGTAGCTGTCCAAATGCCAGTCCTTAATACACAGAAAGATACTCATTAAAAAAACAGCTCATTTAAATCCAATCATTGGGGTTTATTGTAAAGATGTGATATGATGGAAAGCAGGTAGCAACTGAGGTCCATGGACCACAAACTTCAGAACAGATGCTACCCCAAACAGCCAGTGGCTCTCCCACCCATGTTTACAGACGTTTTGCCAAGCAAGGATACTTAGGGAAGGTGCTTATACCACAATTAAAGGCTGCTTTGCAGAAGTGCCAAGCACCCCAAATGCCAGGGGAAGACAGTGAGATCCATGAGTGTGAGAGCTATCTGGAAGTGATGCAACCAGAGGTCCCCCTTTCTCCTCTTTACACAAGATTACTGGGCTACTTTCAGGAAGCATAACCTCTACTTCATGAGGCTACAAAAATTCCCTTAAAGAGCATGAG
>JAGPOW010000261.1:185641445-185665886 GCA_030014935.1 Caiman crocodilus
CCCAAAAATGAACAGGACCCAGCTGAATAATTTCATAGTCCCCAGCTCCACAAGCAATTGGGACCTATGATCTAGAATTAGAGGAATCCAGAGATCAGCAACCCTCTCTCTCAAAAAATAAAAACAAAATACATCAAGAACAAAAGTAACAAATGTGATAGTCCAGCTGTTATTATAAATGTAATGAAGAGTACATTTGTCTGGAGCCCTGGTTCTTCACACCAGCTGGGACCATAGCAAAATCCCTGCCTGAAACAAAGGAAAATTCTCATCTAATATTGAGTGGACCAAAGGTTGAGCAACTAAGGGCTTTGCAGCTCAGATTTGCCCACACTATAAAACCTAGTTGAGGTTAGCTAATAAACCCTGACCTAAACTTAGCCTGGTGCCACCATTGTCTTCCCTGGGTGCGGATGCATTGCTTTGCTACATGTTTAAGGCTCCCTCTACATGTTACAGGTATTGCACAATTAATTGGTTATAATTCCACAATTACCTTGAGACCAGCTACAAGAGCAAAGCATCTATCATGCCATAAAAAGCTCCAACCAGCTATAAAGTTAGACCTTGAAAATGTGTACTTTTATAGTTGGTTGTTATCCAGTTTTTATTTGCATATATAGCAGGGTCTCCCATGTGGCTGGGAGCTCCATCAGCTGAGGGGCTCTAGCCGCATGGGTGCACCATGCCCACAGCCAGGGCTGGGAGTCCCACAACTGAGGGGACTCTCTGCCTCAGAGGCTGCAGATGCTGGGTCCACCCAGAGTTTCTCCCTGCTTGCATGGCATTCCCATGTGCCACAAGCTTCCACTTGTGGCATGGCAGGAAGCATGATTGCATAGATTACATATTAGATCCCACTTAACCGTTCTCTGCATGTCTAGAGGGGCCCTAAGTTGCAATAAGACACTCGGTAGGAGAAAACTTTTGGCCCAACCATAACCACCTATTCCATATACTGTTTGACCTATTCCATACTTTTGAACCATTTTTCTACTGCAAGATGCTACTATAGTTGTACCCTCTACCAGTTTCCCGAATTTTTATTTTAAAAAGTTAGAGACAGCAACAAGAAGATTCCAAATACATCTGGTGCAACACAGGCAGGCTAGGAAATGCAGGAAACAGAACTGTGCTGTGGCAACTGGAGTTTCAGGAGCAACTATTCATGTGGAACAGCCCTACAGCTCCCTTCACCAATCCACAATTGGGACGACTCATGGTAGTGCCATCAATTCTATTCAGAATTAGGCATTTCCTATACTTCAGTATTCACTTCTCTGTTCCGCTCTTCCAGATCATGCTGGCTACAGGCACCTGAGAGAGCAGATACATTTGCAGGATAGAAACAGTTTTGTACAGGATTTCAGAGTTTGGCTTTATTCTCCATTGCAACAAAAACAAAGTTTAGTTTTCTTCCATGTAAAAATTTCAAAACAGGAAGTGGTTGTTTCAAGTAAAATCAAAACTTTTAATCTAGATTGACTTCATAGGTTTTGCATAATACAGATTATGTTTTGAAACAAATAAGAACTAAATAAAAATGCTTAGTTCCCAACGTGTACGAGTGGAATATTTTGATATTGCTAGAACTCTTCCCACCCCCATATGGGAATTTTATTGTGGGGAGAGGGAACAAAACAAAACTTACCTCAATTTTGTAAAATATTTTGAATTTAGCAGAATGTACCTAATGACAGACAACGTTTCTATTTTATTTAATCTTCTCTGCCCAGGTGCATCATGGAATATTCTCTCCGCTGCCAACACTGGTTGCTGGTGTTCTGGTGGCAGGAGCAGCCTGACATTCCTCTTTCCTTCAGTTCTTCTTTCAACTCCATGTGTAAAACTTGAATTGCATAGGGCTTACTAAGTGAATGGAGGACTGAAGTGTTGCAAGTCCAGGGAAAAAGGCTTCCTTGCTGGAATAGGGGACTTCTGTTGACTGACAAGCCAATAGAATGAGGCTTACTTTGATAGGACCTTGTGACCCCAAGCAACTCAAGGGATCACCAAATGTATCCCAGGCTCTCCTGTGCTCTGAGCAAAATTGAATGCTGCATCCCCACCCCCCTGCTCCCTTCCCTCAACCCACCACTGTATCTTTGGAAGTTATTTACGTCAGCACAGAGGAATCATAGGGCTGAAGGCTGTTTATATTGAAGGAAGGAATCTTACAGCCACACAGCCATCCTGGTGCATTTTCTTTGCAGAAATGAGGAACAATTACATATCTGCCCAGAAATCAACATTTTCATCTTTTTGGGAAGCTTTGATTGCCACTGCTCAAGCTGCAGTTCTGCTGTGGATATTTCCAGGGATTTTTAACTGTTTTTTTCCTCATATGCATGACATTTACTTCCAACTAAAACAAGGAAGTAGCTATGAATACAAATACCATGCATTTTATTTTTTTTAAAGTTGCATATGTATTTTAATAAGGACTAGTTTGGGATCAAATATGTGAAGTGAGGTGTATTTTTGTGCTATTCTCACAAAAGCAACTGCATTGTAACTCAGGGCCTCTGTCAATTTGGGCTAAATAATTACAAACACCCCGCCAAGAAAATGGATCATTTATTCAGCTGCATATAAAAATTAAAAAAGATAATACGGAAGAATATAGAATATGAACACATATTGAAACATTTTTTTACAAAAGGAATTTAATGGGGTACAAGGGTAAAAGAAAAATGTGATATGTACAGTCAACAAATAAGTTAGCAGGGTTCCAAAGCAATACACTCTTATTCTATGAGATTCTCTCTTTGCTATATGGCTGTCAAATATAAAAATACTCAGAGCTGACCTTATCTTGTCTCTGTAAAGAATGCTCCCATCAACAGTAGTTTTGCCAGCATGAAGTATGAAGACTGGACTTACGTGCTAGCTGATGTGATATTTTTTCCCCCTTGGGAAAGGGAACTTGTCCCAGAAATCAGCATCCATTATCTTGCAGGAAACTGCTGTTGAGTGCAACTTATATGCACTATTAGGTGCATTAGTGTACTCTGAAGTGTCAAATTTTTTTTTTAACTGAATTTTAAACCTACCAAATAATAAAAAAATTAGGGCAATGTTTTTATTCCCATTCTTTATATGCAGCAAAATAAATTAAGTGAAAATAAATAAACCTCAGTTTAGGAAAGAAGTTCAAACACATTTCAACATCAATTTTGTACCAAAAATTTAGTTAAAATGTTAAATAAAACTAGATGGCTCACTGGCAAAAATGCTGGAAAGAAAAAATTGGCCTATACTGCATACTTTGCAGTTTGTTATCCAAAGTACAAACTACAGGATCTTGCCTAATAAATTGCAAAGATTTACAGGCAGGTGATGATATGGCTTTGCATATTTGTGTATTAAAAAAAAAAAATCATTCAGCATTTCCCCCCAGCAAAAAAGGAGACAGATCAAGTAATGTTGTCTAGGTGGAGACAGAATTATTAAACTGCACTGATAAAAAAAGATGGTAGAAATTCAGTTCTGACAAAAATAACCACAGCTATTTTGGGAATTAAAGACCAAAGAGGAAATTTTCAAATGGCATTAAAATACCCTGGTGTCTTGATATACAAGTAGAGAGGGATATAAACAAGCACATTTCTCCATTGACAGTGCTAAAGATGAGCAGAACATCTTCAGTGCATAAATAAAGGCACGCTCAGCTGACGTTTCTCACAATCCGTTATTTGCAATTCTGCAGGGAAATTACTTCGTGTGTGGCATTTGTATGAAAGTGCTACTGGTTCAAGTAGAATGAATGGCTACCGGTAATTAGGATGCAAAAACACTTAAAACAAATGGTGGAATCTTTGTCTAATTAAAGTCCTCATCCAATGAGACCAGGACTTCAGCCTGAAACTATTATGACTACTTATTGCATAAAAGTTACTGTCAGCAAGTTATAACATTTATTCTATTATTATGCCATACTTCTAATATCGCTATACCAGTGATAGCTCATGGCAGACAATGTGGAACTAGATCTTCAAATTGTCAAGTCCAGAGCCATGTGCAACAGGGCACAAGCAACCAAAGTAACTGTATAGGCAGACAAGTTAGGCACTTTTGTGTGTTAATGAGTGAACTTCTGACTGTGTGAAAATACTCAACTCTCGCGTGGAATTTTGAAAGCTGTGTATGTAAATTAAGAAGGCAGTTGCAGGTTTGTTTTGTGAATCCTTAATTCTATACATATGACTATGGTTTTAAATTGTATACCCACTAAAGTGCGGGCTGACCAAGGTTTTTCAAATTAAATTCTATTAATTTTGTAGTGTGAGGCTGTCAAAAGCAGCACCTAAAATGACTTTTGAACACAAGTTCCATTGGAAGTTAACAAGAGCTATGCTCCTATGCCACTTAAACGCTTTTGAAAATCCCAACCTAAAGTTGTAATAAATATCTAGATAATCTCTGCAGGTTCACCTATACCTGTGCACCCAATATGACTACATGTTCTAAGTGGAACACATTTTTTCACTTTATCTACGGATGTAAACAACTCTTGAAAGTCAAACACAAAGACTTCCCCCATGATTATTTCTTCATAGCATCCTCTGTTAGTAGTAGGACTAAGAACATGACAGATAGGAAGATAAAAATTCTACTGACTTCTGGGCGGGAGTTTTTATGCTCTCAAAAATTACTGGTTTTGCAAAAAGTAAGGCAAATAGGTGATCTTCATTGTTGATGTACACTATTACTAAAATGGTTTACCACTTACTGGAAGATGAGAAAATTATACCCCTGGTTCTGGACCACAAGAGCAGAAACCCACAATAATGTCCATGGGCAAATCACAGGGTAGCTGCATATGCTGCTGTTCAGTTACTTATACAAATAAGCTGCTTTGGCTAAATTTGGGAGACAGAGGTGAAGGAAATGCCATACATTATGCCCTCCTAGGCTCAGACATTAGAGAAATGAGCCAACTTTCAGTAAGAACATCCCAATACTTCAGAGCTGCTCGAGTCAGTGGTGTGGGCCACAATCTTCCAACATCAAAGACCTTCAGGAAGCATTTTTTGTCTCCTAGTTCCATTTCTCAGCAAAAACCATTTCCTGTGCTTCTAATAATCCATCTCTTATAATAATCCATGGCTTTACAGGAAAAGAAAAGGCATATCTTTGCTGTCTGTTTTCAAAAGAGGAGCACTTACATTCATGAATAGCGTACACTATTGCTAGGTTTGCTAAACGTTCATTTGAAATTGAAAACAGCCCGTTGAGGTTTTAAAATATATATATCCCATGTCAAAACATGCTGAAGTCTCCTCTTCTGTTTTTCTCCCTCTATAGCATGCAAGAGAGCACTTCCTTTCATAGAGTTTTCTTCTCCCATTCCCACACTAGTCACATGTTTTTGCACACATTATTCCACAGACCCTTCCTGTCCCTTACTTTCCAGCAAGGACACACTCACGTCTCCATTACTCTTTGCATTTGTGTCTCCATTACTTTGGCAGTCCTCTGGCTTATGGTGTGCAAAAGTGTAGATCTCAGTGTCTGTCAGTGTCAAGGATGGAAGGTCCTGTGCATCAGACACCTTAGCCTCTTTTCTGAAAGAGAGAGGAGGTGGGGTAGGTGGTACATCACCAATGGGTCCATCAAAAGGCCGGTACACATCTACTTCTGGATCAACTGATCCCTTGGATTCCTTCAGCAAGTGTCCATAGACCATGGCTTCATCAATGACTGCATAAACATGGGAGTTGTTTTCTTGCCTCCTCTTTCGGAAAAAGGCCTTTCTTGCAGGCATTCGAGTATTGACGTTGGCATTGTACACCCCCACGTTGGCATTGTATACCCCCACGCTGGCATTGTACACCCCCACTGCAGGATTCTGGTTTTTCTTCTTCCTGGTATAAAGGCAAGATTAGTGCATGAGAAACACTATGAACAGTACACTGCTTGTGCATTTAAACTCTACACTGGGAATCATTTGATGCTAGCCAACTCATAGATTGTAGGCTCTGTACTCTCAATATTAAATACTAGAAGTACCATAACTCAGCCTCTCTTAGAAGCCACTGTACGCACAGCAGCAGAGAACAACATCTTGTGTATAACAGAGCATCAAATAGCATTAGACACGATATTTAGTTCCATTAGGGTTTTAGTAATCGCAATGGCATCCATCTTGAGATTTGTAATGGAAATGCTAGCAGTCCACAGTGAATTTGATCCTACAGCATGTGAGGCCCATTTCACTCACAGACATCAATGGCAGTTAAAGACTTATCAGGCCATTACAAAATCTGGCCTAATGTTGTTTGTGATAAGCAAACAGCAGGGATCTAGTTGACAAGTTAAAAAAATTATTTTCTTTGCAAATGCGGGTAGACCCCTAGGCACAAAGTTTCCTTGGGGAGGGTTTTTTGAAGTTGTGTGTCCTTCAAGCCTAAAAACTTCCAAGTATTTTCTCAACAGGGCAGAGAAGCATTTGCAGGTAGCAAGGGAGTTTAGAGAAATAAAACTTTGCTATAAAAAGGTAAAATGCCCTGAACTTTATGCCCAAGGTCAAACTAATGAAGAAGCCCACAAATTATCTAGTTTTGCTTCAGGTGAAAAGCTTTTGCACAACTGTAGTCACTGTGCAGCACAGCTTCTTGACAGTTTCACCAAATTTAGGACACACATCTCTGAACACTGAATGTGCATATGCTACCTCCCTGGCTTTAATAAGAATGCTCATTTGAATAAAGTTGAGTATTTTCGCTACCCAAAGACCTCAAATTTTAGCTAAAAATGCTCAGCCAGGTTCTGCCAAACCAAAGAGAATTTGCTATGGAGCTGGCATAGAAGCTAGCTGGATGTTGCTGAATCTGGCTCCTGTACAATTCATCACCTTCTTCTCCCTGCATATTGAAGATGCCTCCAGTTTGTTTTGCCTGTAGGCAACAAACCTCTATAACTGTGCAGTAACCTGATAGTACTGATTCATCAGAATGTAACTTCCTTATATCCAGGATTAGGAAATCAATTCTGTTCTTGCACGCTATTCAAAGTAGTGATGCACAAACAAATCCAATTATTTCATAATTTATATGATGTATCAGAAGCAAAACAGGGAAGCTTGTTTGAAAAATGACTGTAGAGAATTTTCAGAGAGAACAGCTAAATTAACTTGACCACTTCTAATGAAATTCAGCTGATACCTATTTTTGGTGAAACTGCACAAAAAACTGAGACCAATGCTACTGAAAAAACACCTTGTAAGAAGTTATTTACAATGATACATTGCAACAGCATTAGTACAGGAGTCTCTCCATCTCCCTCTGTTTTTTTTGTTTAACAATCTGTTGTACTTGCCTGCTCTCCATGTCCCACTGTTTATCCCAGACCCCAACTCATGGATCAACTATCTATCTAATGCAAGAAATAAAGGATTGGACCGATACAAAAAACTCTTTTTAAAAGTGTGTCTAACACAGTATCTCAAGTAAGGAACATACTTCTTCCTAATGCAGCAGATGATGAATCCAATGGCTATGAGTAGTCCAACCCCTACCACTGCAGCAATTATCACCACCAAATCTATAAAAAGAAAGGAGAGAGAGAAAAAAAGCAATCAGTGAAGTGAGACAGTCTCCTTCTCCTGAAAACCAACTGCCAGATGGAGTCATTTCACTGCTACTCAATGTGCTAGCTCTGGATAGAGGAGTGATAGCTCCTTTAATGCTAAACTTGCCTTGTACATGTCACATATTTCCCCCATCCAATCACCCAGAGGCAAGAAGAAGGGGCAAGAGTTAAGGTGGAAAGGAGCTAAGTTGCCACCTAAAATGGAAGCAGCATAGTAATGGCTGTGTGGGTAGGCTAATTACTGTCTGGTAAGCAGAATGGTACTGATGCTTAGTTGTGCAAATTAGTCCATCACTGGTGCGAGGTAGGCAAGAATGTTTGGTGAAAGCTGTACCACCAGAAACAGCAAGTTTGCCAGATGAACATAGCTTAAGGTTAGTAGTCTGTGAGAATAGTCTATTTTAATTAAAAACAAGCAAATTACAGGTTCTTAAACGAGTCTCTTCTAGAGTGAAGGACAATGTATTACCTGAACAATATGGCAACTAGCTGTAAAAGTAAGACGATACTAATTTTTTTTCACAATGTATTTAAAGATATATTTAAAAGCCAGCATGCCCAGAAGGCACAAGTTAAGCAGCATTTTCTATTCCTAAGGTCACAGACCTGTTTAATGACCGAGGACCTGATCAAACAATGTTGTTATCTCAGCAGCCCTTACTTACATGATAATCTATTAAGTACACTAGAACAGCTCACAGGACTATGATCTAGCTCGGCTATTCTGCTTGAGCATACCACTTTGGACACTTCAAGCTCTGCCCATCCTAATGTCACCTTAAAACATGTGAAAAACTTTTTTATTCAATATGTTGTAAACCTCATTTCTAGCTTGGAGAGTATTTTAACAGTAACAGTTATAATACCTTGCATATCTTTCATCTAGAACAGGGGTTTTAAACCTTTTTTAATGTGTACCCCCAGCAGTCAGACATGTGGGGGGCATGCACAGCTGGACATGAGTGGAGCAGGGGAAGGGGTTCAGTGCATTGCCAGATGTGGAATGGGGGAGGGTGGCAGTAGCCACGCATCTAGCAGCGACAGCATAGGGTGGTGGGTGGCAGCAGTGGCTTCCACATGCTGTCATGTGACAGTGACCACAAAATGATAGAGTGCAAGATCCTATGGGGAAGAAGGAAGGAAAGCAGCAGAATAAAGGCACTGGACTTCAGGAAATCAGACTTCAGCAAACTGGTGGGCAGGACCCCCTACGAGGCAAGTCTGAGAGAATAAAGACTCAAGAAAAGTTGGCTGTACTTCAAGGAAGCCCTCTTATGGGCACAGGAACAAATTATCCCAGGCAATGGAAGACTGGGAAATGCAGTAGGAGACCACCCTGCCTAGGTAGCAGCATCTTCAAAGAAAAAATTGGTCACGGTATTATAGAAGAGTATAAGAATATTGCACAGGAATGGTAGGAGCAAACTAGGAAGGCAAATATGAGATACAGCTGGCAAGGAACATAAGAGGCAATAAAAAGGGATCCTAAAAGTATGTCAAAAGTAGAAGGAAGACAAGAGATACTAGAAGTTCCTTATAGAAAGAAGGCAGCAATCTAGTTACGGATGATGCATAGAAGGCTGAAGTATTTAATGCCTTTTTTTTACATCAGGTTTCACAAATAGGGGCAGCTACCAGGTGACAAAAGTAGTTAGTAGCAAAGGCAGGGAAGGAGACAAACAGCCTAAAGTAATGGCAGAACAGGTTACGGATTACTTCGAGAACTAGATGCTTTCAAGTCATCAGGGCCAAATGAGATGCACCCTAGGGTACAGTAGGAATTGGCTGAAATCATTTTAGAGACATTTGCCATCCTCTTTCAGAACTTGTAAAGGTCAAGTGAGGTCCCAGGTAACTGGAGAAGATCAAATATAGTTAGTTCCCATCCTTAAGAAAAGGAAGATGGAGAATCTGGGGATCTGCTGACCAGTCAGCCTGACCTCTACACCTGGAAAGATCATGGATAGTCCTAAAGGAATTCCTTGTGAAACACGTGAAGGAGAACAAGGGGAGCAGGAACAGCCAGCATGGATTTACCAGGAGTAAGTCATACCTGATGAACCAGATTTCCTTCTATGAAAGTATAACAAGCACCGTAGATAGGGGAGAACAGTGGATGTGATAAGTCTCGACTTTAGCAAGGCTTTTGACATGGCTGCTCCTGACATTCTTTATTAACAAGCTTAGGAAATACAGACCAGATCAAAGTACTAAACAGATGGACTTAACTGATTGGATCATGGTGCTCAACAAGCAGTCATCAATGGTTCAATACTAGTTGGGAGGAGGTATCAAGTGGTGTTCCCCAGGGGTTTGTTCTAGGTCTGGTATTATTTAATATCTTCATTAATGGTTTTGGATAAATGGGTCAAAGGCACACTTAACAAAATTTGTGAACAACAGCAAGTTGGGTGGTGTTGTAGATACTCTGGAGAGTAGAGCTCAGATCCAGAATGACCTGAACAGGCTTGAGAAATGATCTGCAATTAGATGAGATTCAACAAGGACAAGTGCAGAGTCCTGTACTTGGGACAGAATAACTGAATGCATAAATACAGACCGGAGAATGACTAGCTAAGCTGCAGTACTACAGAGAACGATCTGGGGGTTACGGTGGACTGACCACAAGCTATTTGAGCCAACAGTGTGCTTTCATTGCAAAAAGCCAACAGCAAACTATGTTGTATCAACAGGAGTGTCACTTGCAAATCAAGGGAAATGATTCTTCCACTCTATTCAGCACCGATGATGAGGCCTCACCTGGAGTACTATATCCCAGTTTTAGGCCCCACACTTCAACAAGGATGTGGACAGATTGGAAAGAGTCCAGTGCAGAGCAATAAAAATTATTAAGGGTCTGGGAGGCAAGATCTGGAGGAAATGCTGGAAGAACTAGGGTCATTTAGTCCGGAAGAGAAGACTGAAGGGGGACTTGATAACCCCCTGAAAGATCTTCAAATACCTGAAAGGCGATTACCGAGAAGATAGAGATGGGCTTTTCACTCAGGCTGTAGGAACAGGAGAAGCAGCAATGGCCTGAAGCTGCAGCAGAAAAATTTAGGTTGGAAATTAGGAGGAACTTTTGGACTAGGAAGATGGTCAAGCAACTGGAACAGCACATGTAGATAAATTGTGGAATCTCCAACTTTGGAAGTTTTTAAGAGCAGGTTAGACAGATACTTGGCTGGGAAGGTTTAGTCAGGAATGCTCCTGCTTTGAGCAGGGGGTTGGACTAGATGACCCTATGAGGTCCCTTCTAGCCCTACTTTCTTAAGATTATAATAGTTAATGTCTTAAGGGCTTTGGAGACAAAGCAAATTCACAATAAGAAATGTGCAAGACAAAACTCAGTCTCATGCTCTGCATTTCCTGATCTGGCTGTACAAGAAATTCTCCCTTGGCTCACAAACACAGCGAACATCTTATTTTAATTTATGAAGAATTAAGTTAAGTTAAAGGAAAATTAGGGTACCCAGAACAAAAAAAAAATGGAGACAATTTTTGATGGATTAAAAGACAAGCAAACAAAAAAGAACCCCCTTCAGAATTATTTGTCTATGGTTATCAAGGGTTTTTGAGATACCTGTGGTTCAGACTGCAGGGATCTTATGACTAGTATTACTCTCAACTTGTAAATTTGTATCAGTTAACACTAAACAACAACTTCCTCACTCTTTACACTTATGTTCCTTAAAAAGATAGCTCACACATTTTGTACAATTAAAAATGTGCCCTTGATATTCATAAACTACCAAGGCTCACGGTTGTAAAAGACCTACCATAAGAAGGTAAGCATACATCTAAAAAAGTAAAGTCCCACTCCTGTAACCGGATACATGTATAGGTAAGAATCTATCTTCTGAATCAGCGCTTAAGTAGACAGCCTACAGCTAAACTGGAGTTGGGGAGGAAGTAGGTAGGATGGATGGGAATACCAATAGAATGAGGGATGCAATGAAATTTTAAACCATTCCTAAGCAATTGTTTATGTTATTCTTTTTTAAACCTTTGCTAACTTTGCTTAATGCCTTTAGTAAGTACTAAAAGTTTAAACAGTTGTAAGACTCAGAAGATTTAACACATCTGCATGGTGGATTCTGTACTTTAGGCCTGGATGTCCCATAGCAAAGACCTGTATAGAGATCCATTCAAATTGCAAGGTTCAGACTTTGAGTCCAATACTTCAAATATCTTTCTGCAACTCTGCTCTGGACAGACCTTTTTACCCATCTTCCCCTAAGAGAACAGCCTCTTTTGTTTTCCTAAGAGAACAAAAGCTCTTTTGCTTTTAAATGTCTAATATCAACTAATATTTTGCTTTTAAATATCTAATATCAACTACATATCTAATAATTTTAAAATGCAGTCATAAATTCTGTCCAATAAAATGTCAGAAATACAGATTAGTCTGTAAACATGTTGGAACTTATTCATCAGGTAAATTCTCCAATTCAGTTAATGTACAAACATTGTCTTATAATTCTTCTGCTTCATTACACCCCAAGACCATACACCTACTCAACATACAAGCAAGAATGTAAAAAGATGAAGGGAACCTTGGACTGAGTTAAGGGATCTGAGGCCATATGCTGCAAATCAGAAGATCTGCAGTGTTGTGGAGCTGCTGGAAAGCAGCAGAGTATAAAATCTTGGTAAACCAAAAATAGCATATGAATACTTCAATGTATTGTCTCTGTATTCAGACTGAAGTGTGTTATTGGTACAGAAGGAGGAGAGGGGAAGAAATCAAACCAACCTGTAGGAACTCACCTGTCTTCCTCTGCATAAAAGTCACCCTAAACTGCAGGCTTAACAGCTTCTTATCCACTGGTTTACAATTAGAGATGTTTACCCAGAAGTGATGGTACATGTCTCGGGGCTCAGGCAGTGGCTCATCTTCACGGCGCACAATTTCTTCAGCCCTTGGTTTCTGCTCCTTTATGTTCACATAGGCACGCCCTGTCTCGCAAGCAATACCCATTCGGTCCTTGGAGAATGTGAGGTGGGCAGCTTGCTTTCTGGGGACCGTAATATTCCAGGAGACAGTGACATGAGGAGGTAGACCATCGTACCAGTTAGGGGTCTGTAAGTAAACTTTATCTTCTGGGTCTGGGGTCACAGTGAAAATGCATTCCTCTATAGTAAAGCAAAAGATAGAGAACATATACAATGTGGCCAGTGCTCTCAGCTTTCTCTTTATGCATATTACATGACTTGGCCACTCTTTGCTAAAATGAAACGTGTTACTAACAGCCAGCAACTAACAACAGCAAGGGAGACTGCTGTTTATCAATAAATGCTTATCAGTTATTGTATCTGTAGGTTTCATTCACCACATCTTCCCAGGAGCTCCCTAACCACAACCCTGAGACCAAAGTTTTCTTTCAGACTTACAGAGGGAGAAGTTCCTCAGTGATTCAAAAGCTCTACCCAAGTAATGATTATCAGGATCAGGGCCTGGGAATTTTAACTCATTACTACTTATTAAAGGATGTCGGAAATGAGGTGAGAGAATAGATTACTTCCTTACCTTTAATAAATGGCACAAAAGACATTTTCAGATCCTGATTAACAGACTCATTGAGGAATCTTTTGCCAGATGTTCTGAGGGTGATGGTGATATTGTCTCTCATCTGAATCTTTTCAATCGCTCCCCCAGGACAGAATACCCCAAGGTTTAACTCCTTCCTCTGAGTTGTACTGATGATACCATAACTATAGCTTGCATTGCACTTCAGCTCTGAGACATGTTGCTGAAGCTTCAAGGATGGAGATACTATTTCCACATTGATCCCTTCTGGAGCCAACAGCTTCCAAACAAATCTATCAAGTCGGATTGGCAGCTGGGCAACGGATGTAGGAATAGTGAGGGCGTACCATTTCCTATGGCAGAATCTGATATCCCAACAGGCTGTAGTCAAAGACACAAATTATAGATAAACTCTTTACAGAGAATAAGAACCTATGGAAACGAAGTTTCCCCATGAAGCGCAGTAGTTAGTTTTGCATACATACACACACACACCTCCCTTGTTTTCAAGGCAATCTGCATTTAAAGTACCAATAGAAAATAGGATTTAAAAGTGTAAGTCTTTAGTTGAACACTGGGGGAGATGAGACTACATAAAACTCTTCTTAAGGTATGCTAAATCCTGTTCTTCAAGTAACAAGACAAGACAATTTTGTCATACCTATGGTTTTTTCAGCTGTGATCTTCAAACGCTGCAAGTCATTGCACAGGAAGGAAATTCTGTGTACAGTGCCAGCCATTAAAGTCAGATTATGGTCACAGGTTCTAGGATCTTTACAAATCAAGCATACGGGCTCAAAAGGCAAACGGCCCTCACTAGGCATTACATTTGGAAGGATGGTCATAATGAGATTCCTCTCTTTGCTTAAGTCAATGAAGTAGGTTACATCTGAAATGAAAAAATGATACAAAATAAATCAAAACACAGCTATGATAGATGTGGCTATCTTAAAACTTCTTTTGCTCATCTCCCTTCAAGTAAAACAAACTATTGGAATTACTTTTACATCAGCTGAAAAAAAACAAAACCCTTTATTTTACTCTATTTTATGAAATACAAATCTAGACATTAGATACTAAATTGCTAAATCCAGATAACACATTGCTGTTCCAGTTTATGGCGTAAACAAACCTATTTGAACAGAGCTCAAGTCCGTTTACATCTTTTCAATCCCACAGGGTTAATATTATGTTAGCTCCTTCTGATCAGGTTAGATAGTAATATAAACAGCTCACTAACAATATACAGGGCTTAGTGAATTTAAATCTATCAAAGTGGCCTAGTGAATTTTCTACAAAGCAGTGTGAATGTCACCACAAAGAACAGTGGACAGAATACTAGACTGAGACACGGTTCTGTGGTCAACTCCGCGAGATTTCTTGCGTGATCCATCTCTGTCTGCATTCCTTTGGGTAAAATGGGGATCCTGGTTTCTCACTTATATACAGAGGGCTGACATCTGTGGACGAAAGCTGCTAACTACAGAGTACCATTACTATATAGCCGATTAGATAAATTGAGTTCTCTCTGTCACTCACCATAAATGATAATCATACTGTTAGGAGGCAAGGATTTCTTAGGGTGATCTCTTTTACTGGATGAACGGTACGGTTAGGATAGAGTTAAATAAGCTTTTGAAAGCAAGACACATTGTTCCGATTTTTGCAAAGGACTGGAAGCTCTTTTCTGTGATTTTAACTGTTTGGGATGTGCTTTTATTTTAACCTCTAAAAAAGACAAGCACAAATCAACAATAATAAGAACATGGGAGACAGCTGCAGTATTTTATTATACTTATCAGACCCTCTATTTAATCCATAGTTAGTATGTTGCTTGCTAACTGATAACTAAGGTCAAACCAGTCTGGGGTGGTTTTGCACCTGGCCAGGAACCAGACAGTTAATGGCTTCAGATAAGCAGTTAACTTAAAAAAAAGGAAGAGAGACTTTTATTGTTTATCCCAGCTATTCTCTGATCACCAGACTGGTTGGTAAAAAGGTGGGTGGGGAGGAACCAAACAGGGAAAATGAAACAAAATTTAGAGGAGTTCAAAAGTCTAAGCCCTGAAATGGAGGGGAAGCAGATCTGCAGAAAACACAACTAGAACCTGAGCCCCAGAACCAGCTGGAAGGGTTCACCTGGAATAAGTGAGTTCTACTTGAGTAACAAGGAACTCAAGGAAACAATAAATTTGAGGCAAGCAGAATATCTAGCCCTTCTATGACTTAGCCATTTTTATTTCCTGCTTTCTCTGTTCCTATAGATAACTGAATGACGTTTTGTTTTGAAAAAGCTGTCTGTTTGGTAATCACTGCATTTGCCTACTTGATCCCAGCTCCTGAAGAAAAGACTCTCAAGCAGATGTTACAACTAACCTGTTAACTGTGTCACAAATATTAACTCTGCCACATGTTCAAGGAACTAATGGTGCAACAAAACATGAACCCAGCCATAAAAATATTCTACAGAAGATGAGCAACATTTTTGTGGCTGGTGTTTCCATCTCATCATAAATTAAACATGTGGCAAGGTAACCAGAGCCAGCTCATAACTTCAGTGTGGTCCTGGGCTGGGAACAACAATCAAATAAATGACTGTCAGCCCCAGCCCTATGCAGTCCCAAGGCAGGGGCTATAATGGCTGGTCCCAGCCCTGGGACCACATGGGAGTCTTGAATGGCCCAGAGGCCATGTTACCAAAACAACTTGTGCCTTTTCGAAAGCATGGTTAGTAAACAGACCACTGCAGCTTGGGAACCCAGTCTGAAAGTGTGACAATTCATAGGATGCCACTCAGAAGTGCATTTGCCAAATCTGACAAATAACAAGGATGCCCAAAGAGGATAAAAATTGTTTTAAAGTACAGCTAATTTAGAAAAGTCATAGTAAATGGTCATCCATTAAAAATGGAAAGCTTTTCCTTTCCCCAACAACACTCCTTAAAATATTTTTTTTTTTTTTTTATTGGAATCAGCTCTATCAGTCCCGTATCAGCCATCTGATATGGTAAAAAAATCTGAAGAATTAAGGACTTTTCATCTACTGCAAGGCTGCCTTCACTTCAGACTCGCAAGTAATTTCTAAGTTTGTTGAAAAATGAGCCGAAAAAAGTTGTCTGGCTTCCCAAGAGTCCATCAAGCTCAGCTAAATAAATACCCAAGAAGGTCCCAAAGGGGGCAAAACAGCTATATATGGTAAATTTGCAAGTCTATTTAAAGGTCATCACAATTATGTAGTTTAAAAAAGGGCTTCTATTTTTCTAATCCACTTCTTTACATCTGACATTTAAAAAACACACAAGGCTGTGAGTGACTAGCCATAATTAGAGATTTACAATTATCACTCACTTCTGTAAACCTTAGAGATCTGAAAGAACTGGAATTTCTACTCTACAGAAACGTTTGCATTACTGAGTACTTTTGTTTCAAATTAAAACAAAAAAACTGGCAATTCAAAGTTTTGCCACAATGCAGCATTTTTATAAGTGTTCTCTTTTGAAAGAGCTGAAATGGCATTTTTGTGGAATTCCAGACCAGCCTCCTGGGAGCCTGGGAACCAAGCAACAGGAAAGTGGCCCAGCCCAGCCTGCCTACTTGCTTTCCACAGATAGTTATGAAGGAACCAATGCATTCCCATGAAACACTGCCATTGTGTAGCTCAGCATTTTCAAGCTGAAAATTGTTCTATCAGAATATTTTCAACAACTAGTAGTAAAATCCATTAGCTTCACCAGTCTTCAATCAATCAAAAAGTGTTCAAATAAAAAAAAGTTGCCTACAAATTTCTTTCCATCTCCTGCAAATCATACCCAGAATTCCCTGCCCTACCACTTCTTCCCCTAGAATCTCTTTTGTGTGCATACAGAAAGGCTGAATCTGTGGCCTATCTGGACAACTTTGGATCCAGGGTAGATAGCAGTCCTAGAATCTGTGGGCCCTCTCAGAGAACGTCCTGCTTGCAATTTCTGTCTCAATGTAGTACCAAATTGGGGGATATTGCTTCAGCTGGAAACGGCTATTTTTCCCTGGGATGCAACAGTAAGCACAAAAGATAACAGAAGAACTTATCTTAGGGCTTGGGGCCACTTCAGTGTGCAGATACCACTGTATTTTTAACTGCATTTAAAGTCTACAAATCAGTTCCATACAAATAGACTTTTATGTTAACAAAGCAATTTCCATATGGTTTAAGTGGTAGGAGAAAGATGTAGTTGGAGCTTTTGAAGGAGGTTTTATATATCTGTGATGGGGTCCATGGATCTCATTCAAGACTGGGAAGGAAAAGGGCAATTGGAGAACTGGCCACTATGCAGTCAAAATATGGATTTAAAAAAAATATATCTCCAGGAGCACTCAGGGGTCATTTCGGCTGGCAGCTACTCTGGTGGAAGCTGGCCAGCTCAAGATCCAGAGAGACTAATGGCAGTGAAGGCCACATACCATAGGACTGTAGGAGAAACCTAATGAAGTTACAGAACAGCCAAAGAGCTTAGTCCTAGAGAGACTGCTAAAGGACTATATTTGGTAAGGCATTTTTAAGCTAAACGCTGAGCAGGAGAGTATGTCTCTGGCCTGAGGGAGGAAGTGGGTGGGAAGAAAAGGGAGCAAATCCCTGACAAAACTACATGCATATAAAACTAAAAATCACTTGTAAAATCTATGAAGATCTACTAATCTTATTTAACTTGTATCTGAATTTAAATAAAGTAAATATAACCAGGTTTTCTAGGTTATTATCTTGTCTGCTGGACAATAAATATATTAAAATTCCACTTTGCAGTCCAGTAAAAGATGGATAGAGACAAGTTGATTAACTGAGTATAATGCTTTTACTCTGTCTGGATTCCAAGATGCATTGTACACTAAATGTAAGCAAATGTGATTTGTTAAATACAAATTTCCTCTGGGGCCTTAGCAGAATTCACCACTCATACGTGGAGCCAGACCAGACAGTAAAACAACATCTATAAATAAACAAGACACTTTTGACCTGCTGTAGTCTCTACCCTGATGCATCACTTCTAGGTACAGCTCCCTGCTGAGATGGCTCTCTGGGACTCTAATTAGCTCCAAAGTGACAATTTTTAAATCTGGACTCTTATTCACTAGGAATTGTTCTTAACTCACTGATTCACTTCAGACGGAAAAATGTCATGTTATTTTCCCAATCTCTGCCAACACAAAGTTGAAACCCTATCAAGGTTGCATAACTTTATAGCCTCTAATCACCTAATTCTGACTTGCTGTAGGTTATGAATAAATTGTCAGCTCTTTACAAAAGAGACATTTGCATATCTTTCCAATGTACATCCTTCCCATGCACTCCCAGTTGCACACTGCAAACCCAGTGAAAGCCAATGAGATGGTCTTGACAACAGCTAAACAGAGATGCCCCATAAAAAGGTCTATGTCTAATCTAAGGGTGGTCAAACTGTGGCCCGCCAGGCTATTCTATCCAGCCCATAAGGTCCCTAAAAAAATTTAGAAAATTAATATTTATCTGCCCCTAGCTGCCTGTCATGTGGCCCTCAATGACTTGCTAAAATGCAGTAAGTGGCCCTCCACCCAAAATAATTGCTAGCCCCTGGTCTAGCCCCTCAATGTTTTCTTCAAGCTATCTAATATCACTTCTGCCTTGTCTAGATTAAGCTTCACTGCCAAATTTTTCTCAACCCTATTCCTACCTTGACAAACCATCATGTAAATCAGAAGCTCTGTGCAAACTAGATCAAATAAAAAGCCAGTGTATTAGTGGAGAAGAACCTACTGCTAAAACTACAGGTAATACTCTTCATTATCTCCAAAAGGGACTTTACATACACAATGAGCAACCTAGATAATGACAGAGTTCTGCTACCCTGCTTGGAAAATTTGGAAATATCTACTGCCTGTAAGTTTTCCAAGTAAGCATCAAGCATTTGGGAGATAGTGACCTCTCTCAATATCCAACCCCATACTTTATATCTACACAAAGCTACGAAAAGTTAAAAATGAGACTAAGGACCTAGTTTGGAGATCATGAAGTGCAGCTCTCCAAAAGCCAATGTGCATTTCCATAAACACATTCTGCTATCATGAAGGCAACTTTCACATCACATGGAAGAAATAGAAAATTCTTCACAGTAACTACAATCTGTTAAGTACGTGCAAGTTTCATGGACCCACTCCTCACAGCAAAGAACTGTATCTTATTGTCTGAGCCGTACTCTACATGATCAAGCTGTATTCTGCCTGACAAGGAAAATTTGTTGAAGGGGAATGACCACCACTACTTGATGGATGCTACAATGAAAACTTAACAAGGTTTATCAACCTTCACCATAGCATAGGTCTTCAAAAATTTTTTGACTACAATCATTTGGACTTCAGACACAAAATTCACACCAAAAACTGTCTTCTCTACAAGCTTCAGCTATCATATCCTAAGGATACATGAGAATGGCAGGGGAAGGACATGTAGGAGACACATTAATAATCTGTTTTACTGGATTACCTATGTCCTACAAGGCCTAAGAGAATGGTCCATAGTCAGTATTTTCCCTCCTAGACCACTGAAACTTCATGAGGAATGGCCAGTGAAGTAGCTCTGCCTCATAAGTAAGAATAAAAACTAGACATAGGCTCAGTCTGAAAAAGGTTCAAAGACCATGATGAAAATTTCCTCTAAGTGAAACTGGAGAACTGAATTATGTTAATTTCTACCAATAAAGACTAAGCCATCAGGAGAGTACCGCTGCTTTCATGAAATCTTGAACCAATCAAATAGTCATCTACATGACTGCTTAAATCATTCAGGGTAAAGCATGCAGATTTTCACACCCACAGACACAAGAACTTCAGCCAGTTGAAAAAGAAACAGCAAAAAAACAACAGGTAGTTGATATACTACCACATGGATACTACTAATATGGGACTTCCAAACAAGGCCACCCAAGTTCCATATTCACAAAGGAGGAAAGCTTCTATTGTCCAAGGTTGAACAAAACAGAATGACTAGTTCACCTCTCCAGCTCCCCCTTGACTCATGCTGAGCCAGTCAACATCTGAAGGCAAACATACAGGCAAATACACACCCCACCAACAGCTTGTCAGGCCTCAAAAGTGTGTTTCAAGTCAGAGGCCTCAGATATTTACAAACGTTGACAGGGTTTGTCAGCTTCAGTTCTTGCATTCATTCATTGATGGATTAAACCACCACAGAGCCCCTTGTAACTTATTCTAAAAGAGAGGTCCAGGTTACTAATCCAAAAAAGCCTCCTGATTCTTAATATGCCTCTGCCATTTTCAGAAACAAATAGCTATAATGGAACAATAAAAATTAAAATTCCATTCAATTAAGTGCCAGTCACAAAATTACAAAAGCAAGAAACTAAGTACCATATATTTCCAATGGACTTCAGTGTCAGCTTATTACATTTTATTTTAGGCAATATAACACGTTGTCTGTAATTAACTACACAGAAATTTGATCAAGATAAATTTGTAGGTACACTGACAATTCTAACTAAATGTTCTGTGTTAAATTTTCAACTGTTTTAGTATTTGGACAGAGTCCAAAACTCAGTGCTTTAGAAAATCCCAATTGGCGGTCCCTCCAAAAGCACTACATTTCACAAACCAAACCTTCTTTGCCTAAAAGTTTGACAAGCTTGTCCCTTCTTGCATGTGCCTATGAAGTCAGTTTTCCCTTCTGAAGTCAGTCTCTGTGAAAAAGCCATGGGCCACATGCTCCTTTGCGATAAGGTTCAATTAATGGTGTACTTGGAGTTCAGAATATGGACTATAAAAAGTAATCACTAAAGCCCATTGAAAATATTGCCTGTATAACAAATATATAGGCAACATATGATGACTCAAAGCCCAGATTGTAGCAACACTAGATTAAAACATTTTGATCTTTTTTGGACACTGAAAAGAGATGACTATTAATTCCAGTCAGTGCTTGGGGATGAGGGATATAAAACCTAGTGCCTAACCTCCTCTCTCGAGTGACAAATGACAAGGAACAGCAAGATCCCTACATGTTCAAATACTTCTATTAGGGTTAGAGAACAAGGTTCATGTAGACATCGTAGGGTTTTTTCCACTAATGGAAGGTACTCTGATGGCACAGTGATGGGAATAGCAAAGATCTGAACCGTAGGGGGAAGGGTTAGGGGAACAACCCTCCCCCCCAACATAAAAAACCAAAAACCTGTAATAATACTGAGTATTACTAAAAAAAGAAATGCAAGAGGCAAGGGTTTACTGGGGTGATCTCTCATCATCCCAACTATGCAGTTGATGCAGAGTTAGACAAGCTTTCAAACACAAGACGTTCTACTTGCACCTGAAAGCTTAATTAACGCTATCCCAACTATGAAGTTGGTTCAATAAAAGACATAACCCTAAGAAGCCCTTACCTCTCTCATAATTACAGGGCCATCATGGCTACAACATCACTCTTACACTACTAAAAAAGAAATAATGCTTAAATCACATATTTACTTTCCCACCTTTCTTACTAATGATTTGCATACGAACGGACCTTGATCTGCGAGGCCAAAGCGAAATTAATAATGTAGTAGTGAGTTCCAATTTCTGGCTCCCCTCTATTACCAGCATGCAGCAGGAAAAGAAAGACCACTAAGCGTCAGATTCCATTCCACCTATTAAGTACCCAGTCATCCTATTCTACCCAAGACTCTGAAAAACCATTACAGCACCTAGTCTGTAACCTCCTTTCTCTCAGCCTTAAGACTAAATCACCAAATAGCAGCGAGTAGAAAGACAGCCCCTCCACCCTCCCCTATTGCCACTCTTTATGCTAGCCATTTTGCGGGGACTTTAAAAAAACGAGAAATAAGAACATACTTCGGGCTCAATCTATACTGACAGCAATGTTCCATGACTGGGATGTTCCCAACACACAGCCTATGTACTCCCCATCGTGCACTCCAAGCCCAGTGGAAATCAGTAAGGCGTGCTTGACAGCAGCTACACAGAGATGCTCCAAAGCCTTTTCACCAGTGCATTTCCAAGTTTGGAATATGCAAGCAAGAACTGGTTGGTGGGGGGTACACAGGGCCATCCCAGTTGCAGTACATGGCTGCCATTGTGCAGTCATGCCCTTAGGTGCCCAAACTGGTGGGAAAAGGATCTTACCCCTAAATGTTTGACTCACACGCATGAAAATAAAACTCTCAGGATACACCTAAACCTTGATTACTATACTGGAACATACAAGGCCTAGTGAGTGGCCTGAACCAAACCTCAGTCAAAGAAAAACCTTCTACTAGCTTTAGTGACAACTGAATCAGAACCCTTGAGAGAAGATGTTGTTTGAAAAGGTGCTTACTTATCACAGAGTGCAAGATGTGACGCTCTGAATTTAAAAACACGGATTTGAAAACACACGCTGAAACGTGGCACGCATGTGCGTGTATATATAAAGACAGAATGATCTCTGTTAGCTTCAATTTCAATTTTCCATGAGAGACAGTATACTACTCTTTACCCCTTCTTGCAGGTTATGGAATATGGTTCACCTTGCTGCAATGAAACCTCCTGACACCTAGCACAGAAACAGAAACCTCGCAAGGTTGCTAAGCAACCTGCTTACTGAAACTCAGAAAGGGTCCAAAGTTCAAAGATTCCTACAGCAGCCAGTCAAAAAACAGTATTCGCCTCTAAATGTGCTGGTTGCGACTCAGGGCTGATATTTTTAAACCAAAAGCAGGGAAGGGTTTGTGTAAGAAACAGGGGGCGGAAATCAGCAGAGAGAGAGGAAAATGGTCAAACAGCTACTTACTTTCTTCATTTTGAGGATGTTGAACAATGACCTGAAACAGCAAACGGAGGATCCCAGGGTTTTGTGCATCTTGATCGCAGCCTTGTAGCGACAGGTGGAAATCACCAGCAATATTGGCGGGCTGTGTGTCACTCAGTTTAAACACCTCTGGGTTACTGATCGAACCAGGTAAGTAATACTCCACCCTTTCCTCTTTCCTCTCACAGTTGGAGAGACTATAGTTGTGGAAGAAAACACTTGCTCTGAGGTTAGACGGGACAACAAACTGCCAAGTCATCAGTTCATCTTCTGGGAATCCCAGAGGGTAGTTTGGAGACATCAGAGTTGCAGAAGACGCTTCTTTAAAAGTAGATTCAATAATGCACAATCCTGTTATGGGAAAAGGACAGACAGGCAGCAGGTTGAAGAAAACAGAGTAACGTGTAAAGTAATAGACAACAATATTTTTATTTGAAAGTACTATTTAACATCTCAGCAACAGGCTAAACTATAAAAGAAAACAAAAAGTGCATATTTAAATTGGTGACATTGCCCTCTGTTGGCTGATCCAAAGAACAAGCATAAAGAATCAATGCTTTCCAGCTGGAAGCAGGCTCTTAGCCTCTTTAGACCCCAGGTGCCCCTTGGAAAATGCCAGCTGTTGTTTTCCCTCATCTTTTCACAATAGAAAAAATAAAAGCGCAATTCTTCTGTTGCTAAGAATTCAGATACACCACTCAGCCAGACTGGTTTTAACACCATGAATTCCTATTTGAAATCTCTCTGGGTTCATTTTGTGACTCATGTTTCAACCCCTAGCCAAGGCACTTCACAATACCCTTGAAAGGATCACCCTGGTTGAGAATCACCATTAATGCCTGTAATAAACAGTCTAGCATTTTTTGGAGATGAAGGATTCCAGTTCTTGTCTTGGCTTTTTTTGGGAGGAAGTACATGATTTGTACATGTGCTGCTTAACAAGGTGAGAGGAGATTCAAAATAGTTGAAGAACTTAAGTATAGCTTTTAAAGCAGTATAGATGTCTTAAATCTCAGAATTTAAGATATTTAACAAGGGTATCCAAGGCAAAAGTCTCAAGTATGTGTTTGGTAAATGTGATATCTTTTATTAGACCAACTGAGTAGTTGGAAAAAAGTTCTTACCAAGCTTTCAGGCACAGTGACCCTTTATCAGGCATAGGAAGTCACTGCTAGTCTCAGACTCTGACCAATATAGCTACAACCAAAAACCCAGCAAATGTGTTTGTGCATTTATATTGTGTTCATGCAAGCCTCAAATACATGATGGTATTTGAATCTTGGCTATGGGGGTCATATAACACCCTTTACATACGGATTAAACCATCTCCTGGATAACAGGTATAGGAAGCAACTTGCTAGAGAACGGTGATATTCTAGGCCACAAGTTCTCCAACTGTGGTACTCATGCCCCTGGGGGTATGCAAGACACCTCTGGGGGGGACGGGAGGGGGTACATGGGAGAAATTATGTAATGGTGGATTTAGTTTTCATCATCATCATCATCATCAT
>JAGPOW010000261.1:185665986-185682287 GCA_030014935.1 Caiman crocodilus
ATAATAATAATAATAATAATAATAATAATAAATAGGCATTTAAGGGATTCAGCTATAAAACATATACTGGCAGGGGGATGCAGGCAGTTAGTAAATCTGGAAGGAAGTATGCAATAAGAACAAGTTTGGGAACTGCTGTTCTAGACTCATTGAGGATGTTCTCCCTGTGCTGGATGTCAACACCTGGTCCTTTCTACAGCTTCCATGTGTAGTACTGCAAAAGTGATTCTAGCCAATGTAGATGCACACACAAGGTGTGCTTTTGAAGAACTGACAAAGACCATGACATTCAGAGAAAGAGTGAGAACTCTTCCTTGAAAATAGTCATCAGGAGCTGGATGAGTAGCACACAGAGTGTGTCATGCTTTGTTTGTACAAGTTGCACATTACTGAACAGGATAAAGGCAAGATACTGTACAATGTTTGTGGAAACAAGACCAGGCAGATTTGTGTGCCTCCCAGGCATTCTTCTCCCAGTTTCCTGAACTGAAATTTAAACCCAAGGAATTTAGCAACTTGGGATATTTTTTAAACACCGCAAACCACAGCCAATGAACAACTGCCCATTCTGATTAGCTTGTAATTCATGGATCATTATTCTTAATAAATACTTTCTTTTTTTAAGCCTCAGAAAGGTTGGCCTAAAGAACAGATTGGATAATATTGTTAATATTCAAAATGGAGACTTGTAAAGTTTTACAAATGATAAAGTGAATGGAAGTCAATGAAATGAAGAGAACAATTCATCTTACAAAAATAAAATAAGAGGATAGCTAGGAGAGGGGGAAGGGAGGATGTTAGGGGTATAATTGCAAAACTACAAGTTGAAAACAATGGTCAATGGAGAAAAGGAGTACAGCTGAAATGTTCTAGAAACATTTAGATGGTTGTATGGCAGCGTGGATAAAAATCAGTGATTTTTTAAATTAAAAAAATCAGATTCTGTTTATTTAAATCAGATTTTTTTATTTAATCATATTATTTTAATTTTTGTTAAGATGCTTTTAAACAAAATTAACCTATATAAAGATAGTTTTAAATTGAAGGTGTGTTAAAACATATTCCATATCATCATGGAATAGGGATTATCACTTCTAATTATATACTATTTGAGGCAATATATTCATGTAACCTTTTTAGAAAAAATTTATAAATAGGTCACAACAGGCTATGGATTGTATTAGGGACCCAGTCTTAGGGAGTTCCCAGGGGCTCCTCCATAGATTACTAAAGAGTAAAGAAAAACATTTTACCAAATGGGACTCAGTGTGCAGTTTAAGTCTCTCTGTGACGCTTAGTTTCAGTTCTCAAACTAGATTTGTCTCTCTAAGAGATAGCATCCTTGTTAACAGCAGCATATAGAGATAAGAGACAACAGACTTGATTACTTACTCATCAGCCCTATTGTCTCTGCAAGTTTGTGTACACAGAGTCAAGCCCTCACTTCTCTCTAAGCAAAGTTTCAAGAAGTTAAGCGAATAGAGGATTGTTGGGGGTAGACTAGATCTGGACAAATAGAAGGAGTCTGGAGATAAATGCAAGGACAGAAAGGCAGTAGAAACAAAAGAGAAACATTTTGAGCAGAGTATTCCAGAACTCTTGAGGGATAAGCCTCTGAGTATAGCCTTCCCATTGATTTAAGATCTAGTGAAAGAATGATACGGTAGAAGGGAAGACCTATCATGGAAGCAGGCTTGCCAGGCTATAAAAGAGATCCTGTTTGGGAATATTTTAATAAAGTTCCTCCACCTGTGGCTAAAACAGGCATGCATGCAAAATGTAAACAGTGCAACAAAGAAATGTGAGGTCTGGTTGCCTGAATAAAACAGCATGAGAAATGCTCCTTCTCAGGACAAAGTTGCTTTGAAGATGATGAATGGAACAATGATTAAATTAAATTAAGGTTTCCTGACCAGTGATTTAAATCCATTCAATGTAAATCAAACCCACCCTGTTGTACGATGGACTAGGATGTGGGAATGTAGATAAAACTGGAAACTGCAACTAATAAAACCAAAAAGGTAATGTAAATTTATTGACTTTTTCCTATTTCAGGTTACACAAGAACAAAAAAATAAAATAACAACATGCATGCATCTCTCTCAAGCTTCAATACAATTGCTGATTACAACTGGAATTATGTAAACAGTATACTGTACCTACTTTTTATGGAAGACCTGTTTGCTATATTGAAGCCAGAGGTGGTGAGACTTGCATTCCATGGTATCTGTAAAGACATGACAACTCCTCCCTGCACCTTGACCCGAGACACGGAGCCATTTCTGCAAAAGGTTCCAATGTTGACAGTGGTGGTGTCAATACAATTACTGATATTGTAAGTGATTAAATCTGGACAAGTCTCTGATGGTCCAATCTGCCTTAACCATGGAGTAGAGAATTTCAGCTGCAGTCCAACCTTTTTATTGGCTTTCACATGCCAAATGAAGGTCTTGTTAAGGCGAGGAAGCCCCGATGGCAAAAGGTGAACATCTCCAAAGGGGCACAAGCCCATTATGCAATCTAAAGTACACAAGCAGAAAACAGCTAATACATACAAGGTTGATCAGTAGGGATCTTGCTGTTTTTCCTTTCTTTTCCTTCTTATCTAGTTCTGTAAAGGACTTCCACACCAAAATTAAACTATGCAAGGTCCTGTCTCTAATTTAACAGCTAGCAAATGCGAACCAGAAACCTTTTTAAGAAAAGAAACTATATGTTTAATATGCTGCTGTTCAGTCCTTAAGAGCTGAAACAGACTCAACTATCTTGAGTGTTCAAAAAACTCCAAGAGTAAAGCTGCATCTCTCCTTTCCTCCCTTCTTTTCCCCTTTACTCCCCAAACGTCTGCATAGATTTAAAATCAAGAAATTCTGAAAAGTGAATATACTTGGGATTCTTTTCATTGGCCTTCCAGTTTTGGAGTTTCTTTAAGGTTCATATTTTCAAGCATCTCACAACTTTGAGTGCTAGGAAAACTCTCTGAATGAACGTGAAGAATGGTGACTCCTACAATTGAGGCTTTTAACACCAAGCACAGCAAGACTCACATAAAAGCTATGAGAGTCAATACGATTGCTAGTGCTAGAAGCATTAGCCTCTAAACTCACCGATTACACAGATAGATATATGTGGTCCATGGCACAGGTTACATTTACTGAAAAATTAAAATGTTAATTATAAAAAGCAATATACCACATGATCATTAAATTTAAGATGCCAATAAACTGGCTAACCAGCCAAAAAGGTATTCAACAAAATCTGTGGGACATCTTTGTGGCTGCTTTATACCATCAACTGAATGCGTGGAATACCCCATCATTCCAATGCTGCAATCCACTGATTGTCAATAAGGACCTGAACAGCTTCCAGTATTGGAACCTGCCTGGGGGGGTGCCCTAGTCCTGATCTCCTAATCGTGGCTTGTTGGCACTGGGATGCAGGCTCATCAGGAGGCAGATTTTCTGCCTTGATCTGTAGTTCCTGCAGGATTACAGGGCAAAGTGTTTTAAGGTGCTGGGCCCCTGTAAACTTCATGGGTTTACAAGGGCTTAGCTGCAGGGCTGGGCAAAATGCAATGCAGGAGCCAGATGCAGCCCACCAGGACATTCTATCCAGCCCGCGGGCCCCTCCCAAGTTAAGAAAATTAATATTTGCCTGCCCCTGGCTGCTTGTCATGTGACCCTCAATGGCTTGCCAAAACTTAGTAAGCGGCCCTTGGCCTGAAATAATTGCCTGGCCCTGGCTTAGCAGGATTGCCACCTTACCTTGCAGCCTGCTTCAGCAGTACACACAGGTTTTAAAGGCCCCAGGGCACTGGTAGTCTGGGATTGAGGAGAGGCTCCCTAATCCCATGTTCGCACCATGTTGGGACCTTTAAAAACCACCACATGCAACCCAGATGCATATGCAGGTTTCAGACCTCCTGGCTCATAGGAGCCTTACAATTGGAGAGCCCTACACAGCAGCACTTGCAGTATACTGGGACCTTTAAAAACCAAGGATGAAGTACAACTGCATCTTTGGTTTTCAGATATCCAGGCATACCAGGACTTCAGGACTGGAGTGAGACTCTCCAGTTCCAGGGTTCTATTGTGCAAGCCCATGGGTTTACAGCAAATTGATCCCCAATGCTAATAATCATGTCTCTTGCACACCTGCTCATCTTGGCTTACCACCCTACAGCTGATCACCCAAGCTGGTCAAGGCTGCCCTGAAGCCTCCAGCAGGGCCTAGCCTTTTGCCCACACACAGGCACTGGAATCAGCTGATCCTCCAGTTTCCCATTATAAACCCCTGACCCATAACAAGAAGCATCTGAACAACAGGCCTCAATGTGTTCCCTTTGGCTTGTGCTCCAACTCTACTCTCTACTTGATCTCCTGGCTTCTTGACCCAACTTACTCTCTGACTGCCCAATCTCCTGGCTTCCTGTCTTGGCCTGTTCCTAGACCCTGTTCTGGCTCTCCTGGCTTCCTGACTCAGCTCTTCTCTGGAATCTGCTCATGCTTTGACTCCTGTTGGTACCTCAATTCCCAAGTGGCCTCAAACCTGGGCAGCCAGGACCTGGTGTGACAGTTGTTTACGCTACTTGCACTACACTGAAGTAATGTAATGTAATGGCTCAAAAATTTATTTTTCGGCTATCAGAAAACACCTGGGAAACCCCTAACAGAGCATGTGTCAGTCCTCTTAAGTGCTGGTCCCCACAGAAGATGGTAGCCTATTAGTCCAAACAATAACTCTAGTTTTTGAAGTGGAAGAAGTCTGTATTTTTTTTCTTCTTAGTATGCTTTTCCAAAAGCTTAAGAAATAACCCACAAAAATTATGTTAAAATCATTAAAGTGGTGAAGTCTAGCCCACAAAAGAATTAGAAGTTACCTGTACACCCTTAATTCATCTGCTTTTTGCCCATACAGTGTGATACACTTTGTAATTATACAATCACATGTAAAACAGTAGTCATCTTTGATCTTTCTGTGCCTTGACTTACCACACCCATATCTGACAAAGGTGCTCTTAAAATAAATTAATTAATACTTGTTGATACTTGTTAATCACTTGGCTAATAATTCCAATGAACAAAACAGAAAATAGCCAGTGAAGAAATTAATAATTCTGTCTTCTGAGAAGACAGTTTGAATATCATTTTAGCATACAACAAAGATAAATAAAAAAGTTTTAGGAGTTTCTCATTAAATTGAACACAATTTACCTTCTCTGCACTGAGGCAGGGATACTAGAAAAGAAATAATATGTGATCAGATCATTTGAGATTGTAGAAACAGTACATGTTTGCAAGGTGATAAATTAAGAGTTGTACTGGCAACCTGAAACATGCCTCATTGTGCATAATTTATCTTAACTCTTTCTGAAGTGCTTTTAAACTTTAGAAGTGAACTATTATTTTACGCTGTGGGCTAGAATTATACAGAACTCTGTGTATGCATTCTGTAGTTTCTACATTTCTAGTTTTCAATTCCAACTCAGTCCTTGGTAGATAGTTCACAAATGTCCAGTTCCTAATGCTATATAAGTACATCTCTGCTTTAATACTGTTGAACTATCAGAAGACTAAAAATTGTAAAACATCAAAATTTAAAGCAAATCTTACCTATATTCCTCTTGATTTCCATGCCAAAATATTTTTCTGGTGTTAAACAATCAAAATGAAATTGTTTTTTTTGCCCAGACATTATCTTGAGTTCAGTTACACAGTAAGTATGTGAGATACACATTTTACAAGGTTGTGGAGTAGAAGACTTGGGTTTAATTGTAATAGTGATGTTGTCCATAGAAGGAATGGAGATTTCAAGAGATCCTAAAGAGAAAAGTAAAACATACTTCATATTATTAAGCTGTATGAATACCAGCTAAATGTTGGCATGTCCCCAAAGATACTAAATTTTTAAATAGTAAAAATGTTCTTTAAAATTTGAAATGTTGAGTCAACATATAAACAGACAGACAGCTGAACAAAACAGGTGCAGGAAATCTGCCCAAAACAGTGGTCAAATTTGTTGGCAAGAAGAGAAACAGACCAAGTGAAGCATATACCGCATTATCCTGCCTTTGTTCACCTTTACTGCTGTCATCTTATTCTGTGTACAGTGAAGACACAGATGTTGGCCACCAAATGGACAATCACTATTGTCCATATTTTGGCTTTGGATCTATTATCTCTACCACACAATACACTACCAGTTTCCATGTTTGCAGGTAAACCTGAAGTTATGACTGAAATCAAGTATCACATTAGGCTGACAAATGAGAAAGTGAGTCTTAATTTGAATAACTGCACATAGCAGTCTTGCTAAGAGGCATATCTTCTGCAGCGTGAGTGCCTTCATAACCCAAAACCTGCACTTTTACTGACTAGACAAGTCTCAAGGGTACTAAAAAAACTTAATGGGAAAGAGGATCATACACTAATATACATTCATTAAGTCTTAGAATCCAGGGTATTCTTAAGGGAAACTTTACCCATAATGCAATTTAAATTTACTTAAGGAGATGCATCCTCTCCTATGCCCTCCTGCAAAGTAGATGTGTGGATAGGGAGTATCCCCTTACTTCCTCCAAGCAAGATGGCTGGCTGATAGATTTACAGAAAGGCGGCTTTCTCCTCTCCCACCCTTTACCAATGTTGCACTACATTGCTTGGGGACTGGGGCAGAACTAGCTCTGCCAGGAGGCTGTAACACTAAGTGGTCAACTAGCCTGTTCCCACTCTAGCTCTGCTGAACCATTGCCCTGCATCTTGCTGGCTGCCATACCTTGATGCTTTGATGGAACCATCAAGTACAAAGGAGGTGTCCTGAGCCTCAGAGCAGGGTTCCCTTGGCTCATTTGGCTCCACCCTTTTTATACTTTTTTAGGCCCTGACCCTCTTGGTCTAAGCTTACTTCACCTAGCTGCTACTTTCAGCCTTAGGTCCTCTTAGTCAGGCCTTGGTTTCTTGGTGCCCCTGGCATGGCTGGGAATTAAAATTCATGCCTGGGGTCTGAGCCCTCACACCACTCCCAGTCCTCCAGTCAAACAGAAACAAAATACAAGCAACCACTTCAAACTAAAATACCCCCACTCCAGGCAGTTACAAACAAACCCAACATGAACTGATATCATTTATCCCTTCTGGATCCTTGGCTTTGTCAAAAGAGAAAGGTGGGGGGGAGAAAAACCCTTTTGGTCCTTACCAAACAGGGTCCCCCTTACTAGTTTTGGGCACTACTGTGGTGCACCTGGGAGTCCTGCCTCCTCCCCAGTCAGGGTTAGAGGGCCCCTCCAACCTGAGGACAAGTCTACTCCCCTGATCCCATCACCTTCTGGTCAGCATAGCCCAGGGGTAGGCAAAATGCAACCTGCTGGCTGGATGCAGCCTGCCAGGCCATTCTATTCAGCCCATGGGATCCCTAAACAATTTAGAAAATTAATATGCATCTGCCCCTCACTGCCTGGCATATGGCCCTTGATGGCTTGCCAAGACTCAGTAAACAGCCCTCCGCCCAAAATAATTGCCCGCCCCTGGTACAGCTTATTGTCTGGTCTAAGCACAGGGACTGCTCGTTAATCTCAACTCTGCCATCTGCCTGCCCTTTGGCTCCAAACCCCTCAACATGCAGCCACTCCCCTGGGCAGAGGAGCGGCTGTTGCATGGACTTTACCCCTTCCCCTCTCCCTCTGCTATTTGGGGCTTCTCCTTGAAGGCCCTTGCCACTGCCTTTTCCCTGGGCCACAAAGACCCTTGTCAGTCCTGCTGGCCCTGAAGCATTCCTTCAGTACCAGGGCAAGGGTTCACTGTTTTAGGGATCCATTCAGAGAGCCCCCATATTCTTAGCACCTTATCTCTCTCTTCTGCTGAATCTTACTCATCTCTTAGGGAATATAACAGAAGAATGAACAGTCTGCCAGAAGAAACTGGGACTATCAGCAAAGGTTCAATCTCTAAGCATTGTAAGAGGCTGGGCGCAGTTCTAGTGCCACAACACTGAGTCCTACAAGATCTGAGGCTACGTGAGCCAGTGTCAACCAATAAGCCAAAACAAACCTCTAGACGAACTACAAACACATTCCAGTTCAAAAGATTAAGAGGCTAGTGTGGCAGTTAACATTTGCATAGCACAGCAGGAATGACTGATAACAACAGATAGTGCATGTACAATGTTATTCATGAGTGCAGGAAAGGCATGTCCAATGCATAGTGCAAAAGAAAAGGTGTTGTTAACATTTTCCGTTAAGAGCTGGATTTGATAAGAACCACTTGTGACTCAGAAGCCATGGTCCAAGTAACACTGCCCTACTACATGGCTATCTGATTTCTAAGCAGCTGGGAGCCATGCAGCATGCACCCCATGCCACAACTGGGCCAGACTAGCAAAGGCAGTGGGCTCCAGGGGCTGCACACCACTTGCCTCCCTCCCCCACTGCACTGTGTGCTTTGGTGCCTGTTCCCCACTGCACCAGGTTTCCCCACTGCACTGAATGCCTCAGTGCCCCTCAAAGAAGTCCTTTCAAATCGATATGATTGCTATTTACAATATAAATACATTAATGTAGCTATATTACTCATCTATAATTGATTGAGTACAAAATTCCGGGTTATTTTTAGTGAAAATAGGGTATCAGGCCTTGGTTCAGGAACCAATCCCCAATTTATAACATTGTTTCCTATGGGAAAATCGGTTCCAAGTTACAACGTTTCAACTTAAGACCTGGTTTTCAAGAACCAATTGTGTCCCAAGTCCGAGGACTGCCTGTATATAAATACAAAATGGGGAAGTGCTGACTAGGCTGCAGTACCGCAGAAAAGAATCTGGGTATTGTATTGGGTCACCAATTGAATAAAGCAACAATGTAACATTACAAAAAAGTAATACTGAGATTTACTAAATAGAAGTGTTGTATGCTATAGATATGTTCACAGGATGCGATTCTTCCTGTGTTCAGCACAGGCAATGCCTCCGCTGAAGTACTTAATCCAAGTTTTGGGCATTGCACTTCAAGACAGACAAATTGGAGCAAATTCAGAACAGCAACAAAAGTGACAAGTCTAAAAAACATGACATATGGAGAAGGGTTGGAAGAACCGAGTTTCTGTAATCTCAAGAAAAACACACTTAAGGTATTTAATAACAGGCTACAAATACATAAGGGGCCCTTATATCAATTGTGATCCATTGTTCTCCATTGAAGACAAATGTCCACTGAAGATAAAACAAGTAGTAGTGAGCTTATATTGCAACAAGGAAGCTTTAGGTTAGCTATCAGGTTGGATCACCTAACTACGAAGGTAATCAAGCATTAGAGCACATTAGCTTGAGAAGTTATAGCTTTAAGGGGGAGATTAGAAACATTTGTCTGAGGTGGTCTGGACAATGACGATCCTCCCCTAAGCAGGACTAGATGGTCCATCACATTTTTTTTGGTAGTATTTTTCCCATGAAAGCATAACTGATGTAGGTATAAAAGAGGCAGAACATTGCAATTTTTCAGTGATCTCCCATTCAGAATAACTTAGCATATGGCAGTAACTTGTACGAATTTAGCATTCAGTAAAGTACTATTTATACTGTTACCTGAGCAAGTGAAACTTGCATGGATGTCCATGAGGATTAAGCTAGGACTGAATATTGCCCCTGACATGTTGGGTTGGATTCAGCCTCCTGTTATTTGTTCCCATTGCTCACATTTACCACATCTCCTTGCTCCATTTAATCAGTGGGGAAACCACATGGACAGTGTTGCCAACTCTGAAACTGTTATTATGGTTTTAGTGCCGTACAGAGCCTTTCTTAAAGCTCTAGGTCCTGGAGTTATATGAACACACTAAAATCTCAGTTTTCATTAAAAAATTAACTTGCAGAAATGAGCCTGAAAACATGAAACCTAAAAGCCCCTATCAGGAATTCCAAGTATATTATTTTTAAAGACTCTTGATTTTTAAGCCAATCTCATGGTTTTATGGGGCCTGACGTTCACTTAATTCTTTCTGCACAAACTCCAAAAGCAAAATGAGCACCATTTTGTTTCTTGTAGCACTGCTAGCCCTAAGCTTAAGGATAATGAATCTAGCTGCCTAACAAATAAGAATTTCCTTGTTTTCTTAAAAAAGAAAGAAGAGATTTTTTTAAAAATGGTTTATTTTTTAGTTGAATGTTTCTGAGCCTTTAGGTCATATTTCCAAGCTGTCCTTTACAGCAAAAGGTATGAAGACTCTCATTTTTAAAATAACAAATTAAGCTGAGACTACTTAATCCCTCCAGAATCTGGGAAATTAATGGAAACACAATACTGTGAACCTTCATATAAAATGTTCAAAGTGTGGAATAAGTTCCCAGAATTTTTTTTTTTACATGGCAGTCACGCACAGAGGGCATTAACAAGGCCCGGTACTTATGAATTATGCTTACAAGAAACTTCTCCCTTGCTTGGAGAAATTTCTCCCTTTATGCTGACCATTTACATAAATAAAAGATCCTCTTCTCATTCTTTCTTCTTCTTACCTTCTCATGACACTGGTCCACACAAATAGCTTTTAGCTCTCCTTTGATTGACTCTAGAAATCTTAAAGTAGGATGCTTATATTTCTAACAAACAAGGGCTGAACAAAGGTAGTCTTCATAGCCATCAAATCTAAGATGATTAGTACTGGCTGTTTATGTATAGCAAAGTCCATCCCTATTCACTCATTGCCACATAATTTAAAATGCTCTCCTGAATTGAGGTACAAGGTACAAGCCTCCATTGTTATTTTAATAGATTTGTATTCAAGGTAATCTCAGAAACAGAGGCAGACTAGTACCCAAATATCCTAGGACTTGAGACCTGGGTCTAAATCCCTACCCTGACACAGACTTCCTTTCTGACCTGGAGCAAGAAATTAAATTAATGCTATATTAATTTGAATTTCACTTTCAAATTTGGGTTCACCGCTGACACTAAGGATCATAGGAGAGTAGGGCTGAAAGTGACCTCATGAGGTGATTTAGTTCAGCCTGCTGCTCATGGCAGGAGCATCCCTGGCTAAAACCATCCATGCCAGGTATCAGTCTAATCTGCTCTTGTGGAGTCTTCTTTCCTGGAAATTTTCTACTTCTCTAGGTAGCCTATCCCAATGCTTGCTCACCCTCAAAGTAAAAAAGTTCCTCCTAATTTCCAACATAAATTTCCTCTACTGTAGCTTGAGGCTATTGCTCCTAGTCCTGTCCCCTACCACCTCAGAGAATAGTTTACCTCCATCCTCTCTATAATTGCCTTTCAGATATTCAAAGACTGTTATCAGACCCCACATAACAGATCCCACCCTTCACTCTCTAATCTCAATCGGACTAGTTCCTTCAGCCTTTTCTCATAAGTCTTGCTTCCCAGGCCTCTATACTGGTGAAAGCCAAATAAATAATGCAGAAACAGCTGTCTTATTTTTGCTATGGTCAGTTGCTTAGTAATTCATACAGACATACACTAAGCCAGGTCATACTATACTATAAACATGCAACTTGCCAAGACAAAAATCCTGTAAAGAAAATCATTTTAGACACAAAATAAGATAATAGGAAATTAACAGAATGCCTTTTGTTGCAGAAGTTAGTATAATTTTCTGTATCAAAGAAAAATTGTCCTTAGAATAGTTAACATCTCTAAAAAGAAACACATACAAGTACATCTAGTGATCCCAAATTCAGATAATTGGCTAAATGGCTTGGAAAATATACCAGAGTAGACAGACAAAAGTCTTCAAAATAATCTCTACTGTGGCATTTTGTAAGCTTCTTCATGACTCAGACTGATCTGGTCTTGCCTGCATTTCCCCCTGATTGCCTCCTTATTAGGGTTACAAATAATTGTACACATTTCTTGTAAGGAAGAGATTTCAACATATAACCCTGCTATGCTGCTCAGTATGATGACACACAGGATATTCAACAAAGCAAAAAACAGTATTACTGAAACAGAAGTCTGGATGACAGACAAAAATCTGCATCTGCCCAATACATAAAATCTTTTGCTGGAAGACATCTGTTGGCTTTCCTCCACTGTCCTAGTTACTTCTAAAGTTTCTTTGCTGACACTGGCTCATGTTCTTATTCTGACCTGGACTCCTCAGTAGTAACTGATGGCTGAATTATCCCGATCTCCCTCAGTAATATCCTCCTTCAGTACAAGCACACTCAGCAAGCCAGGTGAGTCTCTTCTCAATGGTCTTATTTCCCAAAACCTATTAATTGCTCTCACTCCACAATTTATCTTCTTATACTATGTAATTAATTTTCAGCCTACTACAGTAACACCATAACTACAAGCAACTGTAAACACACTGGGATTATCTCCCAAAAACATATCCATTTGACAATTTTTTGCAGCAAACAAAAAAATTAAGCTTCAGTTTGGAACAACCATAAATTATTCTTTTCTTTGAGAAAAGGAAGGCTTACAATATTTTTGTTTTAGATAAATGAAACACTTCATTTTCAGTTCAAAACTGTTTAATAAAAGCAAAGCAATAAACATGAAGGGAAAGACTTGAGCATTATTCACAAAAATGGGGAGGAGAAGAGATAAGGGAAATGCAACAATGGAGAGGGTGGTTTTCCTAATTCATCCACCTCAGCCTTTGCTCAACAGTTCTGGATTTATGCACTCTATTTGAGACCCAGGTTCAAGCCTCTTGCCCGTCCAATGGAATTTGAAATGACATTTCCCTGCAGAGCACTCTATCTCCCATAGGGATTTTGTGGTAAGTTGTTCATCATAATGCCTGGTGAGGCTCTTCTAAAGGAGAAGATAGTCTATAATGTGCCATCCTTTCCTAACTCATTCAGAGAGTTAGTCTTTACGGTGCCATTCCACCCTCCCGTCTGCCTAACTTCAGACAACTAACTACCTCTCTCTAGTTGTGAAAACTCTTTTAGTTTGCATATAGTTTAAATATTCACATGGCCAGAGGGGTAAGAGATAAGCATGCATGATACTAAACCCTAATGATGAGTGAAGTTATGAAGAAACATTTGGGTTACAGCCTCTTCTCCAAAGTACAGGTACTTTATACAAAGTGAATCAACATCAACAAATCAAGAGTGACTCCCCGGAGAAGTGAGAAATGTGTTTTCAAATTCTTTCAAACAAAGCAGGAATTTAAACTTGGGTCTCCCACAAACTGGATAAGTGAACTAGCCACTAGGCCAGTTTCTCAATTTTTTTAGACACCCTGCAGCACCTTTAGAAAAATCTCAAGGCACTCTGGGGTGCCACAGCATCCTGGGTGAGAATCACTGCACTAGGTTATTAGATAAAGAGAAGGAGGCAGAACTCCCTCCTTGCTTCATCTGTCACAGGGATGGGCAAGATATGGCTCACGAGGCCATTCTATCCAGCCCACAGGGCCCCTAAGAAATTTAGAAAATTAATATTGATCTGTCCTTGGTTCATGGGGCAGGCGAGGGGCCACTTTTTCTGCACTCAGCACCAGCTTGTAACCCACCCCCGTTGCCAGTCCGGGCCCCCCACCAGCTCTCAACTCGCCTATTGGAGCTGTGTTGCTGTGGCAGCAGCTGCAGCCCCACCAGCCCACTTGCTGCACCAGGCAGTGGTTGCTGCTGCTGCTGCCCACCTGATACTTGTGTGCTGGGCAGCCCAGAGGTGGCAGTGGTAAAACACTGGCTGGCCTCCCTGTGCTTGCTCAGGACAGCTCTGCACAGGCTGCGAGCAGCTGCAGCAGGGAGCGCTGGCCACAGGGCGGGCGAGGGGTTGCTTTTCCCTCTGAGCACAGCACCAGCTCATTACCTGCCGGAGAACATGGGGTCAGGGCAGTGCACTGCCCCCAGCCTGTACCATGGGGGTAGGGAGCACTGGGAGTGAGCGGGAGCATGGGGCCCACACTGGTGTCCTGGGGCCAGTGCCGGCAGGGCCGAGAGCAGGGTGGCAGGAGTGCAGGGTCCCAGCCAGCAGGGGCTCTGTGGAGCCAGGTCAACTCCCAACTCTCCCTGCTGGTGCAGCCCAGCCCAGCCCAGCTCCACAGACCCCTGCCAGCCTGCACCCTGCTCTGGGCCCCACCAGTGCTGGCCCTGGGACATTGGTCCCAAGACATTGGGACATTGATCCAAGGCAGTGACCAGAGGCAGGGCACCTGTCAAGGGATGGGGCCCTCACCCAGTTTTGGCAAGCTGTCAAGTGGCTCACTGACTGAAATAACTGCCTGCCCCGACCTATCGCCTCAAAATGTAATTATTTTTGGACAAGATTATTTGACAAACTCCACCTGAATGTATATATAACTTCAGTTAAACCAGTCGTGTTTTTTACAAAAACAAACAAACACACCAGAATCCAGTCCTCCCTTCCCTAACCCAAATACTAGCTTTACTAAATAGCCCACATTCCCTTAAAAGGACTTTTTCATTTTACCTTACTTAATGAACTTCTTCACGTTTGCCCTGCTGAAGTTCATTTTAGGCAAGTTCTCCAATTTAGCAGTACCATAATCCCATTTCCAAAGAAGCTACACTACGTCCTAAATTTTACCTGCAAACTGTAATTTTCATTACATCCTTCCAGCCATTGGCAAAGTTAGCCAGGTAACCACTTTGCTCTGCTTACACTCCATTTCACCTGCAAAGCATGGTATTAGCAGCTATTTGAACCTAATAGGTCATGAGAAAGTTTAAATTTAGACTCAGAACTGAACTAGACCTCAAATTAAGGAAGCACTACAAACAGGGCTTCAAACCCCTTTGGCCCAGTTGCTAGTAGTTAAAACAATTTTTTTTTTGCCAAGAAACAAAGTACTTATTTCTATCACTTTTCAAAGCCAGTTTACACTTAACATCTAAGCTTTGCCTTTATTTCTGGCGGGGTGTCAATTCCTGTTGTTTTGGTTGGCCTTTTATAGTTCCAGTCTGATCTTCACAATGCATTTGCTATAGCTATTAATCCTTCAGGATAAAAAGGCAGCTGGCTTCCTTAAGAAGGTCATTCTGAGAATTAAGGCCTACATTTTGCAAAGTTTTGGTTCAGCCAGACTAGTCATGCTTAAAACTTAAGCAGGCTTTGCAGGACTGAGATCTAAAGTAGCTACGTTTTGTAAAGCGCTTTAAAAAGTAAAGAACACTACAAGTTTTCATTTTAATTACATATTTTTCAGACCTTGTTTTAAAATACATTTTTAATAAACCTCCTGAAAAGAGTATTTTAAGGCACAACTGGGCAATTAAGCTTGACAAATCCATTATAGAAGAGTACAAAACCAGCCAATGTTCTCCTTTTACTCCAAGCAAACACTTAACCATTGTTACATGCATGTATGCATGTATAACAGTAGTTCTCAACCTTTTTGGACTTGAGGCACCCTTGATACATTTGAATCACCCCGTGGACAAAATGTCAGCTCTCAGCTGTCCCTTTTTTTGATTACAGAAAAAATAATAGAGCAGTTTTCCTGTTGCAAAGAACCCAGAAGGCACACTACTATGGCTCTCCATTTGAAATCTTTGGATTTATCTTGTGAATCATGTTTGTAAACAGTGAAAGGGCCTGGGGTGCCATTTGGAAAGAACATGTGGCACCCTGGTTGAGACTCACTGGAGTAAAGGTAAAAAGTGGCAATTTACACAACACCCTAGCTCCATGCTGCCTGCCAGCTGGGCACAGCAGGCAGAACGTGAAGAGAAGCAGCAAGCAAGCTGTGGCAGGACACTGGGTGTTCCTGCCACTTTAAGGGCCTGGAGCTGGCAGCCACCAGGGGCCTGATGAAGGCAGCCATTTTGGAGTCAAGGGCTGTCTATATAAACAGGGCAGTTTGGCTGCTGGAAGCCAGGCAACAGCATTGCCTGGCCGGAGGGCTACTGAGATCATCTGGATGTAAGAGAGGAGCTGGACAGGATGGTAAGGAGATTCCTGGTCCGGGGGGCATGACCTAAAACTGCACCCTGCCGGGGGTGGGTGGCCTGGTGGGGCTTTCAGTGGCGTGGGAGCCCCCAGGAAATGCCAGGCCAGTTACCACCCTGGTGAAAGGCGGATCAGGGCGTCTTAACCCCTAGCCCCCACCACTGGGTGGGTAACCCCTGTGTTTGTATAAAGGGTCTAGAGGGCAGACCCTGGGAGAGAGTGAGGGGCTAGAGACCTGACCCAAACGAGAGTACCCTCAACTGGCCCATGCTGGGGCCAGGACCAAGATGATCAAAAGGGCCAGGGGCCCACCATGAGGGATGCCCAAGAGCTGGGGGCCTGGGGTCCCAACTGGCCTGGAGGTGGGCCAGGGCTGGTAGCCAAAGGTCCCGGCGGGACCACACCTGAGAGGAGAAAATAGTTT
>JAGPOW010000261.1:185721524-185760561 GCA_030014935.1 Caiman crocodilus
AAAAAAAAAAATCTCAAAATATTTTTGTTTCATCATCCAAATCTCTGCTTGCAGGCTCAGCAGAGCGCACTAATCCCTCCCAAATGAGAATGTAGTGATTGAACCTGCTATATTCTTCCCAGTAATGCAAGACAGAAAAAGAAAATATATTTTCTTGGATGCTGGTCAGCAGGGAAGTTGCATGGTAAAAACCATTTGAATATCCTCCCTAGCTAGGCAAGACACATTCAGCTCTTCCATCTGATGGAAATATTGTAAAAATTGAAAGATGAATTTTGCCCATGTGTTCTGTGTTATGAGCATCTACTATCTACCTGATTTTTATTCTCGTTGATTGCATTTTAACTTTTTCCTCTGTGTTTTAGGGCAAATTGCTGTGTTTACTAGACTTGTGCAAAGCAATAAGTATTCGATTCAGATTTGGATTTGGCTGATTTGGAAGGACAGTGATTCGATTTGGTAATCTGAATCACTCTCCCAATTTGATTCAGCTGATTAGGATCCAGAGATTTGGCACTGATTTGGCGGTTTGGCCATAGATTATACAGGAAGCAGTCCACAATGCTGGACACAGCTGCTTCCAGCTGATAAATCTGTTGTGGTGGGTGGAGGGAAGGGATAGGAGGAGGCAGATCAACATCCCTGAAGCAAGGGAGGGATTGGGCCTGGGGCTGGCACCAGTTTCCCAGCTGGGACAGGGGGAGTGGGACTCAGGGAAGGGGGCTCCCATCACTGCATGCCATTGGTCTGGGAGCTCTTTTCTGGTGGCTCCTCTGGGGGCTCTCACTGCTGGTTCAGGAGGGCATGGGAGAAGGCATGTGCCCCTAGATCTGTGCACGGTGGGCTGGGCCAGGTTGTGCTTCGGATGGGCTGTGGAAGGCGCTGGGAGTGGGGGCTATGCCCTCCTGCCACTCACCCAGCCGGGGCAGGGAGGTGCTGGATAGTGCCATTGCCCTGCTGCAGACAAGTGGTACACAGTGGCAGAAGCAGCTCCAGCCTCTCTGCACCTCCTGAACAAGCTGTGGCTTTGCCCCAGCTGAGCAAACAGAAGCAGGGCATGGGAATGGGCGTGTGCACCCAGATCAGGGTGGGGCCAGTGGCAGGGGCTATGGGGATTTTTTAGGGTGACTGCAGCCCCCTGCTCCATTGCTCTCTGTGGGGCAGGCGGAGCCAGGGCTGCGCTCCAGGCTGTGGCTGGGCCTAGCCACCTGGAGTGCAGCCCTGGCTTCACCCACCCTGTGGATTACAGCCTAGTGGCAGGCAGCTGGAGCTAACCTCCCGGAGCACAGCCCAGTCCAGCCTGCTCCATGCAGATCTGGAGGCACACGCCCGCTCCCATGCCCTCCTGGACCAGCAACAAGAGCTGCCGGAGGATCTACCAGAAGAGCAGCTCCTAGACCAGCAGAGCATGGCAGGACACAGTGGCAGGAAACCCTATCCCTGAGTCCCATGCCCCTCCACCGTGGCTGGGCAGCTTGTCCCAGCCCCAGTCACAGCCCCAATCCCTCCTTTGCTGTGGGGTTGTTGATCTGCCCCCCCACGCTTCTTCCTTCCCCCCTCTGCCTACCACAAAAGACTTACCAGCGGAGGCAGCTGTGTCCAGCATTGAGGACTGCTGCCTGTTTAGTCTTTAGCCGAATCTCCAAATCAATTCAGAGGCTTCCAAATCTATTCAGACCTTTTAATGGGTCTCCCAATTCATTTTGAATTTGGAGAATTGGGCCAGATCTCCTGAAAACTGAATCAGATACCGAAGCTTCACACAGCCTTAGTATTTACTAATTCATCCTGCTGAGAGATCCCACTAAGATCTATGTACCACATAAGCCCACTGTGAGCCATTTGTCCAGTACTGGATTTTCCTCTCATTGAAGTGAATTGGTCCTAGATCCTCAAAGACATGGAGGTATCCAACTCCCATTGATTTGTGGGTGTTTACCCCAAGGAAAGTCTGCATAATTAGTCCTGTAGCAAAAGTTTAAAAAATATTTTTAGAGACAGACTGGAAAGCTAAAATGAAACTTGAGTTAATCTCACATATAGGTAGTTAATACCTCTATTAATTAGGCAGTAAAGGCATTCAACATAGTATTATGGTACTATATGATAGATAATGTTATAATATAAAAATGGTCCACATAATACTATATTAATATTAATTAACATGGTCATTTATGAATAATGTAGTTGATATACTATTACTGTATATTTCACTGATTTATATAGCAATGTATTCAAGTATTAATATTAATTAAGTTTAATTTGTATATACTATAATTAAAGGAGAGATGCATATAATTCAGAAAACAATAAAATCCCAATTTGTTGTAATGCACCTAAATCCCAATTTGTTGCAAATGCACCTAAATCTCTCATTTTGTCTCCCAACTTTATTTACATGGCTATTATACAGACATTGTAAACAATGGTCATTTTGGGTGTTGCTTTTCCCCTCCTTTGTGGGATAGAAAATGATCAGAATTTACTAGAAGCAAGCAAATAATTAACAGTGAAAATATATTAAATGAATTTAGCCCCTGTTTCTGCTCATGGAATACCTGCAAGCAGTCACATATTTCCTGCACTTTCTGTATAAAGCATACATATTATTGTTTTTTTAAATACTCGTTGTGTTGACCGTTAATTCTGTATATAAATATTAAAAATATAAATTGCTGTCTTATGACTGGCCAAATAAACCACATGATGCCATTTCTGTCCCAGCTGAATAATAATGCAAATACTAAAGCAAATCTAAAATGTGTTTTCTATGAACAGTCATGCATAAAAACTTTGAAAACTCCCTCTTGTGCACATTTGTTTTTTGTAAAACTGGATTGCCCATGTATTTGCAAAAATGAAGATAGAGTTGCGAGAGTATGACTAGAGTGAATGCATTTAAAATTCAAATGTGTGTATGGGTTTTTTTGTGTTATCCCCCTCAGCTCTAAATGCAATGGGTTAGGGCAGATCTCTACATTATACTGCTGTATAAGATATCTAGTTTATCTTAACCCCATAAACTGAAACATCTTTGTTATAGTCTTGCCCACTCCCAGAAGATTAACACTACCTTGCTGTCGTTCAGGAGCAGTCATGTTTTCCTGGGCTGTGTTCTTTCAGGGCCTGATCCAACCCGTCACTTGCCTTTGGTGGCAGCTGGATCTGTTTTTAAGTTTCTGAATAATTTGATGCTTTGTCTTAGGCACCAGAACGATTTGAGCTACAACTTCTATTATCCACCTGGGAAGAAGCTGACATAAATTATCAGGTTCTTATTATTTTAAAATCTTTTTCTCAGCACTATATTGCACTATGGTGGCAGAATAGTTAAAGTGTCTTACCGTGGCTCCAGAGTTATGAGTTCTAGCCTTGTTCTGGATTTGTGATGAAGGCTTCCCTCAGTTAGCACACAGCTGGAAATAGGTAATTTGGTCTGAGCAGTCAGAAGTGGCTAGATGCAAGTGATAGCTCCTCACTCACTCGTGTGATGTTGGCTATGGGCTGGCTTGCCTTAAGTACACTGCTGTTATGGGTCTTCCAGCCTCAGGCTGTCCATGACTAACTGGACTTCACAAAGCTGAATCTTATGTCAAACAGCTGTTGGCAATGTCATAGCAACACTGGTACCCTGACACCAATGTGTGGAAATCTCCTAAATCTTCCCAGATGAAGTATTTAATGTAGCTAGTTCAAAAGCAGGATTTCCAACATGATTACGAGATTGTTATGTACTTAGTGACACTATTTACACCAGGAAAAACTCTTGTATCTCCCGGGCTGTTTTGTACAAAATCATTCTTTCAATATAGAAAAGCCTTTGATCTCTCTGTATACAATTAATTTGCTTAGCTCCCTCTTAAAAGCAGCCACATGTAAGTGAGTCTTTCAGGAACTGATACATTTTGTTCAAAATAAAATACTTTGGCTATTGGTAAGGACTACATTTTGAAAATAGTAGGTGCAGGAGAGCATGTTACCCATATGATTCCTAAAGCAGGAGCCACTGCCTGCCCTGCAGTCATCAGTAGTTTCCCTTCTTCATACTGTTTAAAAGGACTTCCCTCAAGGATTCAGATGACTGAATTTTCAGTTCCAGGTCTCTTAGAATTGAGATCTCAAATATTCAGCTAACTACGGTGCTGCCATCATGCCATTTTAGGATTATTTAGTCATAGCAGTTGTGACAACAGTGGTCCTTCTTTTTCATAAATATAATGGGGATAGATCAAGGATAAAAAGTACCATCAAAATATCTGAAATACCAAGACTTTTTCTTGTCACCAGTAGACTTTTTTAAAAATTATTAACTCACTTACAACAGCTCTGAAAGACCCAACTTGCTATCAGAGCCCACAAAGAGAATTAGAAGTTTTCACTGCTCTGGAAAGCCTACAATCTAAATAAACAAGACAGATCAAGGAAGCATCCTCATTTTCATTTTAGAGACAGGGAAATGAGGCACATTTGAATGGAGAATCCCTTGGATCCTGGTCGAAGTTTTAGGTATAAGACTACCATTCTTCTCAACCTCTGAAGTCTAATTAATAAATATAGTCTTGTTTTTTTATTTCTTTTCCCGCACCCCCTCCCTAGCCTAGAAAAGTTTTGTTAACTTTCATTCTCAGGAGCTCCTTATCCTGAACCAGTTATTATGTGCCTGCTTGGACTTTGTTTTCCTTTCTATTATAAATATACATAAATATCCGTCTGATAAAATGTTTTCCCTTTGTTTCCACATCCTCCAGCTATTATTCACTAACCTCTCTCTAACTTGGTCTCATCTCACTTTGTTCAGTCCAATTTAATTGCTGTGTCTCCAGAGACTAATCCTGGTAGATAAAAAACAAAAAGACTTGCAGGCAAGATATTGACTGTGCTGCTTATTATCTGCTTTTTATGTCTGACTCTTCTGTTCTGCCTTTTGCATTTTTTTTGTTTATTTTTATGCTGTTTAGCATGGCTCCAAAGATTTGTCATGAGGCCCTAAAAGATTGTTTAGATAAATAAACCAAATTACATTTCTGTGATAATATTCAGGTGTCATTTCAATGCCCTGCTTTCTCATGAGCTCCAGTGAAGCCTTGAGAATGGTTTCACTGGAGCCCAAGGTTTGGGTAACTGTCACTTACTCAAGGTTGCAAAAAGGAGGGAGGATTTGACCTAACACATCAAATTATTCCATATATACAAGCAAATGTTTAATGTTGAACTACATAATAATGTTGGAAAATGCTTCTTACCATTCCAGATAATCAGCATTTTCTTGATTTTCTTGAAGGTGAGCATTTGAAAGGCTGGAGAAAATTGGAAATGCACAGGTGAGCTGAAACTGTCCTTGTTCTTTTCATTACTTGCCCAATAAAGCTGGCTAAACAATTACAAATATCCACAAATTGTTTGAAAAGGGGAAAAAAAGGAGTTCCTCCCAATTATAAATCATAGGCAATCTAGTTATGGAACATAAATCATACTGTCTGATTGAATAGATTTGTTATATGGTGCATATGACAATACTGGTATCAATTATAAGTCTGTAAACTATAGACAAAAATGTAAAAAGCAGGATTCATGTGGTAATATCTATTATTGGACCAACTATATAATTGGGAGATCTATCACATAAGCTTTCAGGCACCAAATGTCTTTCCCTAGGATTTTGAGGACACTTTTTCACATCACTTCCAAATATATCATTGGTCCAATAAAAGATATTAACAAACAAATCCTGCTTGTTACGTATTTCCTAGACCATCATAGCTCTAACACTACAACATGCCTAAAATGTATCCATACAAATTATTTGGCCAAGAATCGAGAGCAATGAATTCAGACACAAAAAATTATAGCATGCTTCAGGATAGTATGTGAATGATAAATAGGTCCACCTTCATCAAAAATTGGTACAAAGAATGATTTGATCAGTTTTAAGAAAACATATACCTAGAAATCTGTGTTTAAGATATGTAAACTTTCAAACTTCAAAAAAAAATTACACAAGTAATTGTTGCTATTACATTGAACTTGAATGTATAATAGTGATAACAGTAATAGATCTGTGACTTTGGGAAAACTGGTTATATTTAGACTTTCACTCAGGAAATTTACAATTGGGATTGATTTGGTTAAAACCATCTTCTTCAGTTTAAAAAAATTATCCATCAAGTCATCTTGTAGGCAAACACAATCTCCCTCTACCAGCTTTTCAGATATAAGGATTTGCACTGATAAGGAATCTCCATGCCTGCAGCTTGTACTGCATTTTTCAATGTAAGATTTTGAAAAATGTTGCATGCAGGTAGGGATTTGCATATATCAAAGCCACCCACAGGAGGGTTCATCTGTAGTCAGAATTAGAAGCAGAACACGATGTCCCCTTTTTAAGAGGGTACTTAAAATGAGGGGAGCAATTACAGACTTAGCAAGTCTCAAGGTAATGATTTTCAAGGAAGCTTTTAGCAGCATAGATTTTTCCATAACTGTAACGCACCTTTCCACTTTTTAATTGAGCTTGATAATTTCCCATTATGCAGTGATCTGCTTGTTCTGACAAACAAAGCATTCACTCATGTTAATGTTTATTGTAAAGTGAGACGAAAATGATGCCCCAGTCTAAAACGAAGGCTGGAAGTGGGTGTTGACTACAGTGTGAGTATAGCCATCATCACATCAGCGTAAGACCAATTGCCTGATTAGAGAACAGGCAATCTGTATCTGTAGCACCCTGGGAAATGAGCAGGGCCTATATTGCATGCTGGGAACCACAGGCCTATTATTTCTGCTTTTAATTCTTATTCCAGTAATATGCTCTGTGTATTTCCCTCATCTGAGGGGCAGAGACGGGGGAGAAAAATAATGCAGGGTAAAATGTGAACACAAGATTTGAATCACTGTTTCTGAAGCAGTCAGTCAAGCTGTACCTTAACTGTGAATTTACCAAGCCCAATCTCTCAGGGAGAAATCTTGTGTTATTCTTAGGGAGCTGATATAGTGAAGAAAAGGATAAGATAAAGGGTTGCAGCAAGAGCAAAGGGGAAGAAGGCAGAAGAAGGAGTGGCAGGCTGGGTGGGGCAGAAGTAATTGGAGAGAAGCTTTGACTTCAGGGAAAGCACAGCTGCCACTAAGCATCTCTCAAGATCAGGTCTCTGGTCATGGTATAGAAGCAGACCAGCTTTAAGTTGAGGGCTGAAAAGACCTCTGGAAAATGCCTAACCTAGAGCCTGGTGGTTAGGGCACTCAACTGAGAACATATGCAGGTTCAAACCTTCACTGGATAAGGAAAGCCTACGCCCTGGGTCTTCTGCTTCTTAGGTTATTGGGCTAAAAGTTAGAAGGGCCTTTCTCTTCCCTTTCCTTCCCTTCTTCTTTGTTGCAGACCCCCCCACAAGTGCATATAGGGTGAAACAGAATCCCAAAGTAAACCTAAGCACCAAAAAATGGCAGTTTTGTGGCTACATACATACCACTTACACATGCGACAAGTAAATATGATCTAGCCCTTATTGTCTCTGTGCCCCAGTACCCCTGTGCAAAATGTAGATAATATTACTTCCCTACCTCACAAAGGTGTGGTGAGGATAAACACATTCAAGATTATAAGACACTCGGTGACAGTAGCCATTTAATCACCTCTAATAGGTAAAATATCTGTGATCTTGCAGTTGTTGGCATTGGTACAAAGATATTTAACAATGCAGGCAATTGTGAAGATGGCTTTTTAGTGTGGAAGACCTGGTCATTCCAGAAAGAACTCACTTCTTTCAGTCCTACTATCAACCACTTAACAGCAGATACATTGTTATTGCTAATTAGAACAGGTCTGATCCATGACCAGAGACCTGATCCTGGGAGATGCTTAGAGGCATCTGTTCTCCCTGAAGTCAATGCTTTTCTCCAGTAATTAATTCTCCTGCCCCTTCTTCATTCACCTACTCCTCCATTGCTCCTGCTGTAACCCCCCATGCTTTTCTCCACTATGCCAGCTCCCTAAAAACAATGTAAGATTTTTTTCCTAGGAGACTGGGCTTGGTAAATTCACAATTAAGGTACAGTTTGCCTAGGTATCACCAGATCTTTCTTACAGGCTTTTCTCCTCTCTGAGATCCCCTTAGATCAGGTCAGAGGCATGTTGATGGGGCACCAAGGGTAAAGCCTGTAGTGCACTGTCTACTGCAAATCATGTCTGTTCTGTGGACACCTCAGCGTTCTCAGGATATAAAAGTTAATGTACCAGGACCTTTCATTTTCAGTAAATTAAACAAGCAAAATAAAATAAATTGATCATACTTTTATTAGAAAAAATAATTGAATGTGCATCACATGTTTCAAAGGCCTTGTTTAGATACAGGGTCTCCTCACTTTTTGTGAGTGCTTAAAGCTAGATAACTACTGAGACAAAGGTAAGGCTATAGGAGGCACACTGCCTCCAAAGAGCAGTTGTGAGGGAGATATTGTAGCAGGAAAATGAGATTGCAGAGTATATGCATTTCTGATATGAAATGTGGGGAAAATAAAACAAGGAAAAGGAAACAGAAAAGGCTGGGAGGTGTCTGGCAAATGCACACATGTATAAGCAAAGATCTCAAACCATCAAGAAATGAACCATTAAGAGTAGCTTCAAACAAGTAAAAGGAAGCATTACCAGACATTTCTGGAAATGAAAGGAGCAAATGTTTAGCTATTATCGCATGCAAGCTCCCTGCTGTGTAATTCTTTGTCATGCCAAAAATGAGACTTGGAACTTGGACAGATGTAAACACTTTCGGCAGCTGAACATTGTCCTGTATATTTTAGCACATCTGTATTAGCTCTACTGCCTATAAATTCTTCCCCAGGAAGGCTCACCCTAGCCTTTTCAGGCTCTGGGTAGGTGATATATTTATACTGCTGTATTCATCATATATCTTCATATCATATATATCATCATATTTGCACACATACATATATATAGAGCAGCAGATTATTTTGGTCCACACCAAAATAATCACAGCATCAAAGTTCTTATTACCAATTTACTCACTTTCTCAATAGTTGTTTTCCAAGGCCTTTTCCAGGGTTGGGATATAGCCCTAGAGGGGAAGGGAAGGCAAGGTAAGAAGAAACAACTCATAGAAGACTCTCAGGCAGCAAGAACAATTTTAAGTATAAATCTATATGTAGTATAGAGCTAGAGTAAGGATCTTATTTAGTCACAGTCATTTTACAGTTTTAATCAGAAAAAAAATTGTAATTGTGCAAACTAACAAACAAAATTACGTAGAAGGAAGCATGCACTGTATTTTTTTTTTTTCACCACAACAGCTCACTGATTCTTACTGGCTATGTGCAGATGTTCCGTTTCTCCTGGGACTGGCCACTCTGGGAGAAAACTCAGGAACAAACTCATGTGAAATGGCTCAAGGGAAAATATCTTTCAGAGCAGTGCTTCTGTGCCATTCCCACCCCATGCATCCAGGGATACAGTAGGCCTTATTACACTTTGCCCTTTAAGCTTCTCAGATGTTGCTTGGTGTTATTGTTAGATTGAGTTTAGAGTAGTTACATATTCAGTCTAAAAACCTGCTCTGACTGTCCCTGACCTGTACAGCTGGACTTGGCACTAGAAGGCTGGGAAGCAGGGCCCTGACTAGAAGCTACAGCCATGGGTGACTGGTGCCACCTTACTCGGGGGGGGCACGTGCTCCCCAACAACCAGTCAGCAACCGGGGGGGGGGGTCCCCACAGCTGATCTCACTGGCCAGGGGAGTCCCCTGGCTGCAGCACTTCCAGAAGCGACTGTAGCACTCCCACTCCCTGGCTGGTCCCCCTTCCCCTCCATCACCTAAGCAGGAAGTGCAGCTTGCCAGGGGGTACACCAGCACTCTCAGGGTGTACACAAGCACCCATGTGCATACCCTACCCATCACCACTGGCTACAGCTGTGAGTTGTCCACGCAGAATAGAAGGGTGGGAGAAGGGGACACTGCATCCTGGGTTGCTGGAGGACTGAAACTAGGATGGTTTATTTCTAGGGAGTGGCCACACATTTGTGGAACACAAGTTGGTAACACCAATCAGAGATAAACCTGTCCTGGAGTAGTGCAACTTTAAGCTGTCTAAAGTGTGTTTAAAACTAGTTTAACATGTTAATACATAGGCAATCCAAGAGTTAAGAGCTCCCCAAGCTGCCTAAAATTAATGTGTAACAAAGTCCAGTGTATTAGTCATAGCCATTCAGGGATCAGAACAGCAGCCCTGAGTACTTTGGGCTAGAAAAGCTCACCAAAGCACTTATGAGACATCTTCTGCTCCTAGCTTTTTTCCACAGCCAGCCCCATACCATTGTAGACCCAACTGACCTGGGGTCCACTCAGGCCACAGTGGAACTGGCTGACTTGTCCCATTGTACCAAGACTCAGCTGACTCCAGCCCCGACTGCAGTACTTGGTGCTGAGAAGTACAGCTTTCTGCCTATCCACAGCAGGGATGAAGCATGACATAAGGAATTCAGGGCTTGAGGACTCTGAGTATGGGACAGACACAGATCCCCTGCCTCCCATCACTGAATTGACAGATCTCCTCCCCAGCTCTTTTCACTGACCTGACTAACTCCATACCCACATCAGTGACCTGGCAAATTCCCTCACTGATTCAGCAGCCCTCCTATCTCCCTTCACTGACCTAACAGAACCCTGCACTGCCCTCCGCACTGCAGCAATTTGGTACTCTAGGTCCTCCTGGCAGGCCAGTGTCAGCACCACAGGCTCTTTGCTGCTCAGCTCAAATTCCTGTTCAGCACTTTCCAGGTATATTTTTCTTCCAGGAGAACAAACTGAGGAAAAGTCTGTCAGATCAGCTGAATGTGTACACAGCCCCTGTTATAACTTCCAACAGGAATTCAGCCACTTACGGATGCTGGGGTTAGCTAGAGTCTGGTTTTCCCCACTGTTTGAGTGCCCGGCAGTTGAAGAATTTAACATCGAGTCATTCATCTGTAGTGTAAGTATCAACAGTAATTTTGTGCCTAAAACTGAAGACTTGAGGCCAAGAGAATCTTAGTTCATTATTTCTAGTTATATCAATGCTTCCTCTTTATTCCAGGACTAGTCACTTAACTGCTGTAAGTCCCAGTTTCTTTATCTTTACATTAGAAATAAAAGTATTTATGTACATCACAGGAAAAGTATCAGATTTAATACACAAATATCTATACAGTGCTTTGAGATCCTGAAATAGACAGTAAGAGAATAGTATTAAAGTAATAGATGTCCACTTTATGATTGCCTTGGACATAGTCCTATTTCCCCCAGGTAAACAGTTTTGTAAAAAGGAAGGTGATCAATAAAAACTTAATAGGAAACTAACTGAAAATTTCATATTTCTCATATACTTTTATGATAGTCATTGAGCATGGACTTGTTGCCATAGAAACTAGCTTAACAAAAAGTATTATGTAGGCTATTTTCACAATACAGATTCCTGCAGGAACCACATACTGTACCACTAAGATATGTTAGGAAAAAATGGAAAGTATGTAACTTGTCTTGATCTTTGTGGATCAAACACATGCATACTGAAATCCAAAATCCAATAATGAGATGTTTCCTTATTTTAATTTAGCCAGGACTTCCATTATCCCCAGTTCATCTCTTCTGAACCAGTCAACAAAAATTCAAGATTAATTTGGACCACAGCTCTGCAGGAAACAATGGAATTGTAAAAAGAACCTGCTAAGAGTTTATTTTATATTGCTTTTCTATAGACAGTACTGGAACAGGAGAGCAATAATTTGGCTACTCAAGAAATGTCAAAAAGAGCAGATGTACAAAGGAGAGAGTAGGAGATACAAAATACAAGCAGAGCAGATAATGGCTGGATAAGATGCATTTTGATAATGCAGCTATTGATATAGCTTTATATTTCTTTGTTTGCTAGAACACTAACCAAGTTTTCAATAAGGCACTGATAAAATATACCTGATAGTTTCTTTTAATAAAGTTGGGGGACAGGATGACCCTGAAAAAATGGACGTTCTTCTTTTTGCTGAATCCAGACTATAAAATGCTATCCAGCTCAGCCAGCCACTTGCCACCCACGCAAGATCAGCATCGGAGCCTGCATCCACTGAATCAACTGTAAGTACCAGCAGCCACCAGGGGTCTCCAATCTATCTACCCGTCAAGTTGTCAGGGAGATCATTGAATCCATTCACAACCCACTGAGGCAAGGTCAGACTTCCATCCCCCTGTTCTACCCATCCACCTTTGGCCTTTGCCCCTCAATCCACTTGGCTTCCTGAACAAGCCTGGCAGCAACTGAACCAAAGAGGAGGTAGTAGATTTCAATGCCACAGTGGGTGAGGTTGCAAATCAGTAGGTGCTCTGGTTAAGCCATGTAAACTAGGGAGGCTGTGAAGAAATCACAAAGGAAATGGCAGCCCAGGGACATGACTGTGTCTGGACCAATGCTAATCCAAGTGCAAGGTACTGAGGCAGTGGTTCACAAGGACATGGGAAGTCAACCATGCATCAGGCATGTGCAGGGTCACATGTGCCTCTAACAAGAAATTGTCCTGTCTCTATTTGGTGAATAGGCAAACAAGGTTCTTTGGGTAAATTTGGTATCTTTTATAAGACCAACTCATATGGTTGGAAAAATTCTTTTTAGTAAGCTTCTGGGCACAAACATCCTTTGTCAGGCTGAGGAAGCATCTGCAGATGGTCTGTGCTCTTCCTGGCTGGAGTGGTGAAACAGCCAGAGGCCAGTATCTATGCAAGAAAGCCAGTCAGTTGAGGTGGTCAGTAGGTGAGAGTCAGGTGTGGGGGTGGGAAGTAGCTGTAGTCAAAGAATAAGAGACAAAAGTGGGTGGGGAGGGAAGGAAAATAGGTGGTAAAAAGTGGAGGGTTTACCTGGGGAGTCAGATGTTAGGCAGGTTATAATGTGTCATAAATCCAATGTCCATATTTAGTCCATGGGTTTTTGTATCCAGTAGATTGATGAAGTGAAGTTCATAGGCTTGTATGTGAAAGGTATTTTGTAAATTCCCTTTGAGGATTATAACTGAGAGATTGAAGAGAGAGTGGTTTTCTTGTGGTTTTCTTTTCTATATTTGATGAATGACATTCATGTCCTACAGCTCCTTACTAGAAAGATATGTCCAAACCTTGTCCATTTTTTAACCTTAACCCTAGGTCTCTGTCCTTCAGCATCTTGACCCTAAATAGACTGACCACAGGAGTTATCTTAGAGCCTGCACACTCCTGGAAGCCCTCCCACCCACAACCATAGGTGGGAAACCTCAGGGTCTAGTGTGCCATGAGCCTCAGCTGCCCTACCTACCTGCAGGAATCCTACCATTCCTACCCAGAAAGACAGCTACATAACTTTGCCCATTCTTTCTCCCAACACTAACCCTGGCTCCAGCAGCCTCAAACTGAGTCCCAGGCAGAAAACCCTGAGAAGGTAGAATACAACACAACCCACTAAAACAAGAGCAACCTTCTCACCTCAGACTCTGACACCACCATTAGTAGCCTTCTCATCTCAACCCTATGTTGGGGCACCCAGGGTCCACTAACTTAGAATTAGCATAGACTGCCTAACTTATGTGTACCCTAAACACAGCTCCTAGAAATCTGGCTACATCCTTCTTACTATTACCATGGACCAGCTTTCCTTCAGAGGGTCAAGATGGCAAACCTATCCCTCAATTCTGAGCCTTGCTTCAGTCCTAGATGTTTGATTGCTGATAAGTATGAGTGCCTGGGATTTCCAGAATCTGTTTGGGACACCTAGCATCGCCCAAGGCCTGACCTATTTCTTTATAAGGCTGCCAGCCCAAAAAGAGTTGGAGCCAAAGGAGGGCCTGTAGGACTGCATCTGTTGCTTACTGGGCTGCGTGTGGGCTCCCAAGTCTCAGGTGGTAGTTTCAGAAATCTGGCTGCTTTGCCCAGGGGTCTTCTTGGAAATGGCTGACTTGTTTTTTTTTAATTTTGAGGTGGCTGTAAACCCCTCAGGTCCTACCACATAAGATGCCTGAGACAAGAAGTTTTGGAGCCTCTGTGCTCCAGTATCTCTCCAGCTGGGCTTTGTACTCTTCTGAGGAAAGGAAGAAAGTTCAGGGCTGCCTTGTCTGCTTCTGGGTAGACAGAGGCTGTAGGAGCTGCATATTTTTTTCCATTTTGGGGCAGCTGTGACCCCATCGGCCATTCAACATAAGTCTGAGAGAGGAAGGTTTACTGCCTTAATGCTCCACAGCTTTGGGCCTGTACTTCTGGGAGAGGAAATGACTTGAGTTCAAGCCTGCCAAGTTCTGTTTCTTGTTGGGAAAGGGACCTGCTCTGCAGGTGCTGAGGGTTTTTATTCCCCAAATCAAATATAGCTTGCGTGGTCTCCTGAGCTCACTTGACTAGTGGCACAACTCTGGGGTGCCAACTTGCAGGGTTTAGCTCTCCCATTACTAACTCAACATGTGGGGATCCATGGTCCATCCCATTTACCAACAGCATGGATTGCCCCATCTACCTGTGCCCAAAATATAGCTCTCAGCAGTCTGTCCACAGGCCACTTACCATTAGCACAGACTGACTTTCTTTTGGGCACTTAGAGTGGTGATACAACCCCCGTATTATGGGCTTTGCTTCAATACAAGCAGTAGGACTGTTGATATGTGTGCATGTCTGGATCTGGCCAAAATCTGGTCAATACACTGACCAGTGCCCTAAGGCCTGGCAAATTTTCCCTGCAAGGGGTAGAGCAGGAGTAAAACCCCAAGGGCCTGTAGCCACAGCCCAGTGGCCATCTTGCTGGTTTCCCAAGCCCAACATTGTGGGTACAAGATCCCTGGATGCCTTACTGAGGGATCATTTTAGCAGTTTCTGCCCCTGCCCGTTTTGGTTTTTTTAATTTGCAGCATCCATGAACCCCAACAATATAAAGTCCAAGAGAGGAAGGTGCATCGCCTCATGTTCTGTTGTTCAGTGCCTGGAGTTTGTGCCTAGAAGGGGAAAGGCAAGTGAATTCCAGGCTGCCTGTGTCTGCTTCTAACTAGACAGTGGGCCTGATCTTCTGTATAGCTTTATTATTTATATGGTTAGGTTTTTTTAATTTTGCAGTAGCCACAGCATATTGGGCCATACAACATAAGGAGTCCAAGAGGGGAAGGCTTCCTGGGAAAGAGCCACTTCACAGATCCTCTCTGAGCAAGAGTGGTTCAGGATGGGTAGGATAATAACCGTCTCTGTGCTGTTGGTGCAGAACAGGTCTTAGTTGGCCTTGGAATGAGTCTCAGGAGTGACCTTCCATCTATTGTTTGTGGATTTCTTGTAAAATGCCTTATGATCATCTGTGACACCTGTATCAATAGCTCCAGCATGCTTATTTAAGATTCCACTTGTAAGTGGAATCTTAAAAGATAACTATATTACACTTATAGTCACAGGACAACTATCATTTTATCCCAGCCTTTGGGGCTAGATGTGACAAGCTAGCACATATAGGTACATTGGGCCACGCAATGCATATTGACAAAGAGAAAATGTGGATATACATGGGAAACAAGCAACAGGTAGAGAAAGGAATTACAGGACATGGCTCGAATTCCAGCCAAGGAAAGAACCATCACTATGAAGAGATCTGAAGACAAGTGTACATATACTAGGGTAATTAAACTGATCTTGGGACGTTCCACGTAGGCTGTATGTACTTAGATGGTGATGATGCATTATATCACTGTTGTTCAATATGAGATTCAATTGATAAACATTTTCATTACAGATCTGCAATCTAAATTACCAGTGAGTCATTATCTTTCACCTGACAGGCTAGTCTTTGATAGCTTATTATTATTTAGTGTGATTACAACATAAATCTTACCGCTAAGAATGTGGATCTGTGTCTCCGTAGAACAAACATAAATGGATCATCTAGATGTTTGTGTGGTTATATGCCTGTTTGCTCTCTTGATGTACATTCTTTACAACCACTGTTGTACCTCTCACAGATACGACATTTTGAGAGTTGTCTTCATTTTAGTAACATTTTTAGTTACCAACATTTAGTTGCAATCATTCTTAATTTAGAAATGTAACTGCATCAGAAATAATTATGTGTCTGAAAGCATAGAAAAGGTCATTTCACTAAAGGAAGTTTAAAGTCATGGGATATGTTCCTATGGGGATAATTTATCTGAATCCCTCATTCAAGGTCTGACACATTGCCTTATGTACTGCGAACTTGCCATGTCAAAAGTTGTGACTAGTTCATGTTCTTTAGAAAAGGCAAAGTCTGCCTGCATGGTTAGAAACTAGCTGTTATAAAGGTGGGAGAAACCATACCATGCCATCTCTTAGTAAACAGACACCCCCTTTTGGAATCAAGGGTGAACTTAAGAGATGGTTGCTCTATATAGGCCTTGGAACATGGCCTCCTTCTGAAAACAGGCTGCTTCAGTGATGTGAATGTGACAGGAGTTAAAAAAAATATAAGGACTGTCTCCCACATAACTCATAGGTGTGTTGATGATCACATACCTCATTTGCGATTACTGATACATCTGAATAATGCTGTCCCATTGTCCATGTCAGCAGATGGTTTAGTATGCTCAACAATTAAGTGCTATTAGTCACTTCCTTTCCAACTTATTTATCTCCACATTAAGGGAGATGGAGAGAAACATTTCAAAGATATTCCTAAGAAAATATCATGCATCAACAGATATCACTTAAAACAATTCATGTTATTGTTTGGAATGCAAAAGATGAGATATGCGTTGCTAATGAAGATGAAAACACATCACCACTGCTAAGAGCAAAGTGAAAATAATAGCCACATGGAAAACATTTAAGGATGCTTTAAGGACGTTACTTCACAGTGGTCTGTCAGTTGCTCTACGGTACATAATATTGTTTTGAGTGTTCTGAAGCTTCTGGAGCAAAAAGTTGTTGCCTCTAGTTTTTTGATTAATTATCCATATCTCCTGACCCATGAAGTTGTATGGTTTCAATCCTTGCGCTAGAAATTCATCTTGGAAGACACATACCATGAAAATTGTTCTTATGATACAATTCATACACCATGGCAGAGAAGTGAATACTGTCATAGGAATAAGAATAACATAGTTTCATAGTTGTAAGGTCAGAAGGGACCTAAGTAGATCATTAAGTCTGACCCCCTGCCCTTTGGCAGGAGTGAATACTGGGCTAATATTACCCCAGCTATGTAATTATCAAGCGTCCTCCTAAAGACCCCCAAAGTAGGAGCGAGCACCACTTCCCTTGGAAGTTGGTTCCAGATCCTAGCCACCCTGACTGTGAAGTAGTGCCTCCTGATGTCCAGCCTGAACCTGCTCTCAAACAGCTTATGGCCGTTATTCCTTGTTACTCTGGGAGGTGCTCGACAGAACAGGGTTTCACCCATTCCCTACCGGTCCTCCCCCGGTGAGTTTATAGACGGCCACCATGTCCCCTCTCAGCCTTCTCTTGTGAAGGCTGAACAGGTTCAAGTCTCGTAGCCTCTCCTCATAGGGTCTGTTCTGCTGTCCCTGGATAATGTGAGTGCCCCTCTTCTGGACCCTCTCAATGCTGTTCACATCCCTCCTGAAGTGTGGCATCCAAAACTGGATGCAGTACTCCAAATGCGGTCTGACCAGTGTCACACAGAGGGGGAGGATCACCTCCTTGGACCTGCTTGAGATGCATCTGTGGATGCATGACAAGGTGCGGTTGGCCTTACTGACCACATCCTCATGTTGGCGGCCCCTGTTCATTTTGGTATCAATAATGACTCCAAGATCCCTTTCTGTCACTGTGCTTATGAGAAGGGAGTCACATAAGGTGGCTTTGTTATAATGGGCTCCACTTCCAAACCATGGCTGTGGTACTCCCTAGTGTTAGCTCTCAGCTCATTCTTCTCACTCTCCCCTCCCGTGTTACTACCCTGCTCCCCTGCCTGCCACACTTTGATGGGAAATGAATGCAAGATTTAGGCTACTCTCAGAATACCAGAGTAAACCTTAGATGATGCACTCTGAAGGCTGCCTCATTTTCACCTGATCTCTGTACTCAACGTTTTGAGCAAGGTGCTGCTCTTTATGGCTGGTCTCAGTCAATTCACTCTCCTGGTCTCTCTTTCTATCTGTGGTTCACTCTCTGGGGCATGCACCCCACTGGTTGCCTTTTGAGAGCTTCCCTCTTCCTCTAGCCCCATGTTCAATAATGAACCTTTTCCTGGGACTTCTGGTCCATCCCAGAACTGCAGTTTTGCCTACTGACCAGTCACTCTTGTCTCTAGCCCTTTCTTTAGATTAACTGTTTTTGATATGAGCTTTCTCACTAGCCCATTTATTTAGTCTGTTGGGCTTGCTCACTCCTCAGCTCAGTTCAAGGAGCCTCTTGTGAGCCCCACCTAATTTTACTGGGCCTCTTTTCCTCAATTCACCAGGCCTCTGGTCAGCTTTACTTCCCTTCTTCCAGGCTCTCCTGTGCTTCCCGTCATGAGCCCTCACAACTGGTAGACTCATCTCAGGCTCCAGAATGGCAAACTGGCACCCACTGTGCTCTCTCTTCTCCCCTGCAACAGTTGCCTATACCTCATAACTCAAATAGTCATGGCAAAAAGGATCCAAACAAAAATAGTTAAATTATTCTGTGTGTCTGTCTCACAGACAATACCCAATCCACTGTCATCTAGCTCCCTCCAGCTCTCCAGGCTACCTATGTTTGCCTGTGTACGGCTCTTCAGCAGCCTGTGTTACCAGGACCTCTTCTCCTCTTAGAGTCCAGAGCTAGACTGCCTTTCCTGGCTCAGGAGCGAAGGTACCCTGGGCTCCACTCCTTCCAGTCAGATGATGGGCTCCACAATCAGGTGCAGGGATAGCCCACTCAGCAGCCTGCTCCTGTCTGCTGCAGCCTGCATAGCCGCACTTCATCTACAGGTTTCCCTTGGTTTATGTAGGTTCTATATGTGTGAATTCGCTCTTCTGAGTTGCTTGCAAACTTGTAGCCCCTGTCATAGCCTTTCCTCAGCTGCCGATCTTTTTATAGCTAGCCCTAACTGGACTCCCTGCATTAGACTGCAGCTTTATAATGCTTCTTTCTCTTCCTTAATGTAACAGGAGTTAGGGGCCTCTGTTACAATGGAACAGTTGACTAGAGCATCAGAGTTCAGTCCCAGGGTCTAGCAGGCTACAGAGTCTATCTGTATAGATTAAAAATATCTGTGAACACAGCCACTGAGAAAGCCCAATGTCTTAATCCTTCTACAGAGATGGTAAGAGTATGTTCACTGGGAAAGCAATGGCACTGTTTCTCTTATACTATAACGAGGTTTCATTAGAAAAGTATCACAACTGAGTTCTCTGGAAACTATTCTTTATCCTCTACACCATGCAGAATATATTTGGACACCGACTATGTAAGTGACATGTGCTATCAGGGTAATAGCCATAAACTTCACAAACATTTTGCTAGGTACTGATTGACACATGCTACACTTAATATATGGAATGAGCAGATGTTTATCAAAAGAGGGGAGATGACAATAACACTTGCAGAGCCTGAAGCAAGAACTTCAGCTTGCAAACTTATGTTTTTGATGTTTGTGTTTGCACACAATAGTACTCTCTCAGTAACCTTTTAAAGTGTCAGTCAGAGAACAATTCTGTCTGTAAATATTGTTGCCATTTATGGCTTTTGTATAATTAATCACTGGGATCTGGTTTGTATTAAAAATGCCTCAATCAATTATTCATATGTATTCTTTTAATATACCTGTCTCACCCATTTTTGCATTTGTTCTCAGCAGTTGTTGATATGCAGATGGTAATCGGATTACAACTTTGACCTTTAAAACAAGTGATGTGCATATTTTGGTAATGTTTTGTAGATGCCATTTTTCAGGGATGATACATATAAATGCTGTTTCATTTAAAATATTACTGATTACAAGTGACATAGAGTGTCAATATCCATGTGTATAGACCATGACAAACTAAACTGCTGAATTGAAATGACTGGCATTTGGCTCTAATCATCCAGGCCCTACAACACATCTGAATTACAAATGAGAGTTGCATTCACAGCCTAGTTGGAGCTCCGTTCTGGCCAAAGACAGAAAAGTGGATCTTTTTGTAAAAAGAACAGTGTAGGTTCTTCTAATACTGGGTAAAAATACAGAAATGCAATGAAAAAATCAATGACATATGATTTTATATTGATTTCTAAATTTCACAAGAACTTTGTAAGTATCCTATTATCACTATCACTTTGTGCACTACATGCTGTGGTGTTGAATCAAACAGCAACCAGTAAAGACTGAGCAGAGAATATTTTCTGAAGAAAACTTGAAGCCTGAAAAATCAAGACTGGATTCCTTAATCTGGCAATGTGAACAAAAATACACTTTGGCCATTGTATTTGTACCTCCATGAATTATACAGCAGTGTAAGATGTCAACTAATGCAAAAACATCCTTCTTCCCAACATTATAGATGTTTTTTTAAAAGTTACAGGGACAGGTGTCACTACCATACTGAGCGCCCTATCATTTTCAAATAACAGTATCTCTCACTATGTTGATGAAGTGACATGTAGGGAAATGTAAGACCAACAGCTTTCAAATCATGATCACTAATTCTTCATCGCTTGTCACTTGTGAAGTTACAAGTGTGCTTCTTGTGTGCTACTGAAGATTTCCTGTTTTGTAAGCTGTACTGGGACTCAAAACAAGAGAATAATTATTTGGGGTATTAAAGGAAGCAGTCACAGAACCTTGCTTTCAAAGGGGAAAGTGTATTTCAGTTTACATAAGAGAGGTCAGGGTAATAAACTAAGAATAGAAATTTGATCAAACAAAGGAAACATATTGTACTTCTTACATAGTGGCTTCAACCATTCATCAGCTATCAAGCTTTTTCTCCAAAGACAATGACTGAAGACCTGCAGCTGGTCCTTGATGAAACAGTTCAAGTAATGTACTTTGTAAATACAATCTAATAAATTCTTGACTTTTTTAATTGCTTTGGAATAAAATGGATTACTGCAAGTGATCTGAGCATGCAGAGGTCAGAAAAGTATGTTCCCTTTTAATAAAGCTTCTAACCCTGACAAGCTCAGAAGTTCTTTATCTTAGGACCCAACCCTAGAATCAGACAGAACAAGCTAGTCTTGTGGAATCCAGGAGGAAAGGTAGAATGCTGTGTAATGTAGGCAAACTGCTTGCCCCTCACTAGTTTAGATTCCTCATCCTGTTACTTAGCAGGATGCAGGATGGAGTATCTTGACTATGTCTAGGCTTTAGGATGAATCCCACCCTGTTCCTGAAAGAGATGGTGCATTTCTTCCTATACTTCTCTCCTATGAGAGTTACCTCTTATCTCCATTGCTGTAATTAACAAAAGCACTGGGGTAGTTGAGAGTTATAGGCAAGGAAAGGGTCTCCAAGGGGACACTTGCTTGCCTATACACAAATGCCAGGAGCTTGGGAAACAAACAGGAGGATCTTGTGCTCCTGTTAAATGCAAATAACTATGATGCCATAGGGATAACAGAGACCTGGTGGCCCATGACTGGCCCACAGGTATAGATGGCTATCCCCTGTACAGGAGGGATCGAGTAGACAAAAGGGGAGGGCATGTAGCTCTCTATGTCAAGGAAAGCTACACATTCCTGCAAGCCGACATTGGCACCCATGGTGGACTTGAGACCCTTTGGGTTAAAATCAGAACATGGGGGAACACGGCACAGGGGATACTATGGTGGGAGTCTACTACAGACCCCCTACCCAGGGTCAAGATCTTGACCAGGAGTTTGCCAGGGAATTGGCTGAGGCCACGAGCTCTCAGTGTATGTTTGTCATGGGAAACTTTAATTTGGATTGAAGGAAAGCTGGGTGACAGTGACCAGGACCCGATCACCTTTATCATCTGCCATAAAGCTGAAAAATCAGTCAGTAATACGGAAGTTCTCAACTTCAGGAAAGCTGACTTTGACAAGCTCAGGAGGCTTGTCTTTGAGGTCCTAAAGGGCCACAACCCAAAGGGGAGGGGAGTCCAGGATGAGTGGATGCTCCTCAAGGGAGTGATCCTGGATGCACAAGCAAAGTCTATCCTGTCTTAGAGGAAAAGGGTACAGCAGCCCCCTTGGCTTTCCAAAGAGCTTGTGGACCTCCTGCATCTTAGAAGGAAGACCTACAAAGGATGGAGGACTGGAACCACCACCAATGAGGAATACTTTGCTGTGGTCCAGACCTACAGAGAGCAAACCAGAAAAAGCCAAGGCTGCAATGAAACTCTAGCTAGCTACAAATATCAAGGACAATAAAAAGTCCTTTTTTAAATATGTGGGGAGCCGGAGGAGAAGCAAAGGCAACATTGGATCCCTGCTAAACCAAATGGGACAACTGATAACTGATGCCCAGGAAAAAGCAAACTAAATTGCTAAATTGTTACTTTGCATCAGTTTTTCACCAGTCCATGGGACACCCCTGCCCACTGTGGGAAAGGGAGGCCCAGGTGAGGGAGATTCCTTACCATCCATCAAAGCTGACCTTATAAAGGAACACTTTGACAGGTTGGATACCTTCAAGTCAGCTGGCCCTGATGGTTTACACTCAAGGGAGTTCAAAGAGCTGGCAGGCATCACAGCTGAGCCCCTGGCATGGATCTTTGAGAACTCCTACTGCTCTGGTGAAGGGCCTGATGACTGGAAGAAGGCCAATGTGGGGCCTATCTTCAAAAAATGGAGGAAAGTGGATCCAGCAAACTACAGACCCATCAGCCTGACTTCTATCCTGGTGAAGATCTTGGAAAAGATTATCAAACAGGCCATCTTATACAGGCTAGCTGACGGCAATATCCTGAGGATACCCAGCGTGGGTTTGTTGCGGGTAGGTCTTGCTTGACCAATCTCATTTCCTTTTACAACCAGGTGATCTATCACCTGGACAAAAGGGAAGAGATTGACATCATATATCTTGACTTTAAAAAAGTCTTTGATCTGGTATCTCATGATCACCTCTAGCTAACTGAGGCCTCAACCTCACCACAATTCGCTGGCTGGGGAATTGGCTCCACGGCAGGACCCAGAGGGTGGTGGTTGATAGAAGTTAATCGTCATGGTGTCCTGTGACCAGTGGGGTCCTTCAGGGCTCTGTCCTAGGGCCCTTACTTTTTAACATCTTCATCAATGATGTAGACCATGGTGTCAGCAGTGGGCTGACCAAGTTCCCCAATGACACCAAACTCTGGACTAAAGCAGCCACACCTGAGGACAGGAGGGTGATCCAGGCAGATCTTGACAGGCTCATGAAATGGGCAGATGAGAACCTGATGCTGTTTAACACCGAAAAATGCAAAGTTCTCCACCTTGGGAGGAAAAACCTGTAGCATGCTTATTGGCTCAGCATTGCTACACTGGTTAGCACTACAGGTGAAAGGGACTTGGGGGTCATCATTGACCACAAAATGAACACGAGCCTGCAATGCGATGCTGCAGCTAGTAAAACGACCAAAACACTGTCTTGCATCCATAGATGCTTCTCAAGCAAATCCCAGGACGTCATTCTCCTGTTGTACTTGGCCTTGGTGAGGCCGCAGCTGGAGTACTGCATCCAGTTTTGGGCTCCATCTGTGACTGTTTCAGGATGGACATAAGGAAGAACTTCTTTACTGTCTGAGCCTCTGAGGTTTGGAATAGACTGCCGCCGGAGGGGGTTCAAGCACCCACTTTGAACGCCTTCATTTTTGGATGTTTATCTTGCTGAGGTCAATGATCCCTGCTGACTTCCTGCCCCCGGGCAGGGGGCTGGACTTGATGAACCTCTGGGGTCCCTTCCAGCCCAAATGTCTATGAAATCTAAAAAAAACATTGTTTTCCATCTGTGTTGAGTCCGTGTTCTGCCTAACCCAAAAGGACTGCAGTGTTGGACAATAGCAGATGTAGGTATGTGTCTCCAGTCAAATGGAACTATTACATATCTGATTAGCAATTATGGTGAAGTGAGACCAGTCTGGAGCTGGGTGAACAGAAAATTGTCCAGGTAAGTCTAGACCAACTGGGATTTTGCTGAGTGATTTGGATGTCTTAGTCACTTAACTGGGAAGAATTTGATATATCCCATACATTTATCCTGAAAGATGGGAATGATACCCTAACAAGTTTGAGGACTAATCAAAGTTTCACTCTGTTGGATAGTTATGGAAGGACAGTTTACTAAACCATTCTGCTTGTAATAAATGCTCTTTGTTCAATGTCCCTTCCTTCAACTTGTGTTCAAGGAATAACTCAGTCCTATAAACTGAGGCAGAAATGGATGAATTCAATAAATAAAGTTAACAGCGTCCAACTTTCTAACTCATCAGACACTACAGAAGCAATATTTAAAACTGAGGAGCTGAGCTATCATATGTCTCTTGTACACCTTTGGGACTGACTGCTGAAGACTTTATCACTAAAAAATGGGGATTAGTTTCTTAAAAGCTCTGCAAGGAGTATTGATTTCTTGCCTGAAGTCATGTGCTCCAAACTGAGACAACAGTTCACAGAATGAAACCTCAAGAACACCACAGTTCATGTGCTGTCTCTGGGCCTTTTATTTAGCAGTAGTCAGTAGGAAGCTCTAGCTGGTGGGCTCAGGTATGTCATTATAGTCTAAATAACCACAACTATAAACATAAAGCATAAAAATATATTTCATGACATCTACAGAAAATAAAAGCAGCTGTCTCCTGGCCCAGTGCTCCCTGCCAGCCCCTGCGCTAGCACCTGGGGGAGTGTAAGAGCTCCCCCAGGTGGCAGCAGGAGTCCATTCCAGGAAGTGGGAGCAGTTTGGTACAGTTAGCAGCAAATCTGCTCCTGCTTTCTTGCTTGTGTTGACACCTGCCCAGGAATGTTTACTTGTGAGTAGTTTATCCATGAGTAAACTGATTCCTGATCAAATTAATGTGTAGAGGTGCTCTCTGTGTTTTCTGTGATCCTAATCTTCAAGATAAGCCCATAGGGCACCTATACATGTGCAGTGATGCTTCTCCAATGCACTGTAATTACAGTGTGTCAGATTCCAGCATTGTGCAGATTCCAGCATCATGGGTATCAGTGACCCTGTGCTAAAAAATGGCAGCAGGAGTGCTTTAACTTAAGCTTGTTCAATGAGCTTTACTTAAAATGCCCCTGCCACCATTTTTCAGTGCAGCAACGCTAATACATGTGATGCTCTGGGTGCTTTAATTAGAGTGGCTGTCAGAGATGCTCTAATTAAAGCACCCCTCCCCCCTACTCCCAGAGCATAGGTATAAATGCCTATGAAATATAAAAAGTGCTTGTAGCAATAGTGAAATGGAACATCACTTTTAAAGCTATTTTGTGTGCTGTGATGAGTAATTGGCTTCTCTGCAGAGCCTAGGATCAGAAGAAACCTGGAAATAGCTGCAGCATTATACCAAGTAATGGCAGGCATACCCTTAAGCTGAAAAACTGCTACTAAAGCTTTTTGTAGCTTGCAGTTGACCTATAGGCCTCTTGCACTGTTGATTTTTTTTATATTTTACAGTTATGACAGGAATGCATTCAACTCATCATATTTCCCAACTTCAGCTAAACTGCCTGAAGTTCATTGTTAGAACAATTACCCAGAATTTTAAAAAACTCATGGTTACCTGCTCTATAATGAGTCCAGTCCCTATATTTGTTATGGATGATAATTTATCTCGGTGTTTAATATATGACAGGGGAGAAAAAAGCCAATATAGACTGTCTGATAGCCATGGAGTTTATTAAAATAGTACAGAATCCACTCAAAACAAGCAAAAGAATATGCATGATTTTGATGCATTCTCTTTTTCTCACTCATGTTAATCAGCTGAGCATAATTAGGAAATGCTGAAGACACCATCAAATCTGCAGAATCAACGGTAGGACTCCTTTCTACCATCAGTGGAGCTCTGGCATGCTATTGGCGTTACCAATACAGAAAAGGGCTTTTTTGTTTTCTTACGCATCTGTTTCTTCAGAGCTGCTGGAAGTTGAAACCTTGAAGCCCCTATTTTTATTATATAGTGCCCCTAAAGTCCAATATGGCATTTTTTGCTGCACTTATATGTGAAGGGAGGTTAGGCTACCCAATATCCTGTTCTTATGTTTTGTGTCTGTCTCCAGTCACACTTGTGATTTCAGCAACCACTAGATATCCTGCAGGAAAAGACAGTATCTTTAACTGTTCCCAGTGTCTCAATTCATGAAGCTCAAACTGTTCATGGAAATGAAATATTTCAGCTGTAGAGAAAAGATTAGCTGTTCCTTTTTTCCTCACTCAATGCTGTCAGATGTCACTAACTGTTATAATGGTAGTCTCTTATGGAGAGCTTGTCCCCCTCTCCTTGAGTGGGCAGTAAACAGTGATGTTTTGTTTTGCAAAAAGAAAAAAAAAAGCTTGATATGGGAAATAACTGAGGCTCTAGAAGGACTAAAAACAGATTAAATTATGTTTTTCAGGTACAGCCAGGAGAAGCCCATCTCTTGATTAGAAAAGTTTTTTTTCCTTTAAACTGTAGGAAAAAATAATTAAAATAATAAAAGTTTAGAGGAAAAAAATACTTCAGTTGTTAATCTCAGCTGCACTGTTTGCCAGTTATGCATTGTTAGCGCAGAATGACCTTCTGGCTATGGCCACATTCATTTCTCGATGTCACACATACCTTCCAGGCTACCCCAGACATATGAAACAGTCAGCTGTCTATGAAACATTATATTCCTCCTTCCTGTTCCTAGTAGAAGGTCATATGTGAGATTACAGATCTATGCATGGAAATGCATGCATACAGATCTATGCATGCATACAGATCTATGCATCTATGCTCTGTTTCGAGCAAGCTGACAAGAAAGAGGAGGGAATGAAGAAAGATCTCTTGGCATTGTCCATCCTAGGATATCAGAACCATGGTCTTGTTAGGAGTTCTGCAGCTGGTGAAAAAATGAAGGCCTGGCAACATGACTCTACTATACACTTCTTTTCAGGTGCAGGATCCACTACAGCTATTCTGGCAATTGTGGGAAGTGATATAGGTGACTGGGAGACAATGCAGAAAAACAATGCGTCTACATAAAGCGTTTTAGCCTCCAGTTCATCCTGAAATTTAATTCTGAGAAAGGGGTACAAACCCCTACATTGGAGAAGAATCAGGGCAAATTCTTTTTGCCACGTTTTACCATTGTAATGATATGGCAGAAACTGTGAAGGGAACTTCACAGTATATCCAAGACTATAAATATATTTCTCTGGATAATAAAACAATCTGGTTTATGTTTTTGGTTTATATTTTTAATTTTCATCTCCCTGAGTAAATGAAACAGCTAAAAATTTCTTGCAACCACTATTTTCTGGAAAAAAGTAACTTTGAGTTTACATATAGGACCAACTTGGGCTACAAGACTGAGCAACTCTCTGTCACACTCCATTTTTGAAGGACTTCAAAGGCACAGGCACTTTGAACCCCCAGAGTTGAATCAGTTTTATTCTCCAAAAAACTGTAATGAAACAAACAACTTGATTTAACAAGGTAAGGCCCAAGTCATTCCTGTTTTTTTTCTTTTCATCTAAAAAGAAAAAAAAGTTATGAATAAAACTAATATGAAATGTTTAGCACTTCTATTGTACTTGTTCAAAATGTTGTATAGGATTTAGTTTGTGAAGCCCTACAACCCCATGAAACCCATTAAATTAATAAATATTGTTCTTCCCCTACTTGGAGGAACTGAAGCACAGAGAAAATAAAGTCTGATGTCCAGAAGTGATGAACACACAGAACTTCAGTGTGCTACATATATTCCTTGTCTTTAAAATCAAAAGAAAAACACCCTTAGATCACAGGCAAGCTGCGCAAGGCCACAGAAGCAATTACTAAGACAACTAGGAGTAAAACTCAGGAGTTCTACTAGACCAAGGCTTCAGAATTATACCTGGCCATTCCATGTGTATAAGTCTTCCAGAAAAGCCTATCAATGTCTACATCCAATTTTTAAATTTGCTTGTTTTAAGTTTAAACAGATGTGGTGGTCCCTTCTGACATGTGGAGACAAGTGGCTTCATTGTCTCTGCTGATGCACAGAGCTTCTCTAAAAGCCAGTAGCGCTAACTGATCTTGCTTTCACACATGTCCAACAATTGACTAACACTAAGGGGAAAAAGTAGAGTAGTAGAGTCCCTCCAACTCATTCAGGTGATTCTTTCTGGTGGGGAGAGGGAAAAACAGACAGATACCTTTTTCCTCCCTTTCATCAGCTCTAAGGTTGAAGAGGAAGGGCTAAATCAAGTGTAGTAGACAACTGCTCCTCAAAGGATAATATTAAAGTTGAGGGCCCCTAACAACTGTTCAGGGACAATACCATTATAGGAATCTAACAGGGAAAGAGGACGTGTTGAGTTGGTGAGAGAGAAGCATTAGTTTCTCACATGAGCATTTTTCTGTATGATAGAATCTCAATCTCTCATATTGCTCTTTGGCTATTAAGTATTTGGTAACATTTCTAAAACTTGTGGGTGAGGGGTCATGATTAGATAGACAGGCAGGCAGGACAAAGAGCACAAAACATTTGTAGGGAAGACATAAGGAAAAACTAAGTGAGAAGAAAACTTGGTAGAAGATCAAGGCAAGATAAATGAGAGCAAGGGGATAAGTATAAGAAATAAACATTTAAAAGACAATACAGGAAAAAATGGTAGAGTGAAGTTAGGGAAAGGAATGAAGAGAGTAAGAAGCAAAAGAGAATCTATTCTTAAAATAGATGATTGACGATATATAGCAATAAACAGAACATACCTTTTCAGTCTCTGTAAACTGTATTAGTCTGGCTTGGAGCCTCAGCTGGAGTACTAAATCCAGTTAGGGGCACCATACATTAAAAAAAGAGGTAGACAAAAGGGGGGAGAGAAGAGGATAAAGAATAGTGACAGGTGTAGAAAACATGACTTAAAGTTTCAAATAAAGGAACATTCTCTTTCTAGAAAAGAAGAGTGTGTCTACACATGTAGTTACACGTGCATAAACTTAATGCACCTTTGTTTAAGATGCATTAAGGTAATTTAGGCATGTGTCTATACATAGAAGCGCTAAAGTGAATTAAGACCCATTAAATTTAGGCTTGCATAGCTAAGTCTCATTAGCCCATATATATCCATGCTAATGCACATTAACACAGTGTGCATCCACTGGCATACACAGCTTTAATGCGCATTAAACATCTACACGTGCGCTAATGTGACTTAACTAATCTCATCTAAATTTGGTACATGCTTTAAACAGGTATCAAATTTAGTGGTGATTAGCCTAAAATCTCCATTTTTAAGGCACATTAAGGGTACACATTGTGGACATGTGCTTTAAATACACCTTAAAAATGGCAATTTTAGACTAATCCTGCATAAAAGGGTCACATGTAGACAAGCCTAGGGAGACTGAAAAGGGACATAACAAAGAAAATGGTGACCAATTGTTCTCTGTTTCCCCAAAGCAGGACAAGAAAGAACAGATTTAATTTGCAGCAAGCAAGATTTGGATTAGATTTGGATTTGGAGGCTGTGTACTTCCCAAGATTTTTATGAACAGGCAAAAATGTTTCAAGCTATCTTTGCAGCCTCAAAGCGGAGAGGTGGAGTCTCAAAGTCCACTCCAGCCCTTCATTTTATCGATTTGTGTGTGCCATAAAATTCAGACTTTCTGACACATAGTGCTAAATATACAGTAATGTAACTGGTATTGTTACAACAGTCAATAACAACATTGCTTTTTGATTAAAATCACTGTTAGCAGCAGTCATTGGCTAATCAGTTCCAAGAGAAATAGGAAGAAAACAAAAAAACTTGTGAATTCTAATTCAAGGGTTCAGAGATAATAATAGTTTTTGGACCTAATTCTGAAGATAATAGGAGCTCTGCCTGAGTAAAGGTAGGCAGGCACTGTGGGCACATCTACACATGCATATTAATGTGAAGCAATAAACTCCATCACATAGCACGCTGGAGTTATTTTCTCCTAGGCACCACATTTATACGTTCACCCAGGACAGCAGCATGTTGAGCCAGGTTGGAACAGCTTCAGCTTGCAGAGAGTCCAAGGGGTCAGCTTGTCAGCCCAGAGCTCCTCCAACCTGGCTCAACATGCTGCAGAGGGGTTGGCCGGGGCATGAGCATGCTCCAGTGCAGGCTAGCCAGCATTTGCAGAAAAACTAAAATATAAAATTTCTACCAAATAAAAGAGTGATGTACTGTAGCTGTTTTTCTTCACAATATTAAAAAAAAATCAATAGCATAATTAGCATGGGCAATACAATGTAGTCCTTTTAACAGGTTAATTTATTTCCTTGGATTTGTAGAAAGTTTTCTTGGTGTCTTGTGACTTTTGTTTGTGCCGTGTGCCTTCTTAGCTTTCCTCATTTTTCTCAGTCTTTCCAATTCTGTTCTAGTTCTTATTCCCTTTTCTACTCAATTTTAACCTTTTGGTGACCTGTCCTGCAGTTTCTTTCAGACAAATAGCAACCACAGCAAAGGGCTCCATTCTCTGCTCTTAATTTTATCTTGCCCATCAACTTGTTTCTTTCTGATTTTAATCACCCTCTCTTCCACAGCCGATATGAGTGTATGTATACATGTATACATCCATATTTCTAACCCTCTTAGTAGATGTGACTAGGTACATCTGCTCTTTCTCCCGTTCGTTGTTTCTTTGCTGCTTTCTATTTGTCAATGGTCTTTTGTATCTTTCCATTTTAACAACTCATGTTGCTAAGCAACACCAAAAGGTACATCAGCAAGGTAGCGTCCCAGTGCTTTCAGTGAGCTTCACCTTACAATGAGTGAAAATGTAATTTAACGTCATAGAGAAATCCTTCCTAGACAACGTATAATGTAGTTATGGTCCACAAGGTACCTAACAAAGCAGGAAGCCTAGATCAGTGCTGCTTATAAGGTAGTACATCCACAGGGAGTCCACGTTAGGATTACATTTTAAACTAACTAGGTGCTGAATATGTAAATACCACACAATGAAAGTCATCCCTTCCAGCTATACCACTTCAATCAATATCCTATTAAGATAGCACAGATTGAAATTAGAGATCTGCATTTGAATCCTGACTTTCACAGAGCTCACTAAGGTTAAGAGCTGATGAGTATTCTGCCCTATTTATAGTGACCTCTGCAACTATATAGTTCCAGTCTGACTCTGAGCTTTATCAAATTTTGAAGCTATTTCAACCATAACTTTTGGTTTGGTGACAGCTTTAATGGTAATTTCTGTTACATCTGTTAAGTCTAGCAGCCTAGATTTTGTGGTAGGATTAGAAACAGAATAAATTAACTGCATTCACTTCACAAGATTTCAGACTTGAATGGTTTGAATTGTTTGCAAAGCTGTCCAAACCATAGCTATCCATAGCATTTCTAAGAGGGCTGGTGAAAATTTTTTTCACCCTCCCCACAGAATGTCACTAAATCAATTCCCTGGGAAAAAAAAATCCTATGGGCAGTCCTGCTAACAGCAAAAAGAAATATGGCAACCTGAAATGTTTTGATGGAATAGCTCTTCCACCAGATAATTTTTTTTAATAGAAAATTGTTATCTTGGTTGTAATTTGTCATCTCCATGGAACAATGTCATCTCTATGGAAAAATTCCTGGTTCAAGGTTTCCCTTTTCTTATAGAAAATTTTGAAACTTAATAGCATGTAGTATTTTTTCTGTATCTGTAGTTAAACTCAAATTGTTTTATATTAAAAATGTTTCCCAGGTACCATACTTTTTCTTGGCCTTTTGTTGAAAAAGCAGTAAACTCTGCTGGGAACATAGAAAAAAAGCAAGTGTCTTAGAGAAAATTTCATGGAAAAGAAATAGCACTTTCTACCGGCTCTAGAAATATGAGAATTTCCAGACACAAACCCATGATTTGGTAGTCAAACAGTAAGCACATTAATCCCCAAAGCTAAAAATCCCTCTAAAATAATGGATAACATTTGGAAATGATAAACTTCAAATAACGATAAAGAGGGTGAAACAGGGGCTACAAACCCTGTTACTAAGAGTAGGGCCAGGCAACAGAGCTAAAGAGCTGCAGGACTTTGGGTTGCAAACAGCAGGCTACAGGACCAGAGCTCCAAGCAGCTAATTAATGGTGCAGTAAAAGTGAGTAGGATGATGATACCAACAAATAGCCCCTGTGCCTGGATAAGCGGGTGTCATAGGACATGGCTATGTACAGTCAAAAAACTAAGCTGCATAGATTGAACTGATACCAGCTAAACCACAGGCAACTGGTGCCTCCTGAGTCAGGGGGCACTTGCTCCCCGCAGCAGCCAGTGAACAACTCAGAATCAGTGTTCCCTCTAAGTTGACTGAAAGAGGGAATGCTGCCTAGAAGTGGCAGCAGCATGCCCAGAAGGGCCAGGGATGCACCAGGAAGTGCCAACAGCATTTCTCCTGGCATCCTCACTCCCTAGCCGGAGCTCTCAGGGGGCACCAGCACTCCTGCCTGCCCCCCCTGCCCACCACCTAAGTGGGGAATGCTGCTCTGAGGGGGTGCACCAGTGCTCTTGGGAGGTGAATGTGCATCCTTGTGCACCCCCTATGCATTCCCACTAAACTGAACTGACAACTGCTGCCTGCCAGTTTTCAATTGGAAAAGGCAGCAGTGGTGGTAGCACCAATGCAGTGAGCCAAGTCTCTCTGAGGAGTAGCTAGCCAGCCGCAGGGAGGGTGCAGGGAGGGGGATGTGACCTGGGTGCAGGGAAGGGGGGTGAAACCAGGGCTAGTTACAGAGCCCAACTCACTGCTGCCTCCCACTGCAGCAGTGTGGACCAGGCTGGGATGGCCCTGGGGGGCAGGGGTCAGCACCCATTGCCTCTTGCCTCCAGCTCTGTGCAGGGGCTGTGGCTTGCAGACAGGCTTCAGTGGCAGCGCAGCTCCCTGCCCCACCCCATCTCCCAGCAGTGGAGCAAACCGTCATGGCAGGCAGAGGTGAGGTAGCTGTCACCCACTGCCTACTCATGGTGGTGCCTGTGCTGCCCCCCTGCAATGAGGGGATAAAACCCTACCTTCCCCTAGGCTACTGGGGTCTGGCCATGCCCCGACTCCTGCTGCTGGAGCAGCGAGGGGTGTGGGGCTGGGGACGTCTGGCAAGGGCTGCTGCCCCCCTGCTAGCACTCTGTTGCAGGGTTTCAAACCCCCACCCCTTTCTCAGGCAGCCAGACAAATAAGGTACATCAAGGAGCTGGTGAGAGCCATCTGATAGGAGCAGGGCTTTTTCTGATAAGCGCACAGAGCAGGAATTATTTTTGGCCCTTCCTTCTCATGACCTTGTGGCAAGGTATTGAGCAAAATTCAGATTTGTTGGAAAACGACAGGACCACACCACAAGTACTACTGCTATAGTGCTGAATTTGCAACCCCTGGGCTGTTAACTGTGTACTTTAGCACCCACACTACATCAGGCCCCATTATTTTTGGTATGCATTGATTACTTTCATTTGTGAGAGCTGTGAGACATAAGATGGCTCAAAAGGGTTAGTGATGGTCACAAAGGGGCACTCTGAGGGTTGCCCTATTGATTTTTTTGGTTTGTGGAGGGTAGTAGTCCTGCAAAAAACCATGATAAGTGCCTAATTATGGGTGCTGTATTTACTGAATGGGCCAAAGAGAATAGGGCTGTGCAAAACAGCACCATTTCATTTTGACTTCCGTTTCAACAGGACAGTGTTTCATTTCAAGTTTTGTTTAATTCTGAAGCGCTGTTCCATTTCATTTTGTCGAAACTATTTTGCCGTTTTGACGCTGCTTCAACATTTTGCCCATAGGCTATAATGGGGAATCACAAAACTGCCTATAACTTTGCCATTCCTTGCCTGATTTTAATGAAAACAGCAGGGAGGGTAGGCCCTGCTGAGGCCACAAAGCCTGTCAAGTTTCAAAGAGTTAGGTGCAGGGTTTTTTGGGAAACTGCACCTCAAGCTGCTGACAAGCAAAACTCCTGACATGTATGACTGTGTATGTGTGTTCAGGTGCAGCTGTTTTTCTATTTCTTCCCCAGAGCATTGCGACTGAAAGGGACCTCAGGGAAGGATCATAGTCACTGGTTAGCTACGCATGTCAGTATCAGAGGAGTCCTTCCCCCCTTACTTTCTGTTTCACTGCAGGCAAGCCCAGCTTCGAAACTCAAAACCTTTCAAAGCTTTCGAAACCTTTTAAATGCCCCTGTTTTGTTTCAAGGCTGTTTCAAAGCCTTTTGTTTCATTTTGATTTTGCTGTTTCAAGCTCGAAATGAGTCAAAACGGTGTCAAAATGAAACACTTGGCAAAATTTTGCACAGCCCTAAATAGCAGCCCTGTGATGCTGTGACACCCTGTCCAGGACAGGCAAGGCCTCCTTCGGGGACAGAGCTGGTAGCATACGTATGAGCCTGAAGGGAGCTGGGACTGCTTCCAGTTGGTACTTCAGGAGTGCCCAGCAGTCTGTTCAGGATAGACAGTATAAACAAGATGAACCCTTGAACTGCAGTGAGGGGCAAGTTAAGGTAGAGCCAAAAGGCCAAAGAGCAATTAGGCTTAATTGGGCCCTAAATTGGACAGAGAGAGAGAATAGAATGGAAAGCCAGCTGTAGACAGGGTAAATTTGGACCCGTGCAGATTGGGCCAGACTGTCCACCCAATGATTAGTGAGGCTGAAGAAGGCATCTAAGGTTAAACTCTGTTTTTCTGAGGACAGCTGCCCAAATGATTATTTATTTGCCTTCATTGCATGGCAGGCAAGGGTAGGGCAATATCCAACCTTATAAGTCAGAGTATAGATGTTCCTAGTGTGCCCTCAATGGGATGCCACCACCACCTTTGAAGGCAGGTCCTGTTACCCAAGACAGAAAGATGTACCCCCACATTCACCTCCAAGGTTGCAATACTTAGTCCTGCTTTCCCACAAATGTAAATGATTGAAAAGAAAATTAAATATCACTTACAGAAGAATACTCTTTCCAGACTTGGAAAAGAACATTTTTTCTTTGCATTTTCCCCAGACTATTTTTCCTCTCACTTCAACTTCCTCTTATGCAAACCAAGGCCAAAGGCAGGTGCCCCCACGAATAAAAATGTTTATAAAGAGATAAGTAATCCTCCTTTTGCAGTCTTCAAGAAACATCATTTTACATCACCATGGATCTGATCCTCCTTAGACAAATTTCTATTCTTCATACCTGACTTCTTTCCCAGACCCAAAAAAGGACATTCTGCGCCCAAAAACTTGTCTAATTTCTCTCCCAATTATATGGTTGGTCCAATAGGAGATCACCAAAAAATCCTTGCAACTCTCCATTCTCAGTCAAACGAATGAGAACTGTGGGACTGAGTCATAACAGTGTTTAAAGCACTGATTTTTTTGTCAACCAGGATGCTTTAAGATCCTTTCAAAGGTGCTGCTGGATATAATATTAGCACTGTTAGGTAGGCAAACATGATTCACAAAAGAAACCAAGAGATTTGAAATAGGAATCCATAATGTTAAACACATTTGGACACATTGTGATCTTTGTACGTTAACTGGAACATAAGAACTACTCTATTATTTTTTCCATAGTCAAGAAACAAATGAAAACTAAAAACTGGTATTTCTCCCAGGGGTTCATTGAGTCTAAAAAGGTTGAGAACTCCTGGTCTAGAACCAAGTTAGAAAAAGAAATGGTACTATTATCACTAACATTGTGTTAGACACAGGAATTGCAGAGTAAGCTCTGTGGCTTGTAATATGCAGGTTAGACTAAATTATCATAATCACTTGGATTTTAAAATCTAGTAATCACTTTACCATTAGCAATCTTGGGATACTACTCTTACCACATCCTGAACTCTGAAACATTCTTCTTTAGAGGACAAATCTTGCTCCCACCTTTTACAGGCATAGAACGTGCTTAGTACAGTAGATTAGAGCAAATTAATTCTGGTTCCTTACAATGGATTCTGGGTCCTTCTGCTTCATGGAACTTGCCACTTCATGGAGCCCCAGTGAGCAGGAGTTTTGAGTCCAGAGGCAGTGTTGGTGGATGTGCTTTGAAACAGAGGTCTTCCAAGGGTTATTGCAATTCAAAGGCTAGGCAGAAGGACCCCTTGTCATTTTACCGTAAGACTGATATTCCTAGGGCAAATTTCTTAAATACATCTTGCAGGTGGGATTTATCCAACAGTATTTTTCTCTTCTAAACATGATCCAAACAGCTGAAATACTAATTGTATTAATGGCTGCTGTCTTTTATGCAGGAAATTTGTAGGTACAGTTTAAACACATTCTTTTGTTCCATCTTTTTTTAATTAAAAAAGCAAAACTTTTTTCCAGTACTAAGAGCTGCAGATTAATAAAATATATATTCAAGTGGATCTTTGAGGTAGGTGAAATGTCATACACTTCATACCCTTGTGTCCTTTTTATTGTTAGCTTTTAAGTTATTCTTGACAGTTTTTGTTGGGTGTCGCAGTTTAAATGAAGTTTTTAATAACAGAGTAGCTTATTCCAAATGGCATTTTCATTTGGAGCCAATAAGCTTGCTTCTTTTGGTGAAGTTTGTGTGACATTAGTGGAGCTTTATTGATAAAATTAGTGTAAACAACAAGACAATCTGGCCTCAAGCACTTGAACACATGCTTAAATATTTAACTGGATCAAGAACAGAGGTCTCAGTACTTTGTACCACCAAGCCTTTAGTTGAAGAGGAGGTTGTCTCTATGTGTGGCATTATCAACCAGAATATTTTGTTGGTGTTGTAAATCTTCACTGGTCTCTTTATGATCTATACACAAGGCTCTCTACAGCACTTAAACTTCTGGCAGGATGTTAACAGAGCCAATTCTAACTGGATACTGCATTCCCCTGGGACATTTATACCTTTTTTTTAATTTAAAGAGGCTTATCAGTCACCAAGGCAAATAGTTACTTTGTGTGTGTTGCTCATTCCTGCAAAAAAGTTAATCCTTCTAAGACAGAAATAGCAAAGCATTTCTTTTTCTCACAAAACCAAGAAGGAAGTATACAATGGGACAGGATGCCCGGATGCCCTTCATATCAATAGGCAAAATGTGTGTGTGTGTGTGTGTGTGCGCGCGCGCGCGCGTGCAAAATGCATCTTCTTAAGAAGACTGCAGTCTTGTAGTGTTTATTCAGGCTATATGCCCATTGAGGTCAAAAGGCAGGCCGCAGGATAAACCACTGGAACATAAGATTTTAAAAATACCTACATAATTTATTTTTGTAATACATCCAGATGTGCAGTTATTGGACTGCATCTGCACTCTCTCTCAATATTTTCATGTGCTAAAAAATATTGCACATCTTTGTTAATATTTTTCTTTTTTTCTAATATTGATAAAATAATTGACTTACAACCCTCTACCCACCTTCCACCCAATTCTAACAAGTTTCATCCCTTTTTTATGCAGGAAATTGTAGGTAAAATGTAAGCAAATCCTTTTCTTTTTGCTTTTCAATGAAAGGAGCAAAATACTTTATACCCTCTTACATAAAATACTCCTCCCAATTCTAAAAGGTTTAATCCCTCTAATATTTCAAACCAATACTAACAATATTAATTACCCAAAACAGTATTGGGAGGAAGATAGATAAATGTTCATGTACAAAATTAGCCACTAGCTTGAGCTCATGTGTCCTAGCTTCCAACAAACCAAATAATATGCTGTCATATGAGGGTGGGGGGAAAACTAGAGAAAAATCCTAACACAAATCTTGCTTACTTTATTCACATGGTTGGTCTCTGACTTCAGCTGGACTATCCCTATAATACAAAATGAGTAGGATATGGCTCCTTGTAGGTCTAAAGGGCTCAAATAAAACTTTTCTTTAGCTTGTATGTAGCGGGACACAGGTCATTTGAGACTCATCGTGGTTGGATTTTATGCAGGGGAGAACAAGAAAGTTATTCTCTTAAATTTCTCTCTCTCTCTCTGCTATTTGCACAGGGGTCAGACAGGAGCTAATTCTAGTTTTGTAATATCTTTCCCTTACCTCCTTGCCAAAAATGGGCAACTGTCCTAACAGCACCTGCAGCATAAGGGCATTTCTAGTGACAGCCCAGCCTGACCAATTTGGAGATGAGGAAGCTTTGCTGAATCCTTCAATTCCATTCCGGCAGAAATGCCTCTCCCCCAAAAAACTACCATGCCACTGCCCACCTACCTATCCAGTCATGACCCCTCACCCATAGGTTTTGGAAATGCCACCAGATATATAGTAGCCAAAGACCAACATGAAAGACGGAGATTCTATACTTAAGAAGCATCCCCACATGAAAAGCTAATTCTTCTATCTCAAAACATCCTCTTTTCCAATTAGATTCCTATAATGATACTGCCCCTGAGCATTGGTCAAGGGGCCCTCAATTTTAATATTATTTTTTGAGGAGTAAATGTCTACTGCACTTCCTCTTCATTCCCCTAGAGCTGCTGGAAGGGAAGAAAAGACATTATCTGGCTATTTTTCCCCCTTCCCCACCACCAATTCACCTGAGCAGGTTGTTGGGACCCTGATAATCTACTTTTTCCCCCTAGTCCAATGATATGACTCATGTGGGTCATCTGCTCTCCTCTGAAGAGCAAGATCAAGTTATCACTACTGCCCTTTGCAGAAGCTCTGCAGGGCAGCAGAAACCACAAAGCCACCTGTCCAAAGGGAGCACTGCTTCTTTTAAATTTAAACCGATGCAAAGTTAAAGACTGGATTTGGCAGAAAGGCAGGGGTGAGAGGGAAAACAAATCCCTGTATTAAAAGCCAAGGAATGCAGAACTACAGTAACAAACACAGTCTCTCAAATAGTGTAAAAGGTCATTTAAAGTTCAGTGTTAGCAATAACAATAGATAGTACAGCGGGTTCAAACCCTGCCAGAATAATAATAATAATCATAATAATCTGGCAACCATCGATCCTCCTGGATCATGGTGTATGCATGAGGGCCACCCAGACCTTCGATGCATGTGCCTGGGCAGGAATTTTTGGAGGAGTGGAGGCTAATAATAAAGATTCCCATTGGGGGGG
>JAGPOW010000261.1:185761110-185798955 GCA_030014935.1 Caiman crocodilus
TTTCTTTTTTTTGAGCCCGGTCAAAACCCCAAAGGGAAGTGGGGAGTAAAAAAGGCAGCCAATCCAGCCCAGTCCAGCCTCGGGCCAGCTCGCAGCACACATGCCGGGGAGGGAGGGACGAGAGGCGGCTTCCCCCAGCCACGCGTGTCCCGGGACAGGGCGGGCTCCTCGGCAGCGGCGCCAGCTGTCGCGGGGGGCTACTTGGCAGCGGCGCCAGCTGCGGCCGAGGCGCTGGTGCTCCTCCTCTGCTCCATGCCGTTGGGCAGGAAGCCGGCGATGATGGGCACGGGCCAGATGAGGGCGGCCACGCTCCACACGATGATGACCAGAGTCATGAAGCAAGCCACCAGCGTGGACTCGATGGGTTTGCGGTTGAGGCGCCAGCCCGGCTCGCCCTTCAGCTCCTCCAGGCTGAAATCCAGGCAGCAGAAATTGAGCGGCTCCCCCTGCAGCCACAGCTGGCCCGGCTCCGGGTAGGACAGCGAGGAGGAGGAGGAGGAGGAGGAAGGTGCGGCGGCCCCGCGGAGCCGCCCGATCCGCCGGCCCCGCACCCAGCTGCAGCCCACGCAGAGGCGCAAGTCCTGCGGGGCGCCGCCCGCCGCCAGCCCCAGGTGCTCGATGAGCAGCGGCGGCCCCACGCGGTGGAAGGCGGCCGAGAAGAAGGCGCGGCCGTGGCTGTTGGTGGAGAAGAGCAGCAGGTCACACTGGATGCCCAGCGGGCGGCTCCAGCGCACCAGCAGCGAGCTCAGCATCTGCCGCTGCACGCTGATGTTGCAGTACGGCTCCGACACCTGCTGCTGCTGCTGCTGAGCCCCGGCAGGCTCCGGCCCCGGCCCCGGCTCCGGCCGCCCGCGGGGGGCCGCGGACGGGAAAGGCTCGGCGCTGGGGCCACCGCCGCCCTCCGCCTCCTTCTCCAGCCCCAGGGCGAGGCCGGGCAGCGCGCGCGAGGAGGAGTTGCCGGGCGGCAGGTAGAGGTCCCGCTGCTCCCAACCCCGGCAGGGCGGCGGCGCCGCGGCCAGCAGCAGCAGCAGCGCCGGCAGCAGCAGCATGGCCCGGATCAGAGCCCGGCAGCCGCGGCGGCACCGGGAGCAGGCGGCGGCGGCTGCACGGCGCTGCCGGCTGCCATCTGGGGAGCGAGGCGCCGCCGCCCGCCCGCCCGCCGGGGGTGGGAGAGGGGCTGGGGCCGGGAGAAGCCGGGAGGCAGCGCGTGTCACAGCGGCGGCGGCTCCAGCCCGCCTCAGCCTCCGCCTCCGCCCCCGCCTGGCCCCGCCCGTCGCCCGCCTCTCCCTCAGGGCGAAGGGGCTTCCCTGCCCTGCCCTGCCCTGCTCGCTCTCTACCTCCTCCAGGAGCCGCGATTCCCACGCACAGAAGTGCCTCTCAGCAGAGGGCAGGTCTGGTTTGGGGTCATTTCACCCCCTCTTCTTCGCTCCAGAAGGAGCACATACCACCTGCGGCTTCCTCAGCCCGACTAAAGGGCGTTCATGCCCCAAAGCTTGCAAAGAAGGTTTCCAGCTCACGGCTGGTCCGAGGGTACCCGGCGAGGTACCCCCCCTCCCTCAAATCTCTTGCAGGATGAGGTTGCCAGCCGTATGCTCTTGCCATAAGCCCGCTTGGAGTTGAAAAGGTAGGAGTCACGAGGGGTGCACCAGAAAACCATGAGGTGCACTTCAAGCCACGTCCAGTCCCTTAATGAAGCTGTGTGGAGGTAACCAGGAGTCCTAGCTGCGATGCTGGTCCATGCTAGTGGTCTTTCCTCTGAGATCTCCCCACTGGTGACATGTAGGGAGTGCACTCCCTGACATTGGCCATGCACCCCCTGGAAGCACCAGCCATGAAACTGGCAATCGGCCACCCCACCCCCAGCAAAGTGGTGTCCCCTCAGACTCGGGAGGCACCAGTCGCTCATGTTGCTCCCCTTTCCAAAACAAAGGTCTTAGATCAAGGTAGAGCCATAGCTGGCCAGGACGGTTATTCAGAATGATGTTCCTGTTATTTTGTTCTGCATATAATTTTGGTGCCCTAGGCGACCACCTAGTTCTCCTAATGGTTGGACCAGCCCTGTTTCAACTATTTGAGTTGGTCTAATAAAAGATATTGGAATATTTACCCAAAGAATCTTGTCTGTCTTTATTCAGGGCGAATGCATCGGAAAGCTTGCAAAGAAATAAAATAATTAGTCTGCAAATAGTTGGTCTAATAAAAAGTAACGCCTCTTCCATGAGTTTTGATTCCTTTTGCCTCTAGGCCAGCGGTTCCCCAGCTGTGGTGTGGGTACCTCCAGGGGGACACAGACAACCTGTCAGTGATTACACATTAACAGATTTCATAGAATTACTTTATATGACAGAAATTTGCTGGTGGTACTTAAGGTTGTATCATTTTAAATTGGTGGTGCCCAGTCTAACAGAATTTGGGAACTGCTGCACTAGACCAATACAGCTACAACCTGACTCCCTTATTCAGGGCTAGGTAGGCGTTTGAGCTGTGATATTATTTTACATTTTGATTAGTAACGAGACATTTCTGATTGAAATTCAAACTCTTTAGCCAGTAGAATTTGTTCTTACATCCTTTAATTTTGTAAAAGAAACCAGGAATAAGGAGCAGTGAAGCAGAAATAAGAAAATGGGACTATGGAACCAGCATCAGCCTGGTCAGGGGAAGTGTGTTGCACACACTCCAGAAAAAACATAGCCCTTGCTGGCATTCAAAAATTGAAACCCAACCACTGGAATGGGTGGGAAGATGCTGAAATAACAGTGAAGAGCTGTAGGGGAGACCTTGACCAGCCTCTTGTGGCTTGGCCCTTGCCACCTTGAGTATCTCTGCTTCAAGCTAATTGAACTGGAGTTGTTGGGGATTTTTATGTCTCTTGGGTCTTTTTAAATTGCCACCTTTAAATTGCCACCTAAATTGCCACCTCTGTGAGGAAAAGGACCAAAGAGGCCTTGGCCCCTACCTCTTCCAGCAGCTGTAAGATGAAGACACCCCAACTTTCAAGCTTCCACCCCACCTTGTTTGAAGATTTTCTCCATCCTCCAAAAAGTTGTGTCTCTGCAACCTCTGTCCTCTTGGTGAAAATTAGGATGTTTGATTCTTCTGGGCAGGAGGCAGGGCCAGGTATGTGTGGGCAAGTGGAATTTCCACTTGCTCTGGGTCTTTTGGAAGTTGTCTTTTATCTCTGCTCTTCTCATCAATGCTACTACAGTAAGAGATACCAAGTGATTGTCTGAGCACCCTGACAAAAGTGACGAGCAGGAAACTGGAGTCTTTCATCCTTAATTTAACCTGATTTTCCTGATATGTTTCAACTCTGCTCATTACTGTGGTTTTCTGATAGGGCAAAGCAGTTGGTGTTTGGAAAGCAGAAAGGGGAAGATCATTTGCAAATCGACTTGTATAGGTGTTACCTTCATATACTTTACAAAAGAGAAAAGGGAAAACATAGGAGGAAATGCTGTAAAATTGTCAAGCCTCCTTCCTTAGCTGTTCTTTGTTTTTTTGTGTATATCCTGTTCTTTTAAGTTACTTTGTTCTGAAAGACGGGGATCTCGCTGCTCACAAAAGAGAGTTCCAAAAGCCTAGAAAGAAAGATTCCCAGGATCACAGCCCTTGCCTGGCAACTAGAGATTCAAAGCTCTGACTTAGAGAGAGAATGCACTTTTGTAAATGATTCATCCACAGCTTCATATGCAGGAGGACAATTAATCTCTGTATAAAAGATTAAAGCATAAAAACAATTACAAGAAACATAAACCTGCTGATTATACTAAGTTAATGCAAGATTTATGTTTTTAAAAAGACAGCTTTATAACCATTTTGGTGTCATTTTGTATTCTAGACTGTTTTATTACTTTACAGTTACCATGGTTTTACTCTTGACACCCTGCTTCACATTCTCTCTGCTGCAGTCTGGCAAGTAGTCATGAAAATGGACAGTTGTAGGATGACAGAAGGAATAGCTGTGGACAGGGGGCAAGGAATAGAGCAATATAGACTAAAAAGTGGCATTACTGGTCCATTTGTTGTGAGGGTTGTAGCTGCACCACACTCTAGAGAGTATCCAGAGCCATAACTCCCCGCACTCTCTGTCTTTCCCCATTCTCTTAACAGGAAGTTTCTTCTGGAAAGAAAGGATATTAATAACAACCCCTACCCACTCCTGAGTGCCTGGGCTATGGACCGGGCTAGCTGTCAAGTCAGACCAAGCTTGGGAAAAGGATCTTGAAGTCAGAGTGTGGAGCCTTCACTCACCATTTGCTTATAAAATCTCACTGGTTTCAGTGGTACAGCTTGCAAGAGTGAGAGCTCACCAGTGTGACAAAGGGCCCCATAACTTGGCATTTTATTCACTGTAATACTTCATACTTCTATAGCGCCTTCCATTCCAGGATTACAAAGTGCTGTGCAGACATTAAGGCCGAGTTCTTCATGTCTAAAAACAAGTAGCTAAGTAAGAAGTTAGGCAGTTAGTAATGGTAGAAGACCTGGGCTCTACCACCTGCCTTGTGAAGTTGGTACTAACCCCACTTTTTGCAGATAAAAGGCACGATAAAGTCCCATACTCATCTTAGCTTATTCTGAAATATTTCCAGGTATTCTAGTTGAGTAAAGTACAATCTACCACAAACAGAGAAGTGAATTGACCTCAGATATTTTCCTTCTAAAGTCATTGTCTAAGTAAATCAAGGCAAAACCCAGATTCACTCAGTGCTGATTCAAGATGGACCTGTGTACAAAAGCAGGTTTGTGTCTGGGCCCTCATCTATCCAATGTACACAGGATTTTTATACAAATCACTAGAGATCTATGTCAAACACAATGTTCAGAACAGAGGTCTGATTCTGAAATTCCACACAACTTGGGTCTGGATTTTGGTGCACATTTATGTCTAGCTTCAGTTTGTACATTTCCACGCCTCTATTTTAAGAATACTGTGACCTTTTTGGGTCATTTTTACATGTTTTTTCATGAGCATCTATATAGCATTTCCCGCTTTTCTTTGTCACACGTACAGCAACAATGATTTGTATGAATAGGAGTTTAATTTCTGTTATGTATCTGTGAGAGCCGATGAACAGATGAGAAGAGAGGTATAATGTAGTAAATAGCAGACAAAACAACTTAATGTCAAAGTGGTTTGACCAATCATGAGAACAAATTTTATCACATCAGGATTTTGGCATAAGGATCTGGGATGACACTAAATTTTTAAGCAAAATAATCCCATGAACAGGTACACCAGTGCAACATGTGGGTGGCAAATGTTCTCAGGCTATGCTCTAGTTCCTCTCCTCTCAGCTCCCAGAACTCTGTTTACTAGATTGAGAGAGATGTGTGTAGGGGGAGAAAGGAAGAGATTTTTTCAAATGGAAGATAATTTGCGGAGCAAATTTTAAATTATGTTGCTAATTCAGGATAGTTTAAACTACTACCACTGTAACAAATTGTTAGATGACAATTTATTTCAGGTTGGGAATACGTGAGCACATTATGCCTATTCCTTTTTATGGAAAGCTCATTAAACAAAATGGGACAATGGTATGAAATAGTATGGGAGATCATTAGTTGGAAATTTCTGACCAACAAGGTCATTTGCAGATATTGCACTGATGTATTGATCATAGATATAATTAAACTTTGTATCCAGTCAGTCATGGAAAAATGGGCTAACACACTTAAAATTGTTTGTTGTTCTTATCTAGGTAACAGAAATAATAATACTTACCTCCTACACAAGTGTTTTCAACTAGAACTGTCTGGCCATGTCCAGATGAACATGGCCATGCAACATGTGGCATCTCAGACCCATCTGCAGCACCACACATTCAGGTGTTCCCTGCACTGCAAAGTAGCAGTGTGTGTGTGGCTGGGGTTTTGACCCTGGGAAATCCCAGGGTAAAAAAACCCATGTGAAAAAAGCAGGGCAGCACACATGGGGACAATGCACACTGCACAAAACCTGTGCCTGGCTGGCCAGAGCCACACTCCAACTGATGGCCAGGCTCAGTGCAACAGGAGGGCCACAGCTGCAGTTCCCCAAGGCACCCAGGACCCCAAGGTAAGGGGTTGCTGGCCCCAGCCTCCCCTACCCCACCGAAGGTAATCTGCCACATGCCGAAGAACGTGTGGCACAGGTGTTCCCCAGGGACAAGAAGCAGCAGCACAAGATGCACTACTGCTTCTTGTCCCCAGGGAAACAAATGTCTGCACTCATATGGACACAGCTCTGGGCGCTTTATTCAGGAGTTTTCATTATCCTTATTTCATAGGTGAAGGAAATGAGACATAGAGGAATTAAAGGACTTTACTGCAGTGATGATCAGCAGGGGTACCCTGGCATGCTACCAAATCTTCTGAATGGTTCCCTGAGGTGTGAGCAGATAAACTAAGCAGATAAGCACAGGCTCTGGTTTGTCCCTGCCTGGAGAGTCCTCCATCTCCACTGCCAGGCCCAGCTTATAAAGTAAACACTTTATAAATTAGTTTTTGAAATTGGGTGCTACTTAACCTACAAAAGATACAGAAGGGTGCCTTGGGTCCAGTGAGGAGAGACTTGAGTCCAGAAAAGGTGGAAGACCACTGGTCTGCTATCACCCATAGAGTTGCAAAAACCAAAATAGAACCTATAGGTTGGACTGCACACATACAAACACAATTAAAACTGTAGATCATTGTAACATCTATCAAGGTAGTAGAATTGCGGTGAAGTAGAATATCATGGTCACATTCTAGGCAGGGTTTGAATTACACTCTGAATCTTGGTGGGGGTTGCAGCAGTGGCAGCTGGAAGGAGCCACCACCTCCTGAGCTGCTTAGAAAGGTGTGGAGCAGGCTGGGGGCTCTTGTCTCTTATGGGGGGTCCCATCTTTTATGGGGGGGATCAGCCCCCCGAGTCGCTCCCCCCATATTTCAAACCCTGATTTTAGGGAAAGTAATGAAACAGTGGGAAAATAGGAATGTAATGGAGTATGAAGCAGAATTATGAGTAACAGGGTTGGAGGTGAAGAGCCATACACTTCTTGTGATAAATTTTAATAGAACCTTTGCTAATGCAATACAGTGTTCGTGAATGAAATAACTGCAGTAAGATGAATGGAGGAATAAGTGTTTCAGCATGGAAGCTATTAAGGCTGCATCTCATGAGCGTGCTGTTTTGGTGCTTGATCCATCTCCCATTATGGCTAATGGAAATTGGCCAGAGTTACTGAGGGGAAGCTGCAAACAAAGAAATTGGTTCAAACCAACACCTAGAAGTGAATATGAGGCTCTTATGGTAACATTATTTGATATGGCTCTCATTGCCTTCAATAAAGCTACACAAGCTAAAATGGAATTGACGTTGCAGAACTTTCTTGGTTATGGGTTCACATTCTATATTAGGATGGTATTTTATAACATTTTGAGCTAAAAGTAGTTGTCCTTGGGAGAAAAAGATCAGGAAGTAGAAGGGTGAAGGATTGGACCCTGGGCCATAACATAATGATGGAGAGATTTAACTGTGGAAAGTTTTCTGTTGAAAAAATGTAGAAGCGGACCAGGAGCAAAATGTAACTGAGCTCTGCTGAGCTACCAGGTAAAGAAGAAAAATGTCAGGGTTAATAGTTCATAGCTTTATGGGTGAGAGGGAGGAGAGAGAGGCAAGGTCAGATGAAACAAGTAGGTACCTGACTGCTCTTAGAAAAGAGCCAAGTATGGAACTGGTTATTCTAGTTTGTTTGTTTTTTAATCCAAGATGTTCAAAAAATTGGATTGATTGGCTCATGAGTTCACAGCTGAGGAACTGCAGAGATGAATGAATGAATGAATGAGATGGTCTTGCCATCACCATGAAATGATGACTGTGGCTGACTGTCAACATTTTGCTGCAAGATGAAGGAGTTTATATTGCCCATTGAGATGCTAAGCAAGAACGTTTCCTTAACAGTGAGCATTGTATTTCAGAGCCTTTACTTTTATTTATTTTTAATTTGTCATATCTGCGATTTATCAGAGGTTGCATGCTTCATTATAGTATTGGTTGCTTAAGGAAAATAATTTTTTAATGCTTTTTTTATTAGTTTGTCATTGGAAAATCTAAATATTTACCATGACAGCATATTAAAAAGTAGCTCCTTATTTACAAAACTGAATGGTTTATATACTGTGACCCTCCAGTCAGCTCTGAAACAAAGTCCCACCACCTGGTTTTATCACTATCATCATTATTGTTATTAATGATCTATACTAGAAAGGAAGGATGACCCAATGGTGTGAGCCTAGGACCTAGGAGACCTGGGTTTCTTTCTCCACTCCCATGAAGACTTTCCACATTCCTGAAGGCAAGTGCCTTTGGGCATGTCTATGTCACCTCCCTGCTACACCTAAGGTTGCAGTCAAGAAGTACCTTCTGCAAACTCACTTCTGCTCAGTATGCACCAAAGCCTGTGAATTAGTGTAACCAGCTTAGAGTGGCTCTGACCACATGCAAAGAAATATGGCCAGGACCAAGAGCCTGAGAGTAGCTGAGCCACACTTCTTAAATTCTGGGCTTTGGTGACAGCATTCAATGAAAGCTAGTACACAGGACTGGGGAGGCAATGTAAACATCTCTCTCTGCCTTTTTCCCTCATCTGTAAAATGGGGATGATAGTAGTTTACAGGGTGTGTGTGGGAGAACTAAAGATTGAGGTAGTCAGATTCCGAAGTGATGCAAACCATAAAAGCACCCCAGATAGATTGAGATTTATACTGAAGTAATGCAAAAGCCACAAGGTTGGGTCTCACCATACCATCCATACAGAGTTAGTAATGACAGTCCATACACAAAAAACCTTGTTTGAAAGACAAGACATACAGATGAGACAAAGAAGGACATATGATATAGTGGTACAAATAATAGGAGCTATATAGCTGTTAAGAGCTCATTACCAGCCTAGAATAAATGAAAATTCTAGCACTCTTGGGTTAGAGATTTTATTAGGACAACTAAGAAATCTACCAAATACATACCTCTCCCTCCACTCCCCACCCCCTTTCACCAGCCTAGTCACTAATAAATTGTACTTTGCTGTGTGCTGCGTTCAGGGATGGCGGGGAAGGGTTGAGTTTGAGGGAGGGACTTGATGAAAGATAAAGTATAGCTTTTAAAATTTCCCTTGGAGACTTGCCCCATCCGTGGGAAATGCTGCAGAAGTTCTTAGCAAAGAACTTGTCTTGCCAGAGGCTGCCATAATTGGCAAAGCAAATGTGGGAGCCAACCTGGTGATAAGGTAAAGATTCACAGGTCAGGCAGTGATAGATTGCAAGGGATTTTGAAAGTGAGGACAAGAAAATTGTGTTTGATGCAGTGTAAGAGGTGAAGTCAATGATGAGACTTAACAATGGAAATGACACAGTGAACAGCATGTGTCAAGATGATACTGGTGCCAGGAGCTAGAATGAACTCAAATCAGGGAGGCTGCACGCATACAGTTTAGAGAGGAGGAGGTTATAGGAAATAAGGTGTAAACTTGATTAGCGCTTGGACAAGAGTTTGGCAGCCTGGACTGAAAGGAAAGTTGTCCGCAATACTGTGCAGAAAGAATTGACATTTTAGATGCAGCCTGAATGTGTGGCTCAAAGGAGAGAGATGAGTTTTATCAACCAAAAAATAAATTAACAGTAATGCAGCATAAAGATCAACCCTGAGCTTCTCCCCAGAATTGGCTGCTTGTGGATGGTCCCCTCAGGACTGCCCATCCCACACCATCAATTCTATAGAGTCACTCCTTGCCCTTTATCTCCAAGTGGAATAATGATCCATGTGTCTCAATGAGTCAACCGAAGCATCTTAACCCTTTTCAGCAGTATCAGCACCTGTTAGCAGGCAAGGGCAGTTCAGGCAAATGCTGCCAGTCTGTTATCCCTACTGAGATAGAATATTAATAAATTAAGCCCAGAGGCATATTCTAGCATGTCAAAGAAAAGGTGACCCCGTTTTCCACTCTGCTAATTAAGCTGGCATCATAAATATTTGCAAAATATATTTAATAAGCAACTTGGATTTAAAACAAAAGATCCCAAAAGAACTGGTACAAAATGCTCTGAATCCTCATGGATTTTGTAAAGTTTGACTGTAAGAAGGAGGAAAACATGAACTAAGAATATGCTGTGTGTACACAATCCCAGTAGAATTCCAGGACTACTTCCACTGGATGGGATGGATTACCGTGGGCTACATGGTGTCCATATCACAGAGGCCCTCCTGCCTGGCAGTACAATGAAGCACCACAGGGTAGAGCACCGGAGGCATTAGGCCTCATAGAAAGGCTCCTAGAGCTCATCTGAACATGGGGAATGTACAGATGATTACATCTTTTCAAGGGCTACATCAAGATACTCATCCCACCCCACCTCTAGCCATGTCTCTGCCTGTTCTCCATCCCTTCCTGCCCCAGAATGCTGAGGAAGTGAGCTCTGTGCTCTCTGGAGGCATAGTGGTTCTAATTTGACATTACACACAGTCCACATGAAAAGGGGGATTTTTCCCTTTCCCCTTCCCACACTGCTCTGCATAAGAATCTAGCTGTGTTTGCTTGAAAACCCACTTGGCAGTTTATGGGGACATGAATAGCTTTTTAGGGTTGATATCCTCTGCCTCCATATCTTGTTAAGGACCACCACTGAGAAGCATGCCCTGTCCCTTCAGTCCCTCTCTAAGCATGCCAAATCCCAGAACCAAGGCAATGTAAGAGCAGCCCTGAGGATGTGTCAGTAAGCAGCCATCTCACAGAACTTTAAATCAGTGTTACATGTCTGCTCAGAGTCACTTCAAGGGAGCTATGCTGCCTCATTCTGGGGAAATACCTAGGAATGAGTGGGAAGGTTAATATGCTTTGTGTCTTCACTCCTAGCTTGTAGTGAGGGACAGACGTGTCCTTAGTAGCAGCGAGTTGTATGCATTTATTTTCCATGTATGTATTTTAGGGGCTTCAGTGTGAAAACAGCACCTTCATTTTTGAGGAATTCAGCAGCTCTTCCTGCTGATTTCCCCTGCAAGACGCTCACAATTCCAGTGACATCTTGACTGGCGCTGGTGCAAATAGCTACAAGTCACAAAATCAGGATTGTCAGCCAGGTTCTGATCTCTATTAGAGATACTTTAGATGGTCTAACAAAGTCAGTGGAATCTGGGTTCAACCTTATAAGTCTAGCTCCAATGAAGCAAAGCACATGATTAACCTAATGCACATAAACAGCCCCACTGACTGATTTTGAGAGGACTACACACTACATTTCCACAGTAAGCAACCGTCAATCCTTCTGGATCATAGTGCTTGCATGAGGGGTCACCAGGACTTTTGACACATATACTTAGGCAGGAGCATGGAGGAGTGGAGCCTGCCCAGTCCTTCCATCCCCGCTTTAGACCATTGAGATCAAATCCAAGGAGCAGGCCAAGCCCAAACATTTGGTACCTCAATGGCTGTATGTATATGTATGTTCAGGAACTGAACCCAGGTATCCTGTATGGCAGACAAGGAGTCTACCACTGAAGCACAGTGGGTAGCCCTGTTGTATTACCCCAATGCAAATGAGAACAGAATTTGGCCCTGTCACTTAAAGTGAGGAATGAGCAGCAGGAGAACAATCTCCAGAGACAAAGATCATTCTATTTTTATGCAAATAGTCTAAAGCTATCAAAAGCAGAAGAAAGGGTGTTCAGAAAATACATGCTGTACCAGCAGATTGCTCTCTGAATAGACTGTTTTTCACAAAGCATCAGCTGCCCTTTGTATGAACTAACAAGTACAAAACCAGTGGGAGTGTAACCTGCAGTTCAATGTATGTCGTCCTTCACCAAAACTGACCACGTTTGAATAAGGTCTGTAGCACTGATGGGAACCCAGTTTATTACAACATGAATTGGTTCTGCCTTTGTGAGTTAAATTTACATACATATATGTAAATTTTAAATACAAATGGTATGTGTACTCACAAGAACAAAAAAAATCATATCACCATAATGCTGGAAGAGACCTCAAAGATCATCTAGTACAATCCCTTGCACAGATGCAGCATTCAGTATTTCTAGATTGCCTTAGGTGAGTACTGAGCCTCTTCTAGAAAATCTCAGGGGAAGGAGGGTCCTGTAGGTAGCTTGTTTCATTGTCTTTCTGTTTTTACAGTAGGAAGATTTTTCCTGAGATATGATCTGAATTTGCTTTGCTGCAGTTTAAACTCATTGTGTCATGTCCTGCTCTCCGTGACCAGGGAGAACAATGTTTCTTCGTTACCTTTATGGCAGCCTTTCAGATATTTGAAAACAAATATCTTGTTATCTCTGTCTTCTTTTCTCCAAACTAAACATACCTAATTCCTTCAAACTTTCCTCATCTGTCTTATTTCCAACCCCTTTATTATTTTTGTTGCTGATTACCCAAAACTGAGTCCAAAACTGAATAGACCAAATAACAACCCTGAGTTGTTTATTTGCCTGTGGACCACTTCCAATCCAGACAGGTTTTGTCAGTTAAACAACATGTTATAAACATTCAGACTCTGTCTTCTTAGTGTCCTTGCTGTAGATTTGGGCACTGACTGTTCTCTTACCAGGGAAAACCTCAGTTAACCAAACTGCAGCTGTTTTGTGAGGAGAATCCAGCTCACAGTTCTCTAGTTTCCAATCTCCAGCAAACATTCCCAACCTTTGTATTATGTCTAAAGAAAGATTCAGTTATGAGAAGGGAGGGATATAAAAGTCTGTATTTTTAGGGCATAACCATTGATGTAAAAAGAAGGCTTAAAAATGAATCCCTGTATTTTTATGTGAGTTGGAATAAATTAATTAGCTTCTATGGGATTCCCATTTCATGATGACAGCAAGGGATATTGACAACAATGGTCCACTAAAATAGCAAAAAGGATAATCTGACAGAAATATTAGAATATTTCAATTAGCCTAATGCTTTGCATGGTTATTATTTCTATTGTTATTGTCTGCATGGTTGCATAGTGAATTAGCCATATTAGGTCTTTCATGCTGGCATAAGATATTCAAAGGCCACATTTTCATTGCATGCCAGATCAACAACACATCTACAAGCAGCAATATAGACCAGAATCCTTTTTATACAACTGTACTGAATATATGGAGGCCCAGTATTGAAAGGTGATGAATATCCTTTTCTTCTCCTGTCATAGCATCTCTCTGTGGTTGCTCAGGGCTTTTCAGTCAACTGCACTGCTATAATATCTTTAACTTTTCCCCTCTCTTTACTATTGTTAATTTTTTCCATTGACATTTTGTTTTGTTTCTTCTGGTACTGATAACTGATGATATGCTCTTTCCTGTCTACAATGAGTCAGGCATGTGGCTTGGAAGTACTAACAAGAGATAGATGCTAATTCATTAAGCATGGTCTGCTTTTTAGGTCTCTTTTAATGGACATTAAACCCAGACATTTTACACCCATTAGTGCCATAATGCACATCTCCAAAATATGTCTGGTTTGTTCATTAATCTTGGATTTTTATCCAGACATTTTCTAATTTCATCTCATTATTTCCCCTTTTACTTTCTCTCTTCTCCATTCTTCTGAAAGCTGAATCCTTGCTCAGCTGATCTAAATTCATATTCATGTGTCTAGAGACCCCAGGCACAACTCTGCAAGCTATTAAGGCAAAACAAAAAGTCTGACACTTATATCATGCCAGTGTTTATTGCTCCCAGGTCTCACATTTATTGCTTCCAATGTGACATCCAGGACTGCAGCACATGGAGCTGAGTCAGAGCATCCGCACCTCAATGTGCTGCAGAGGGGCTGACTAGGGCACAAGGGTGCTCCAGTGTGGGGCTAGACATCAGGCAGGCATTTCATTGAAGCACCATCATGCTCCAGCCAGCCTAATCAGCATCTACACATACAGTGCTGTGGTGTAAAATACTCTGCAACAGGATAGTGTTTGTATTTACAAGTACTACCCTGCTGTGAAGTTCATTAGTTTCCTGAGGCCTAATAGGGCTGCACGTGTAGATATACTGTGGAGCTAATTAGTCTACTCTTCAGTAAACATCTTGCATAGATGCACCTCCTGATGCCTTTTGCAGACGTCACATTTTTCACTCCTCGTATTCTGTTTACCACCCTATTTCTCCAGCAGAAGTTTACCCTGGTGCAACTAGATTCATACCAAGCAATGCAACAATAGCTACAAATGAGATAGCTATTATCATGTGACCCATGCCATATTGCATGTGCTCATGCGTGCTTTCATTTGTCACTAAATTAGCCAGTCCCTCTAGAACTACCAGCTGTCCTCAGAATGCCAGATGGAAAGATAGTAAAGTCACCTTTGCCCCATTCTAGGCATCTCCATTTTTGCATTATCTCCAAGAACAGAGAACTGGGGACTAGACTTTGATGAGAAACAAACAGCCAAAGTTACACATTTGCTCTTTATGGTCTGAAATTCCATCTTTTGTTATACTGATGCTATCATTAACTCACAGGGCTAATCCATTTTAGAGACAAAAATCACAAAAAATTGTAATATGATGGCTGGCTCTGTCAAGACTTCTGTTTTCTTCTATGACAGAAGATGAGTAGCTAGAAGAATCTGCATCTGTTTTTCCTGTTGTCAGCTACACCAATAGCTGATTTTCACTACGGACTTTACAAATGCTAATTCTGTTTTTGTCTTATAATTTTAAACCCTCAAGTATATGCATAAGAAACAAAAATAAATGTAATAGGCATGATCCCTTTGATGTTCCAGTAGATATTTTTAATCATTTGTTGTCGTTTCAATGTTCAGAAGCATGCATATTTAGCCCAAACATTACATGATGCTTTACAAATATTCCTCAACAAAATAATGTTAAAATGTAATATAAGTAACCCCCCTGTATAGGTCCTATTCAAGACTTAATTAGAAAAAAAGACCTTGTGGCAGTCCTCTGCATAGTGGGTACATTTGGTACAGGAGAACAGTTGCATGTTATTCTGACACTTGACAACAAACCTAGAGGAACTTTCAGCATATTTAGGCAAGGCTAGAAAATGCCAGATTTTTTAAGATGTTGTCAATGGGTAGCTTAAGAAAAAGGAGCTACTTCAATAAAAGCTTTTAAGTACTATAATCAGAACTGGTTGGAAAGTTGAATTTTCTTTCCACAGAGAATTTTTACTTTGAAAAAATATATAGACTGTGTAGAGCTGGAATGAAAAGTTATACTTTAGAAGTTAAATGAAAATCCTATAAAATGCAAACTCTAAAAAAAAAAAAAATTCTAAACCACTGAAATAGTTTGTTTTGATGATTTTTAAGCATTTTTATTTGATAAAATGGTGTAATTTCAGTAAGGTACAGTATTTTATGTCACTTTATTATTTTAATTCATTGCGTTTAGATTGTGTTCTATTAACATGTAAATGTAAGATATTGTATTTACTCAAATTCAAGATGAGGCTTTTTCACATATGAGGAAACCTCAGTAAATACATGGTCTATCATCAAACTGCTGCCAAAAACAGCTTTAGCTCAGTAATGGAAACCAATTTAAGTAGTTGATGAACTCTAAAACACATGGTCCACATTGAGCAAACACACTGATGGGGGGAGAGAGAAAGAGAGAGAGAATGTGTGTGTGTGCAGATGCACGTTTGGAAAACAAACAGGCAGGTGTTCCCTCCACAGGGAACTGGCACTAGGCCTGGAGGTACTACAATACCAGACCAGCACCAGCATAGTCAAAGTTAGCCCTAACACCGTCCCCTCCATACCAAAAATGCTTGGTCTTAACCAAAAGGTCAAGATGCTGGCAACTCGCTTTGACCAGTTCACCTCCTGCTTCAGGTATGTTCTGTGGAAAGCCAGGAACCTGTTCATAAGCAGACACTCATACCCCATAGTCGAAGACCGTATTAAAATGGGGCTGAGCGAAATGTACTGGTACATTAAATAATCAAATAAACCAATGTGCAGTAACTGGTCTTACTATACAATAACTGGCATTACTGTGCAGGAGTACCAATGCACGTGTTTTTAGTGCTGCTACTGTGCAGCAGCTTAATAATACTGTGCAATAGTGTATTAGTACTGTTTGTGTTGTGACATGCTACTGCATGGTATTATTAGGCTATTGTCTCATGTAGACATGCCCCCTTTGTACTATACATAAGTAGGTACAAAAGTGCTGCTTAAAAGTGTGTTTATGGAGTACCTGTGCTAAAACTTGCAGCAGTTTCAATAAAATCAAAGAAACTAATTCTGGATTAACTAAGTCTATGAGTATTACATGGAAATTACTACAGGTATGTTCATTTCTAGGTTAGTATTTTCAAATTTGCCCCTCACTTGGATGGCTTAGGAAGAGCAGGGTATGGCAGTAAGTGGGGAAGGGGAAAAGGGCTATAGGGGAAAGAAATTGGGGAGAAGGCAGAAGGCGGGGGGGGCTACCTGATGCCCCCAGATTTCTTCTCCCTGCCGTAGTAATAGGAGGGGGACAAATTCAAACCACGCCTGCAATAATTAGTAACCTAATTCCTATTCCTGGAAAATTATAACAAATTTATGAATTTTCCATATATAGAATCTAATTACTGGGAGTTGTCTTATATTCAGGGTCATCTTGTATTTGAGTAATGCAGTATATCATCTCTAGTATTATATATTATAAATATGACTTTAATGTAATATGAAATCCCAAATTAATTAGTGATTTTACTTTACAGGAACAAAACCAAGATGAAAGAAAATGTTTTGACTTATCCCTGATGAAAATTTTATTGAAATTGACACATTCTAATTAGTTTGGTGTTCAACAAAACTTCTTTTTTCCAACAGAAAACTACTGTTGACAACTTATCTATCAGCTTTTTTCCAAGGTCTAGAACTTTGCAGACTCTGCACAGTTCTAATTCAAGGAAGGATTGCTACAACAGTCCTCTTAAAGAACTTGCTCCTAGGCTGACCAGATACTTCCAGCCCTCCTATGTTATTGGTGCCAGTGTACATGTATGCAAAGAAATGCCAACATGGGTACTGCAGGTCTGTTTTTCTTCTCACGTTCATGACAATATGATTCCATTAACTTTAACATAATTGCTTTTGTTTAAAATCCATGGGCAGAGGGAAAAAACAAGTCTTTCTCATTGATTTGTCATGATTGTAAGGAAGGTTGAATATTTTGATTTTAACTTGCATAGTTGCCTGTTGAAATATAAACATATTTTGGTCCAGTGATCTCAGTGGAAGTTTACTGGGCCAGATTTTCATTTGAATATAAACTGATGTCCCACAAACCTACTGACTACTTCCCCATGAATTCCACAATTAAGGCAAACATATGACTAGCTAACTCAGAAAATCAGCTCTGACTCTGTAAATGGTGAAAAGTGGGATAAGTTATCATATCCATGGTTTAAAATTACTGCAGACTAGTTCACTTCACTTTGGAGATGTCTCTTGGGATCATTTTCAAAGCCAGCTTAATCCATGAAAAACGGATACTTAACTGACCTCATTATTCAAAGCCATCGTGATGATATAACAGGAAGCAAGGAGGCATTACCAATACTCCCAGTTCAATCTACAGGGCACTCCAGTAGGTAAGAAATTATACAGGGAGCCTGAAAGCGAGCAGAACCTTTGCCCAACTTCCTCATTAAGGCCAATTCAGTTTGTGTCCTGGGTTTCTGGGCAGTTTATTTTTTCATGGAACAAACATGTCCCTCCACAAAAAAACAACAACATATCCAACCATAAAACAAACAATCATGCAAAACAACAGATAAACCAAAAACTTTCAGTCTTTCCCTCTGCCCCCTAAGCTTCTATGCTTCTTCCTCGTATCACCTTCCCACTACTCCTTTCCACCTACTTCCTGGGTTTTTGGTTGTAGCCACTTTGGTCTAAGGACATAGGCAGGCAAGGTTCTTTGTGTATATGTGATATCTTTTATTGCTGCAGCTATATGATAGGAAGAAAAATGGAGGAGGGTGTTTACCTGTGGCTAAGTGTTAAATAACCTCCCAGATAGCAGAGATCAGTCAGTTAGTTTGTTAGTAAAAGAAAAAGGCAATGCATATTCAAAGGAGGCATATTACCTCTTTGGAGAGCAGAGTCACAGTGATTACCTTGCATTGTAGATCTGCCCCAAATTGGATACTCAGAGGTATCCACTGACATTTTACAAAAATTCAGAGCTGAGCATAGAACCCAGGAATCCTGCTTCCTAAATCCCAGCTCTAAACAGGTCAAGATCCTGGGTTCATGCTCATAGTTTCATAGTTGTTAGGGGCTGGAGAGGACCTTAAAGATCATCGGGTCCAGCCCCCCCTGCACATGGGCACATAAGTGAGGTGTAGGGGGAGGATGGGGGGGCATGTGCCCTCCCTGACAGGGCAGCTGCCGACACTGGTAGCGGTGCTTACAGGAGCTTGCCAGCTCTGGCACCACCATTGCCGACAGGGCCAGCAGGAGCTTGCCACCTCTGGCCCTGATGCCCATGCTGCTGGCAACACCTGCGGGTCCCCCTCCAGATTCAGGCGGCACCAGTCATCCATGCATGAGCAAAAAAGGCTTGGTGTCTAATGATCCCGTAAGATGAGTGTCAGTTTTACACAGTTTCTATTCCCTTCTAGCATCTAAGATAGTAAGTAATTATCATGCCTTCCCTAATCCATCTTTCACTATTTTCACGTGTTTCGAATTTAGTATTCTAAACTCAGCAGATGGTTGACTTATGCTTAGTGCCTGGCCCAAAGCATTTATTTCAAGTATCAGAAGACTCATCTTTTTTGTATCACTAAAGTCTGAGCATGGGTTGACTTAGAAGGTGCGGCTGTGTGGTCTCATCCCTCTTTGGCTGTGTGGCATATATGCAGTGAGCTCCCTCAGGTCACCAGCTTGTCAGCATGGCTCTTGTCAGAACTGTTGCTTTGCCATGGCTCTGGAGCCCAGGGAATGAAAGCTGCCACCACTTACCACTCCTACCTCTGAATTTTATGGCAGGGCAAAATAGGATGGGGTGAGTAGCAGCAGCATTCATTCCCTTGGTTCTGGAGCTATGTTGACAAGCCAGTGAGCTCAGAGAGTCTCACAGAGTGCAGAGCTACTGCATCCCCACATCTCTTCTATATCTGTGATCCCAGGTCTGAAATATTACAATTCAAGGCTAGCTTAGTATAAAGAAAAGGCATTCTTTGACTATAGTTCCTAGTTATACATTTTGCTTGACTACAATGTGACATCATACCCCAGCCAGTAGAGTTAGCCAAGTGTGTGGGGAATTTGCTTGCTTTGTGAAGGAGTCTAGCAGCAGGCAACTCACTTTTGTAGGAGTTCATGTGGGTTGATTCAACACTACCTCTCAAACAGAGACCTGCCATAAGAGGAAAACAGAAACCTTATCTGTCAAGAATAAGTGAAATAACTCCTGCAACTAACCACGGCCTTGGAATCCTTTGGGATCAAAGGTACTACATAAACATAAGATGGCTCCTATAGTTTATTAATAGATATCACTGCAAGGAGACTATGCAAACTATAAAAGGAAAATCATTCTGAATTAAATTACCATATTTTTTATTGCTGTCTTTTCTGGAGACCTGGATAATGCTGCTGACAATGACAGGTTGAGTAAGAGACAGTGTTTGTGTGGGCCAGAGGTGGGAGGAGAGATAGAGACTAATTATATCTTTTTAACCTTTTCCATATATGCTTGCAGGATAAAAATTATACAGCCTGCAACTAGGTTGTTGCCCCACTGGAATCTGTGAAAAGGTGCTCAGATCACTCAGAAACATAGTTTAAGTAGTATTACCTTTCCTGAGCCTTTATACTTTCCCCATTAAATAAAATGGATATTTCCTCAACTCTTCACCTTAAGTTTATTTAATTACAGTATCAGGAAGAACAAACCCCAGAGTCCAAATACATCTGTTTATTAAAGAAATATATATTCAAAAAGCACTGACAACAAAAGTTAGAGCTAGGAATAGTATTTTCAAAGTTTCTCTATTAAAGCTAGTTATAAAAAATTGACAAAATAATTCCAGGCCAGTTCTAGATAAAAAGTTGGAAGTCATTTTAAAAACCATTTGATTATAGTCTGCTAAGGAAGATGGCACCAATTTTTGCACTTACTTATTAAGAGAACGGTTTGATGTGTGACATCAATTGCACCTTCAGTGTATGTTTTGCCATGCCCTTTTGATCAGTTTTAGTAAGGCAGGGAAACAGGGCATTCCACATTGATACTGTGTGTGAGTAGCAGAAATCTGTAGAGGTCCCTGGGATGATAAGCATAGGTTGAAGAAGAAAATATGATTTGTGGGGGCTAAGCATCAGCAGCAGGGTGCAGAGCCCAGCCTACAGCAGCCACCGCCTCCACCCCACACACTGATCCAAAGGGCACATGCCCCCTGTGCCTGCCCCAGGGGACACACAGAGGTGGGAGCCCCCCACACGCCTGGACGAGCCACCTGGGCTCCAAGCATTTTCATGCCCTGACCCAGGGCACTACTTACCCTCCCCGTGGGGGCCTCTATCTGCACCCCCCCATGCCCCTTCCCTACCCCATGCCACTTCCCATCCACACATTTACCTGCTGAGTGTTGCTCCACACATGGCCAAGCCAGGCTGAGTTCCTGGCTGCCTGCAGGCTCAGGCTGCTCGTCTCTGTCTGTACACACCCAACCCCCAGCCCTGCAGCAGCCACCTGTGTCCAGGCTGCCTGCATTTGGTGGGGGCTAAGCCCCTTTATCCCCAATCTTCCACTTCCTATGATGATAAGGGGAAATAGCTACTTCAGAGAAATGCCAATCAGAATGTGCAGTTGGTATAGAGGTCAAGCTTAACCTGGTAGGACATTTATCTTTAGCTTACTGAGCTTAACCCTAAAAGTACTTTCCATGGCTACAGGAAGGCCTTGGAGAATAATTAAAAAATTGCACTGCCTTTGCCAAGTGACAAACACATCTTTCAGAACCTCAGGTTGACTATGAGAGAAGGATGTATTTACTGTAAGAATGGATGAATCAGTTCAACATGGTATAATGGATGAACCAGTTCACACCAGTTCACTTGATCCTCACTGTATTCCCTAAGGCCTCCTTCTCAAATTTGAACCAGAGTTCCTGTGGTATGAAAACTAAAGGACATTTCTTATTTGCACTGACCTACTGAGCCAATATCAAATTTCTCCAGGCTCTTGTCTACATCTCCACCAGCGTGTGTGCTCATTTGTGGCCTACACCAAAATAAAAGTGAGTGAGGACCTTTGAATTCAAAGAGACTTTTAGCTATCTTCTCTACACATTGTATCAGACCACAAGCCCAACGCCGCCTTTGTCAGTTCGACCCATTTCCAATAAATGGAATTTTAAATGGAAATGGGCCCAAATCAAAAGCACCAAAAGAAAGAGATGGCTTTGGTGCTGGAACCTACAATTTGATTAGAATTTTGATGTTGTCCCCTCCTTGTTTCCATATTGCTCCAAGCTAAAATCTGACACCTAAAACTTGAAACCCAGAACTTTGGAAAGATTAAAATCCAGGTGTTTTTTCCAGGCTGAGCCTCTCCATCTCTAATTTGCACATGTCATGCTGTTCTCATTTTTGTTTTTAGTTGCTTTTAGGGAATAATATAAATGATCTCAAAGTACTGGAAGTCATATAGAAAAGCAAAAGATGCATGATATTGAGTTGCTGATTTTTTTTTTATTACCGAATAGGAAAGAACAACATTTCACTGGTGTACCTCTGGCTTGCTTAGGCTGAATCACCTTCTGGCCAGCCAGACACTCTGAAAAGAAGCAATCGTTTTTTTTCTCAGAAAGTCTGCAAGGATATAAAATGAAATATTTTATGGAATAAAATGCAAGACAAAATTCCATCTATAGCAGGCCAGGAGTATTGAATGCTTTCTCTCCCCTGCTCCCCCCACCCCTTTTAATCTGTGGCAATATCTGTATTTAAAATATAGATCTTGGGATTTCATACCTATTTAAACATCAGGTTAAATGCTATATAACCAGTTAACACTAGGCTAACTGAATGCATCCTCATTAAGTGGAATTTATGTTAATGATATCCCAATTAAGCAGCAGTCTGTGCCATTAACTGTGATTAGACTGAATCAGTTTCTTAGAAGACATCCCAATAAACCAGATTTATGGATAAGTGATGTCTACTTTACTGCAGTATAACCTACCTAAGAAAGTTATCAACCATGACAGCACCCATCCTTTAGTGAGAGTATGTAACTTAGCTTGTTAAGGTGGTTTTCAACCTAAGCTTCCTTCAGGGTTCCTCACTTTTACCAGGTACACAAATTGCTACAATGAGGAGATCTTTCTGCTAGCAGAATCTGACCAGAAAGCCAGACTTCATCTTATCAGACCTGGATGTGGCTATTGGCTATTGTGTTGTCCAGACTTGATCACCATAGGGTACTGCAACTAAAAATGAAATTGCTGAGTTTAGCAAAGATCCTGTTGATTCAAAATTTAATGGTTAACCTATCATTCTCAGTAGTCGTACCTGATCCTCCAATCACTGCCCTGATTTATCACTGGCAATAGAGCCAAATTGGTTTTAACTTCCATGCGGCTGATCCAAGCTATCTGAGAAATCACTTCATTCTCTGAGGTTGTGACCTTTCCCAATGGTTGCACTTGATGGGAACAATGGAATTGTCAGCCTCCAGCATGGGGTTGCCTAGTTGTGCTAGTCATCTAGCAGATGAACCAAAGAGATCAGAAGAATCATGACTCTTACTACCTCCTGATTGAACTGTAAGACCTATTGTTTTCATTTAACTTTCCCATACAAAGAAGTGATTTTTAAAAAATCCCTTGCCCCCCCCCCCATTTGGAAGTAGGGAAGAGTGACAGACAATAACTGTTTCTCTATGCTTTCTGCCTGAAAATGTTATAATGCCAACATTTCCATGCCTGATTTTCAGTAAAATCATAGCTGTAATAGACCATAAGAAAATAAAACTGCCATTTACTGACCATAGATCTATCTTGCTCAATACTGTGTATCACACAGTGGCAGAGAGTGGATGATGAAAGGGAAAGCGAACAGGGCATGATCAGGGTTTTTTCTACCTTTTCTCTCCTATTTGCAGCCTCCAGCACTTAAGATCCAGGAAGTTCTGATTCTGAGTCTATACCCCTAACTCCCATGCTGAATAGCTACTGATGTCCCTTTTCTCCAAGAATTTGCCCAATCCCTTTTGAACCTGGCTATGCTGTCAGCTTCCAAAACATCTTGTGGCAATGAGTTCCACACTTTGGCTGCCTGTACATGTGTTCATTGGCATTTTAATTAAAATGTGTTGGAGGAGACTCAATTAATTAGAACACTCCAGCATCACAGCAGCATCATGTTTTAAGCCCCGACATGTTTTAAAATAACCACAGGGCACTTTATCTAAACCTCCTTGAATTAAAAGAAAAATAGAGGATATAAAGTGGTCAGGTTTCTTATCAATAGAGGACAACTCGACTGTCCTCTATGATGGCCACCCTAATGACACTAGTTATTTTGTAGACAGCTGAACAGTAACTTTTATTTGAACTGCCAATTGAATTGTAAATGCAAAATATTTGATTGCGTGTTGTAACCAAGAACAAGATGGGCTCTTTTGAAAACCTGGCCCTGAAGGAGGACATAGGCAATACTCAATGTGTGTGTGCATGCATATACCTAGAGCTAGTAACATTTATGGAGGCACGTTTCAGTAAGTGCAGATGAAATTTAGGTTCACATGCAAATATATATGCGTGGCAAAGATAGCCACTGATGCTATATGACTAGCTTATTTTGTAAGGCACAGTGTATGCAGAGGGAATCAGTTTGTGACACTTACATCTTGATTGCAGTGATACATTACCAGCAATCATACCCAGGTGGAACTCCTGGCTGTGCTGCTGCAAGTATGAACTACCTATGATTACAACAGATGATGGCAACACAGCAGGTGTGGTGTGGAAATCACAGCAGACTGTTTAAGTGATTGATAATGTTGAAATACTTAGCTGCTGCGCTTTCATTTGTAGACGTTGCCTAGTTCATGTTACTATGTTTCTTCAAATGTCTTTTCTGTATCTTTGTGTGTGTGCGTGTGGCTCTGATTAATAGCAGCACTGGAAGACAGGCTGAGCTACATCGTTTTTTATTCCCAGCACATCCAAAACTGCCTACATCTCCCTTGAATGCAAAGTTTCAAAAAAGCTAGAGAAAGAAAATGATACAAAAAGTGAAGAAGGTAAAAAGTGAAGATACTTTTATAGGGTGGCGAGAGAAAGAGAAGCCCCCAAATAATACAAATTTAAAGGAGGGTATACATAGGCTTATTTAGACCTGTACAGTACTGCTTAATTTTACTTCAACATCCACTTCCAAGAGGAGGAATCTAAAGGATTTAACTAAGCAGAAGACATATATCTGAATCTTAACCAAGCCTTATGTGGAGCTTGTCAAATAAGAGCAAAATTGTTTGCCAAAATTTCAAAGGCTTTCAGCCAACTTTAATTTGCATCAGTGAGGAACTCTGTTCTACTTTCTACAACCATCTTTCTGTGCCAGTACTTAGCATCTCTAGACTCCCAGTGCTGCTTCTGCATCTCTGGCAGGTATAGCATATATGCAATTTGTTTAGACCCTAAGCATGTTTGCTGTTGATTGGGAAGCACTGTGAATTCAGTCTGTTACCTACCCATCAACTTACATTGGATAGGTGTGAGTGGTGGGTTCAAGGCATGGAGCATTTTTCTTTGTGGGACTTCTTGTCAGTTGTTCATAGTGTATACTACCAACTAAGTAATAAATAAACTTAAAGCTTCTAGTAAATGAGCAATGAGCAGTGCACAGGGGCTAAATACAGACATTGTCAGATCTGTTGGGCCTTTATCTGAAATGTCTGAGGAGAAAGGGGGGATATGTAGGACTGGTGGCATTGTAATGACCAGTCTGTGACGTGTAAAAGTGTTTTCTCTTAATCTCAATGTATCTAAAGTGCTTGAACAGAACAAGGTTTCAGGCCAGTCAATGAGTAAGGATGAAGTAAGTTCTTCTCCTGAACTGGTTTGCCCATCCCTTCTAACTCAGTGATTCCCAATCAGGGTGCCATGGTATCCTGGCATGCCTTGAGATCTTTTCAAGGGTGCTGTGGGGTGCTGCACAATGTTAACACTGTTAGGTGTGCAAACATGATTCACAAGATAAACCCAGAGATTTCATATAGGAATTCATAGTGTTAAAAACATTCTGACCTGTTGTGGTCTTTCTGAGTTCTTTGCAACAGAAGAATTGCACTACTGTTTTTCTGTAGTCAAGAAATAAATGAAGAGCTGGCATTTTCTGAGTGGTTCCTGGAGTCTAAAACAATTGAGAACCACTGATCTAAGCACTGGGATCTGCTAACCAAATCAGACGACCTGCATTGCAGCTCTACATGAGCACTCCAGATTTTTCCCTCTGCTTTGGACAAAGTGCTGTCATTTCTTCTTGGTTGGGGGGAAAGGGTAAGAAGGGAGGAGCAGAGGTATGGCATCTGAAGAGGTTCCTTCAGCCCAGACAGAACAGCCCTGGGGTAGGGTTCATGGGAGAGCCCTTCTGAGCATGGGGCATAGACACACCTTGAGGAACAAGCAGTATGAACACCCTCAGTAAGGCTTTTCAAAATACATTAGCAGGAGTACAGAGATCAGTGCCTCGACACACCATGTGAGGATTGTGTAGGGCAAGGGCAGGCAAAGTCCAGCCTGTAGGCTGGATTGGGCCCATGATGGACTCCATTTCCCAGGAGTCCCTTCCCATGTTACTACCGCCACTTTCTATGGAGGCCCCAGCAGCAGCAGTACAGTAACAGCGCAAAGCCAGGGTTTCCATGGAGACTGGCCCAAGCAGTGCTGGTAGGGCATGCAGCTGGGCTAGGGCTGGGATTTTGCAATGGTGACAGCATGGTCCAGAGCTGGGCAGAGCTTCAATCACTGCCTGCAAGCCCTGGGCAGGGGTGTGCAGGGAGTGGATCGCAGCTCTGCCCCAACTCTGGACCACACTGTAACCACCACAAGATCCTAGCCCCAGGCCTGGAGCAGCTCCCCACCCAGCCATGTGCCCTGCCAGCACTGCTGGGGCTGGTCTCCATGGAAACCCTGGTCCCATGATATCACAGCCCTGCCACTGTTAGGGTCTCCATAGACACCAGCATCAGTGATATGGGCAGGAGCTGCAAGGAAATGGAGTCCGGTTGCCAGCTGGTTCTGCTATTTTGCCCACCCCTGGTGTAGAGCAACTCAAAATACTAACTGGAAGTGTTATTTTACTACTCCTGTGTGCAGTGGTGGCAGGTTTGTGCAGTCTGGTTCTGTGTGCATCCTTCTCATTGGTAGGGTTTAACTCTTGGAGTACTGTTTTGCAGTGAAGATAAAAGTTCCTTTGGGAATGCCTCCAAGGAGGCAAGACTTTAGTCCATCCAAATACTTTACCACATAGAGCCACTCAGAACTTGTTGGCTTGCTCTTGCAACAGCAGAGGATCTCTGGCATGGTGTTTGCCAGCTTGGTGGTCTGCCCAGTTACAACATTTCACGAGAACTAAATAAAAAGAAATTACTTATGCTAGGATTATGCTTCAGTCAGACATGGTCCCTTTGTTATTGCAAGTCCACATCTGGGCACCAAATCCTACTTCTAACAAAACCTAAAACTTGCTTAGTTCATTCTTGCTGCTTTGAGCCAAGTGAGAGCAAGATTACTGCATTTTATTTTTTAGCTTTAAAGAAAGCTATGTAGAGGTGTGAGCTAGGAATGTGTCAGAGAAGGAAAAGTATTATCCAACAGAAGAATTAAACTGGCAACAACTGCAGTAAAAGCACAGGTGGGAATCCTTACAGGGAATGTACATGATTTAGAGCCTACACCAGGGGTGGGCAAAATGTGGCCCGGAGGGCCAGATGCAGCCCGCCAGGCCATTCTATCTGGCCTGCGGAGCCCCTAAAAATTTAGAAAATTAATATTTATCTGCCCCTGGTTGCCTATTATGCAGCCCTCGATGGCTTGCCAAAATTCAGTAAGCAACTCTCCACCCAGAATAACTGCCTGCTCCTGGCCTGCACTGATACTTGTTCTGTGGAGACTTGGGGAAGGTACAATACAATGCAATTGTTTTTTATCCAGTAGCTTTTACAAATCACACCAGTGAGAAATCAAATCAGTGAGAAAAAAAGTACATTACTGAGTTTTGTTTGAAACTCCTACAATGACAAAGTGGGAAACTAACCAAGACATTAAGGTTCCTCTGTTTTTAAGAAGCAAATCTTCCTCAAGCCCAAAGGGCTCCCATTGCACCAGAGCTGATGTAATCTGGCTGTGCGGAGTTTAGTACTCCTGACAGGTACCAGATAAGAACTGGAGGGAAATGAATTTCTCATTACCATGATGGTTTACAGTATTCTAAAAAATTGCCCATCTGAGTGAAACAGGCTTTTTGCAACCTTTTGCAAAACCCAAAGACAGAGTGAGCCTAGGTCAGTTTGTTGATTAGGCCACCCTGCTGCAATGTGGGAAACTCAACTTCAGCTCACTGCGCTGAATCAGACGGTCTCTCAAACCCCAAGGGAACATCTTCACCACTGATCTGTTTTCTGTCCAACTCTCTCTCACTTGCTCCCTTTTTCTCAGAAAATCCACCATTGGCCTGAGAAACTAGTCAGAATGTATCCTTCCTCATAAAAATTCTTGGTTTTGTCAAAAAAAAGAGTGTTTCATCAAAGACTTCCTGACCCTTTCCACCTCAGGTACAGGGATGGACCTGGAAAACAAAAAGCTAAGTTCTGCATATCCTGCTACTTTGATCCACAGGGCATTTTGCCACCCTGAACAGAGGAACCACTGCCTTAGGGCTGCCGTTTTAGCCACAAGAGGGGAGGAAGTTTGCTTATAGGACCACCCTCCTGGGAGCAGTAGTTAGTCCTCCATAAACAAACTGACTTTCTGGTCAAGAACACAGTTAGATAAACGTTTTGCTTTTAGAAATACTGGTGTTGGTCTCAAACCATCACATCCATGGATTTTAAGCATTTATTTGTGGACATCACTTAAACAGCTGCTTCCCGCCCACTTGTCGCTTTGCTCAGAGACACTTCAGATTTATGGTGGAGGAGGAAATGACAGTAAATTATCAGCTCTACCAAATGATACTGGAGCAGTGAGCTCAGTTGTAAGTGAAAAGGTGAAGCTGCACTGAATGCCTTACACTAAGGTATTATTAGTGAGATCAGAAGGTACAGTGACTGAGAGCTTAGGTGACCTGGCCTCTAGGCTTGGCTCCACCAAAAGACTTCTTTTTACCCTTCAGTGCTACAGTTAACTCATCCATGAAGTGAGGATAATGAGCCTTGCCTTTCCAAAGAATAGTGAAATTAAAGATAAAAAGTACCATAGAAGTGCTAAATATTTAGTATACCAATTATATTATGGTTTCCATAGAGATGGGAACCTCAGACACACAGGATTAATATGTAAAGGAGAGATGAAAGGAGGAAAACTAAGAAATTCAAAATAAAAAAACAATGATAAAATCAGAGGTTGGGGTATGGATCATGATTATGTTACAGAACAATTTTGATTCTTCTTTCATATTGTGTCAGATATCAACTTCCAAATACATGAGCCATTGTCTGATATTATTACTCAATGTGTGGATTCCTTCTAACCCATCTGGGCATTTGTAAATATTGCAGCTTTTGATTAGGTGCTGTGCTGTTTGTTGGACAATTTTGATTGAATATGCTTGACAAAATACAGTAATACCAAACAAATGACGATTAAAGCTTAACTCTATAAACCTTTAATATTAGTGGGAAATTTGATTGAATAAGATACTCCAAACCTAGTGTATTTTAGGTTGCTATTAAATAGATAGCAATATTTGCCATAGACTATCTATATATTACATTTACCTCTAGTTATCTGTATTACCGTAGGACCTATGAGTCACAGAGCAGGACCACACTGTGCTAGGTACCATGTGAACACAAAACATTTTGTCCCCACAAAGAGCTTAGAATCTGAATTTTAAACAAGTGACAACAGATGGATACAGACAGATGGAGGAATACAAGGAAACAATGAGACAATGTTGGCCAGTTTGTAAAAGATAAACTAAGTCTAAAACATTTCTCCACACTTGGATCATATAAAGAGTGCAATAACTCAGATGTGATGAACTACTAAATATTGGCTTTTTCTGACAACTCTTATATTCTCTCTTTTGTGTAACTGTAGGTGTACCTGTGTCTTTGTATGTAGATGGACATTATATTTTATATCTATGTTCTATGTATGTTTGCAGGTGGCTGTGTATTAGACAGTACTTGAACAGGAAGTTGTATGAAAAGGAAACCTCCTGTGTGTCAAATATAATGTATCAGTTTATGAACCAGTTCCTAATATAGCTTGCACAGCTCTGAGCCTCATACTGACTTCCTTGTGTCCCTCAGCATCTCTCAGTGACAGAATTTTAAAATCTACAAAAATATTGGGACCATACTCATTAGGTCTTTACACTAGTGTTGGACAATACTGATAATGAAGAAACTGACAGAGTCAGTTACAGCAGTTTTGTCTAAGCAGGAACCACAAATCAGCTTTTCATCAAAATTAGTAAAGCATCATTTTATTGTTCCCAAAAAGTAAAAAAAGTAAGCTGTGCTTATAGACACACAGCTCTTCATCAGGAGAGAGAATGTGCTATGTCGTGCACCACCACAATTGGGTCTAATAATCAAAAATTGTACTCTAGCAGTCATCTTAAAGTATCTTTAATTAAGCCTGTAATTTACTTGAAAGAGGAATGCATATAATGATTATAAAAAAAGCACCTTTCCTTTTATCTTGCCTTGGCTCTATTGAAGTTGAATACTCCCTTAAAGTCAGGGATAACAGAAGTCTCTCTCCCTCTCTCTCTTTTAATGTTTTAGGATTTAGGGGTGGTACTATCTGAAAATTTCTTTTATGAATGACGTTGTACTTTGAGCTGGTAGCACAGGCAAGTTTTACCCAGGTTGTTGCCTCAGACTATTCAGTTTTTAGGAAAGAAAGAAAATAGCAACTTGATGGCATTTAACAATGCATGCTAAATATTTCAAAAGCTGTATCAACAATCTGAAGATGCAAACATGACCCATGGAACTAGCTGGCCTTCTAAGACTGCAGCCCTCCTTCTTTGTCTACCTAATAGCTCATCCTCCAGTGGTAGTATATTTCAGCAAGCATGCATTTTAAATGTACAGAAGAAAAGATTCTCCTTTCAAATACCTCAAAGAAGAAACAAGAACTTGAAACACCTGCATCTTTGCTAAGCTTTCTTTGACCAGCTTTGAAGTCTTCTTGCTTGGCTAAAATAGCTACTTTCCTGCTGTTCAGAGGGTGCTTATCACCCACACAGCATATTATAATGTAGTGTCTCAAGTCCAATCAAATTGTTCCCGCCATCTAATTATTTCTTGCTCCTAAACTTCCTAATCAGCTCTTATGATCTAATTTAGCTCTCATTGCCTGATTTGCTTTGATTGTGTTGTGATTGCAAACGGGTTGAGTAAAAAATCTTTGGAAAGGGCAAATGTCTTGAAGATGTTCCCAAACCTTGCTTCTGTCAGGGATAAGTTTAGGTGACCATGCCAAGGGAGCAGCAGCTGAGAATGGGGTGGAGGAAGGTGGGAGAAGAGCTCTAGAGCCACTCCTGCCTTCTGCAGCCAGGCTCCACATGGAGCTGGGCTCAGCCAGAGACAGCAGCAGTAGCAGGCAGGTACCTCCTCTGTGCCAAGTCCCCCTCAGTGTTCCCTGCCAGCCCAAGAGCAGGCATAGGGGAAGGGAACTCATCTGCTGTCACTGCCATTGGCATTACTGCTGCTGTCTCTTAACTGAGCCAGGCTCCATGTAGCCCAGCTGGAGTGGGGAGTAATATTGTGTCTTGCTGTGGCTCTGAAGTCCCACTCTGGGTCACCTGGGGACAGGGTCGCAGACATCACTGGGTGAGGGGGAATGAGAGAGGGAATGGGGGGAACGGGAGAGGAGGGGAGGGGAGGGGACATGCTGCTGAGCATGGAGGGGAAGAGACATGGAGTGAAAATTCGTATCTGCTTGAGGGACTTAAAAAAAATGGTCCCATGGAACAGCCTGCCCTTGTATGCGAGAGGAGAGACTGGGAGCTGGAGTACAGCCACTTTTGCAACACAAATTGCTGCTTCTGCACCCTCCTTTCTGAAATTCTAGATCTGCCCATGGCAGCAACTCCATATTGGGCTTACTCATGCTTGACCTTGTTCTCTCACTTATACCACCATGAAGCAAAAATGACCCCAGTGACACCAATAATCCACTGATCCAAAGCTGTCAACTTGAGATGAGAAGCAAGGCCAAAGAGCATATTTGAAATAAACCCTGGAAGAAAACAAAAATGCCCTGTAGTTCTGAAGACTCTCTTTAAGGCTTATTTACATACATTAGGGCAGTAGTCACCAACCAGACAACCACAATCAGCTGGTCAATCATGGAGCCTTTGACAGTCAATCTCAGTCAGGGGGGAAGAGGGGGAAAGCTGAGCATGCACACATGCATGTACACACATGCTCAGCCCCCACAAACTGAAATGAAGAGCTGCAGCGTACCACGTGTCCCGCCACTGAGCTGAGCCACACAACCCTACAGCAGGGGCCAGGCCAGGTGAGTGGAATGATCCCCTTTGTGTCCTTCTGTGCCCCTTGCCACCAGATGAGTGAGGCCCTGGCTAGGCTGGGTGGTGAGAGGATTGGAGCCCAGGTGGCTTATCCAGGTGCACAGGGGGCCTCCTGCCCTGCATGCACCCCAGCAGAGGCCCAAAGGGGCACATAACCCTCAGTCTGTGTGTGGGGAAGAGGTAGCTACAGCTGTGTGCTGGGCTTTGCACCCTGAGCCCAACTGCAGCTGCCTCAGGAGTGGCACGACGCCACATGCCTGCCACCATTGAGCTATTATAGTGCTTCAGCAAGCAAGGGGTGGAGTGTGACAGATGAAAATTATGTCTGTGTGATAAAGGTACTTGCTAAAGGCTCTATGAAGATTAGACCAAGTGTTTTTCTGTCATTTGTTCAGATATGAATCTATATGTGGTTGCTAAAAGCCTAATTAAAATCTAAGATGTAGTAAGGCCTTGTATAAAGGAAGGCCTAATAAATTTAGCAAAGCCTTATAGAAGTGATGGTAGGCCGTGTGGCGTAGTTAAAATTAATGTGCATGAACTTATTGAGTCTGCAGACAAGCAGTTCTGAAAATCCAAAAGTAGGAAGTGCACATTAAACAGAAACATCCTAGTTGTATATATCATGGAAACAAAGGTGAAGTGAACTTCAATAGCTCAGTTTTTGTGAAATGGATTACAAAAATCATTCTAAATGTTCTTAATAGACCCTGAGAGAACCAGTAATAATTTTCCATCTACTTTAGGTTCAATTAGGAAAATGAAGGATGTTCTGAAGAGGATATCAGGTGCAAGGGGACATGAGTCAGAAGTGTTTCTTTCCAAAAACAATGGCTTTTTATATCTTTTTTTTGATGCCTGTATTATTTTACACAGAGCTAATCTGAAAGTACCATGGAGAAAGCTGTTTGCACATTCCTCAAGACATTCTAAACCTTTTCTTAATTTCAGCTACATATACATATAAAAAAAACACCCCTCTCTCTGATTCCAGACATATAAATAAATCTTAAGAATGAAGGTTGTTATAGATAAGTGCAAGCTTTGGGAAAAAAAGGCTAAGCAGATCACTGTGATTTAGAATGCTAACTAATAGAGTGAATGATGTTGAAATGAATAGAAATTTGGTGCCAGATACCTCTGTGGGCTGTGTCTAAGCTTTAAGGTGTGGATCACTGTGGAACATATTTAGCTTTAATTCCACTGACTTCAATGAAGTTCCCATTATATACAGAAAAGATATGTTTGGACCACTTATCTGCCTGTCAAAAAGGATGAATTTTTGTAAGCAAGGAGGCATCCATGGTGGGGAGAAGGGGGCAAGGTGAGAGTAAACAGTTATGATTTAAAGGGAGAAGAGAGATGCTATGGTGGGAGAGATCAGCGAAGGTAAGGAAGCAGTTATGATTAGGGTGGCAGTTCCCAACATTAGGCTTATTTGGAAAACAAATCCTTAAAAATGCAGGTGCTGGCAACAGTTCTGAAGTTATTGTCAGCCATCATTGATGACTTGTTGCTGACAGAAGAGGGGATTGAAACATCAAAGGAAACAAGGAATAGAACAAGAAGGAATTAGAAGTTGTTTGCATCTATTTGGTGGAATAATCTTTTGAGGTACTTGCATTAATTAGCAGTTTGGGGCGGTACGTGTTAGAGTACTGGGAGACTAGTAGAGGTCTCAAGAGATGTTTCTAAGCATCAGTTTGTATGGTTACCACACACTTTTATGCACTTGACAGTTTATTAGCAAAATGAGTTATTTCTTTCACATTGTTTGAAGTTTAACACTAAGAAGAAAAGTACCGAAAATTTTCCAGGAGCCTGAAGCAGTCCTGAGAGTTCCCTGCACCCTCTGCCCACTGCAGCAGTCTGGCAGTGGGGGCTGCTACCTGGCTGTGACCTGCTGCACACCTGCCAGACCCAGATGGGGACTGCACAGCCAGTAGAGGCATCTGTCCTTCTGGGCCTTTGTGCAGCACTACTGCCATGTGTGCCCCTGCCTGGCCATCTGGGCAGTTATCGCCTGGAAGATGTTCAGGGTGTGGTGGCCTGCTTTGAACTGTCAAAGCATGTCTTCCCGGCACCAACGGCCAGGTCAGCCACAGCCTGCTGGGTCCAAGGTGCCAGCTCTGAGCAGGCAGGGTCCTGCCACTGGCCTCCCCAGCAGGAATTCTGGTGTTCCCCATTGGAAAACTGAAAAATTCCTCATAAAAAATCCCAAAGTCACTCTGTAAAATACCCTGAAATCCACGTTCCTCTACAATTAAAACAAAAGACCACTAGAGAGAGAGAGAGAGAGTGAGACAGAGACTCACTGTCAGTTGGGCATGTTTTATTGCTATATCTAGTGTTAAAGCAATTTGGAAGCCTACCAGTGTCTCTATCATCATAATAAAGTAAATTCTAAGTACCTACATGTTTTGTTGCCCCCCACAGGGGCCATGGTCCCCCACAGGGGTAACAGCCCCCCCATAGGGGTACAGTCCCCCAACAGGGGTCACAGCCCCCCAAAAGGGGCCAAATGGCCTCCGCAGGGGCTACCTGCCCTGCAGGGCCCACATGCCCCACCCCTGCTTGCTTCCCCAGGCCCCAGTTTGCTGCCCCACCTGGCCCCATCCCCCACCAGCTCCTGCAGCCTCCCCAATGGCTGCCCCACCCAGGCCAACTCCCCTGCTCCCCCAGTGGCTTCCCTGCCTGGCCCCATCCCCCACTTGCACCTCCCAGCCTGCCGATGGCTGCCTTCCCCACACCCCAGCCTCCGGCACTTAAAAAAAAGAAAAGAAGAAGAAAAATGCCTCTACTCACCACAGAAGGAAGGGCTGTGGGAGCTCCAGGGCCTCCTAGCAGAGCCCCCCCCCCCCCAATGCAGCATGGGGCAGTGGGAGGAATGCGGCCCAAACTGGGGCTGCTAGGGCTGTCATCCAGCCCCACATTGTGCCCCAGTGACCCCGGCAGACACTGCTAGTGCCACTGAGTATGGGAGGGATTGGTTTTTTACTTGCTGGGGTGGGGTGGCAGTGATTCGGGGGGGTGGGGGGATGTGGCTGGGTGAGGCAGTGATGGGGACTTGGGGGCAGGCAGAAGAAGGGGCCGAGTGGGGAAGGGATCTGGGGTGCTGGGGGAGTGGGCAGATCCAGTGGGGGTCCCCCCATGGTCCCTCGCTGCTCCTCCAGCCTCCCCACCCCTTACTTACCTGCAGTGGAGCCTGGGTCCGGCTCCCTGCGGCTGCACGCTGCCTCCCATGCATGGGTAGGCAACGTGCTTCAACACCAGGGCAAGGGCCAACCATAGAGACACTCTGGCTGCTACCAGAGTGGGTCTGTGGAGGACCCACCCTCCTGTTACCTGCCCCACTTTTTCTCTCTGCATTTTTTTTTGACCCCTGGATATCCAGGGGTCCAATTTTGCAACGCAGGGAACATTTTCTTGTTCCTGCATGTGCCTCTTGCAGCATCTCAAGAGATTTTGATAGGCTGCAAGAGGCACGAGCGGGCTCATCTCGACGCGCCCATTTAATGTAAAGGCTAGTGTGATATTTAATGCTCTTTGAAATAAAGGGCAGATATGATGGCCAGTAATGGATTATTCACAATTCAAAAAAATGTGTTTGTCTTTCTTCTTCTTTTCTGTCAGTGAATAAATAGTTGTCTCCCTACACTGCTTCCTTTTTTCCCCCCCTTTCTGTTGCTTATTTTATCCTCTGCTTGCATATTCTTCTCTTCCCCTGTTTCTCCTTCCTTCTGAATGTCCTACTTTCCTCCTCTCACCCCCATCCTCAATTCATTAGTCAAGAGAACTGCCTGGAACTAACAGACCTGTGAACAGTAGGCTTCATAATTCCTGCTGTGTTGCAGGGTCCAAAGTCATCTGTGGTACCACTCCACTGAGGTAAACAGGATACATTTAGCTCAGTGTTTTTCTCATTTTTTCTGTAAGATTTTTTTTTCAGTTTAGAAAAGCATATTTTGAAGCAGTTGAACTAAAATTGAAAATGAAGGCCCCTTTATCCACTCTCATTAATACAAAGATTTTTGTTATGGTGGCTGTACAGAATACTTAAAATCATTTTTCATCAAAACAAGCAAGTTCATTTTGTACAGTTAACTTGTTTTCTTCCAGGCCCTGATTATTGGTGTAACCACAAATCACTCCTCTTTTTTTTGTCAAATCTTCCATAGATTAAGCTTTCTAAGGTTGCAAACAAACTAAACAAATCTCACTGTGAGCTGCAGATAAAGGCTAGTCAAAAGATCTCATTTTAACAAAGAGGTATGAAGTACTACATACATTAATCATCTGCATGTAATCTATAACTGTACCACTCTCCACTTTAAATCTCAAGCTTTTCAGAAATGCTTCTTTGTAATGTCAGATAGCTATATACATACTTTGACTCTTTACTTTTATTCATTTACCGCTAGTTAGTTCTTCTAACTGTAAATAGACAGGCACAGATGGTACCATCATTCTCAGAGCCTCCATATATCATGCACTGTAGAGACTTTTTTATTCTCGTTATCTTTGTAGCAGCTCCTACTCTTCCATAGCAGTTTGTTGAGAAGAGCTAAGGAGGTTAAAGAACAGTCAACGTTGTGGGCTTTCTTGATTGGCAGCCCACCTCATATTCTCTTGTTCTTCATGGAGGTGGAGTGGGGTGTGCAGTGCTCAGCCTGCCCTCTTCACTTAAGCAAAATTTATGCTAAAGTCACTGGGCGTTCTGTCTTAGTATGGAGTGCAGAATGGAGCCCAAGCTGTTCTAACAGTACTCAGTTTGTTGATCCTGAACTGTGTGCTTTTCTCTACATGCTCTCCTTCAATGCTTCAGGCAGCTCCAGTTACTACATTTCAAAAGAAATATAGCACAAACAGAGGAGGTACAAAGAAAGGCAACAATGATTAAATGCAAGGAAAAGCCTTTGTTGGAAGAGAGACTGAAACACTTATCACAGCTTAATTTGGAGAAAAGATGAATAAGGGAACATGAAACAATGAATGGCATAGACAAGGTAAATTTAGTATTCCTAGGGCTCCATAACTTCTTTAACAGCTCAGTTTTCTAGGGCCGCATCTCCCAAGTAGTGGACTGCACAGTTGTTATTACTCAGTCATTTCATACTTGCATAACCAAGCACTACAAGACTGTGCAGTAACTGGCATTACTGGACAGTAGCATCCCTGCCCTCTTTTTTCTGATGCTACTATGCAGTAGCAACAAGCTATTGAGCAGTAGCTTGTTGCTACTGAGCAATAGCATCTTGTGGAGATATAGCCCTATTCATCCTTTTCAAGAACACAAAAACTAGCTGGCATTCAATGAAAGGTAAAAATGTAAAATCTGATGGAAGGAAATAATATTTACATAATGGACAATTCACCCCTGGAACTCACTACTACTCAAGCCAAGAACTCAGTTGAATAAAAAGGATTATACACAGACAAATAATGAAAGTATTGAGGGGGTTTTTCCTTATCTCTAATGTAAAGTTGCAAACCCCATGCTTCTAGAGATAAGTCTAACAATAACTGCTGGGTTAAAAAGAAATTCCACCTCAACACATTTTATGTTATACTGATATTTTTCCGTGCTAGGACCCTCCTCTAAAGTCCTGGGTGAGAGGAACAGTCAGAGACAATATTATGGGTGGAACATTTGTGTGACTAACTGTAGCAGTTCTAATATCCCATAAATTGAAATACAAGCATGGGTGACAAAATATAAGACTTTATAAAGATCATGGACAAACAATTTTAAAGGGGGCAACTTTCCACTGCTTAGTTGAATCAACTATAACTATGGAAGTTAAATCAGAGCACATTACTCCTGAATAAAATAAGACTAAGTTCTGCAGTTTATCTCCACTTAATGCAGGGCAGAAGTAGACAGATGAAAAAGTTAAAATGAATCAACTGATAAGTGCTAATAAGCAGCAATATGTTATTACACCTCTCTTCAATGTGTTATAATTGTCTGCCCATATTCGGAGGGTTAGCCCTGTGCTTGTGAATAGTTCATTTAGTCCACAGGGTCCTAGGAGGGCCTCAAGTAATGAATATCATATAAATAGTAAATAATTATAAAGTTTTAGATCCTGCTTGAGCTTTTGTTCAGACCCAAAGCGCAAGGCA
>JAGPOW010000261.1:185818683-185837426 GCA_030014935.1 Caiman crocodilus
TGTATCAGTGCACTTCTATTTTTTAGACTTAATTTCAGTCTTTAATTTAGGTAGATTAATAAACAAATGGGACAGTGGAGACAACAGACAAAAATGCTTTTGTAGTGAAAAAAGGGGTCTAGAATTCGGGAGAAATTGCTTAGTTTCTCAATATTATGGCAGACATCCAGTCTGGGCAAACTGATCCTGCTGGGTTACAGTTCCACACCTGTATAATGGGAATAAGTAATGCTTTACCATGTGTAGTTCTGGAAATCACAGTTTAGGGTCACTTCCTAATTTAAAAAAGTTGGGAACTGGGAGATGGTCCCTGAGTTAGGGACTAGTTAGTTAGTTAATTATAGAGACAAAGAAACTGGAGAGACCTGCCTACTGCGCCACAGTAAAATTATTTAGTTCTCATTCATGTCTGACTTTCTTCATTGAAGCCAGTGATCACTACACTGTTCTTTCAGCATTGGTGTATCTTGCCTATTTATATGATAAGATCTTTAGTGCAGGGAGTATCACCAATTCTGTATTGCATCTAACACAAAGGGGTCCTTGTCTACTTTGGGCTTAATCAGCTGCTATATCCTGTTCCTTGACTATGAAGATAATGAGCAGAGAGGTAGTGTCAAAATGGCATTAGAGAAAAACAATTTTAGCTGTGGTGTTCTAAGTAGACAGAAGGGACACCAAAAATGAAAAGGTTGCGTGATCTTCTCATGCCCAATAAACTACTGACGCTTTCAGCATTTATAATAATTGCCTCTTTCAAATACACCTCAAATTCTTAGAGGGCAGAGGCATTGATGTGCTGCTGCTTACTAAGTAAAAGCTTTGAAATTCCAAATAAATCTATTTCTTTCCCTGTAAATTTAAATGGATCTTGAATTTCCACCCCCTGGGCCACTAATTATTAGGAACCTCATAGGAATGGCAGTCTAGCATCTTGGGGATGGGAAAATTGGTCTTAATATTTTATAGATAAAACAGTGATGATGGAAGTGGGGACATTAATAATACCTAGCTTTTACAGTAGAACATTTCACTAGGAAGGTAAATATTTAGGGTGTAGGTGTGAGCTGACAAGGTGACTCAAAGTTTGTGGAGTCAAGGGTGGAGTCAAAGCTGGGCCTAGATTTCCTGAGGCCCAGCCTACTGCTCTGTCCATTACACCAGATTTAAATTTATATGCCACCGTTCCCAACAAAGGCTCAGAGTGGCTCACAGCAAAAGAGCAAAATAACTTCTAAAACAGGAAAACAAACAAGAGAGCAAAACAATTTATAAAAGTTAATAGAGTATGCAGATAAAAAATAATGTCTCCACCAAACAATATCACAGCTTGGCCTTGCTTGTTAAATGCCTGCTCCAGTAGAAAGATCTTGAAGTGTATTTGTAAGAAGTTCTTGTGACTGCAGTGCTAGTGTGGATGGTTGTTCTGCACTATAGTACATACACATCCATGAGCCAGAGTGCAGGGACATACTTCAGTCTAGATATACCCATCTGTACAACTGGATACATTGGGGGAAAAATGTGCTTGGCTTTAGAAGTGGAAGAATATAAAAATTAGTATCCAGAACAGTTTTTTAAAGGAAATACTCTGAATTTTTTTTCCTCTATGAAAGCTTTTGGTGCACCAGTCTGTATACGCACACACCGTGTCTGCAATGACTCACTGAAGTCATGTTCATTTTATGCAAATTATTTTTCATACAGGTCAAGCTGAAAGGGCAAAACAGGATTTGGGTGCTGAAGCAAAACTGAATTTCTCATCTAGATACTGAAGACAAAAAGCTTTGACAAGCAAACTAAAAATCATTATGTATCTTTAAGACTATAAGCACAACACACTTTGAGCTTTGTGCTTCCTGAGTCTGTTCATGCTAACAGTGTTTAAAAGGAACCCCCTACTCTACCAGAAACTCAGCTATCGAAGATTGGGTTCTACCAGAAGAAAAGGCATACACTCTTTAAGCAGCCCTACATTGTTGATCTGAAACTGATGAACACTTTTAAACAAGCTTCATGTTATCAAGGCCCTCACATCAGATAGACCGCAGAACACTTTTTATAGACCACACTTTCCCACATCCTCCTGAGTACATCTACACAAGATGCTATGTCACCTTAGTGACAAGCTACAGTGACGAAGCCCATCATGATAGTGATGTAGCATTGACAGGCACGAATCATGATGCCACTGGAACTGCACAGTAGAGTCAGAAATGACCTACACAGCACTGGGACTGTACAGTATTGGTGGTTACTGTGCAGTTATTTAGTACTTGCTTTAAGAACAACTGCACAGTCATTTTTAGTACTTGCTATAGCTGTACTACAACTGTCCAATCAGGCACTCGTGTAGACATGCTCTGTGTCTCAAAAGCCAAGATTTCTCTGCCTTCAGAGCTACAGGCAGAACATGGGCAGCAGATTTCATCACATCTAATCCTGAAAATGAGGTGTTAATTGGTATTGAGACTGCATTCATAGCAAAAACAGAGGCCCAGGATGTTTAATACCCCTTCTAATTATCTAGGTCTCAGGGATCAGGAAGATTTCTGTCAAGTGCCAAAAGACTTCAAATAGCTAACACCTAAAATCATTAATTTTCTGAGAAATAACAACAGATCTCTGGATGCTGCCATCAAACAGATAAATAGTTTGATTAAAACATTGATAATGGACAAGAAAAATAAAAATAATGAGCAATAATCAAGTTAGTTAATTTAATATTATTTTAAAGTAATTTCAAATGACTAATACAAATAAAGTCTCCAACCTTATTTTGCTATGAATCTAAATCAATATTTCTTGATTCCTGTAAAAAAAAATGGAGAAAGAAAAAACCTTTAAATGGGATTCTATACTAGCATCAGTGTTAATGAAATTTTTGGGTAGAAGGTACCTGTATTTGCACAGGCAGCTGCTTATTGTTTTGGCAACAAAGCTTTCCTAATTGAAATCTATGTAATGTTTATGAAAATAGCAGAGATTCACATTTTTGTATTTATGCCCTGGATCTGATTGTTTCTTATAGATGCCATTTCTGACACAATTGTTTGCTATTTACTACTAATGTAGTGATTCTCAACCAGGGAGTTATCAGATCTTTTCAAGGGTGCCTTGGAGTGCCCTACAATGTTGGGTGTGCAAACATGATTCACAAGATGAACCCACAGATTTCAAACAGAAATCTAAAGTGTTAAAACCATTCTGACCTGTTGTGGTCTTTCTGAGTTCTTTGCAACAGACAAATTTCTCTATTATTTTTCTACTGTCAAAAAAACAGGTGAAAACTAGGATGTGTGCCTTCAGTCTATCCAGGAGTGTCTCCAGTGTAAAAAGGGTGACTAAGAACCACTATATTAATATTTTCTTGTGTTACAGACCTGGCTGAGCACTTGTTTGTGGATAGTCACTAAAGCTTGGATCCCACAGCCTTTCAAGGTGATCTGCCACTGAAGTGCACAGCTGCAGAGCACTTTAAAAAGTGCCTGATTGCAGACAAATTAACCCTCATTACATGAGGGTTCAGATGAAGGCGCTCCAAGTAGAGCACCTTCATTAACTTCTGTTAGTGCGCGGTGGAAGCAGTGCCGTCTTCAGGAAGGGAGGAGGGGAAAGGGGAGGAGAGAGTTCTGTCTGAGTTTTCCATGGCAGGGGACATGGATTGGAGCCCCCAAGGTGAAGGGCTCTAATCTACCTGCCCCCACCCTCCAGTGCTGGCTGGGCAAACCCGAGAACATACCTCTCTTCCTCATCTTCTCCCCCTCCCATCCTGAGACAGGAGCTGGAGGGGGGGGCAGAGCTAGGAGAAGAGGCTGCAAATATTCAGTCTCTCTAGCTGGTTCAGTTCCAAAGCAGAGCTCAATCCTCCACCCTCCTGATCCAACAGCAAATGTCTGTTGAGTTGGGTGGGTCAATCTAACTTATGACGCTTTCTGTAAAGTGCCATAAGTTAGACCAGGGAGCTACGTATCTGTCAGCACCCTCAAGTTTGCTAAACTGGTGGAGTATGCAGACCCTCCCTCCCCTCTCCTCTCCCTTCCCCTGGCTCATTTCAAACATGCTCCCAGGATATATATTGTAGTGCTAGTATCCCTTCCTGGGATGTGGGGCCCTGCAGCCTGCCTTTCCTTGGCCTCAAGACTTGTGAGGTCCTAGCACAGGCAAATCTAGAATTTTGAAAAGTGGGGTGCAGAGGATGTGGTGCATCCCATATAACACAACACATATATTTCTCCAGTTAAAGAGAAACTAGAAGCTTTACTAAAGAGCTGTAGGCCTAGTACTATATTATTCAATTTAAGATCAAAACAAAAACATATAACTTTATTGGAATGTTCACTAATTTACTAGATTATGTATTAAGTCAAGAAACACAACAAATTAGGCAAAAAATCACCAAAATAGACAAGAGATTATTGCCAATGGGCCAGATAAGGTAAGATTGAGTAAAATTATTTCATAGGAACATTATACGGGAAGTGACCTTCAGAGTCATTGCATCCAGTTCCCTGCCATTTTAGGCATCTGTGATGCAGTGCCTTTCATAAATATGTCAGGTTCCATCTTAACAGTACTTAGGAGTTTTTAGGGGGTGGGGAGGGAGGGGAGTTGTTTTGGGGTTTTTCTTGTTTGTTTGTTCTTTTTTGTTTTTTTGTTTTTAATCCTCACTACTCTTATGGGTATTCCAGAGCCTCTCCACTGATTAGGAGCCTTCTAATTGCCAGCTTGAGTTTAAGTATGGTCAGTTTGTTCTGTTACCAACACTGCCATCTACCTTCAAAAGTGCTCTACACTCTGCCTGGTATTTACCCTTCAGGGGTAGGCAGGAATTTATAAATTGCTGTCTATAAATTCCTGGAAAAATTTATTTTGAAGATGGTAGCAGGACACCTCTAACTATGTCTGACCCAGTTCAATGCTGTAGTCAGTGCCATAGGAACGAAGTTTGGTGCCTGGGACAAAGCCTGCAGCAGCAGCCCACCCTTGCCCTATGCACAGATCCAGGGGGCACACGCCCTCCATGCTTGCCCGGTAGTGCACACAATGGCAGGAGCTGCCCTTCCCCCATCCACGCACCTCCTGAGATGAACCACTTGCAGCTCTGTCCCGCAACCTGCCCAGGCATGGCAGTGCCTGTAGGTACCCCTTTGCTTTGGCGTCCAGGGCAGCTGCCCCGCTGGCCTCCCCCCTTCCCCCCCACCATCCCCCTTGCTACAGCACTGGGTATAGTTCTCTTTCAAACATGGATAGTGCCTAATAATGCTACTGGATCCACAGATGACTCAATTTTCTCCTGTATAACATCCAAGAATATATACTGTATCAAATTACAGCTATATTTGTTAATAATATTAAGCAGCAAGGGTGATATGATCCTGCTGATGATGTACAATTCTGCATCTCATTAAATCTAACCGATGCATTTGCACTGGTGCCTCAAGCATGCTGCTGGGTGGGTTGCCATGGCTTCCCTTTTAATCTGACTCCTTGAATAAAACCCTTCAAAGGATGAGTAAGGAATGGATGCTTCCGTTGTATATGAAAAATATATGTTAAAGTGCCATAATGATGCATGGCATAAAATATTACATAATCTTGTGGGAGAAGTAAGGGTTTTTCTGGTGACATTTTTATTGGAACAACTGTATGCTTGGGAAACAGATAGCCATGGCTACAATAACACTTCAAAATGCATTGATTGCACTAACTTCTTCCTGTACGTGCACATACACATACACACACACACATATGGTTGTAGTCCAGCAAAACTCCTGAACCACATAAATCCCCAGAATACCCTCAAAATTGTACGTATGTTAGAATGTAATTGGTGCCTAGACTCATATATTGCCTGTTAAATCAGATACAAATCTGTTAATGTTATTATTAAAAACAGTTTAACTAATAATTAATTCACAATTAACATTTTCTAAATGCAGAAGTATAGTTCAATAGTTGAGAAGCAGTGAAGGGCCACTAAACAGTTATTAACCCTATGGAAAAGGCAAGCATAACTGCATATTTATGGTCAGATGCTACCATCCTGATCACCTAGTGTGAAGTCCCCTGTGAAACAAGCAAAAGAATCTCACCCACAAATTCTTGTTCCAAAGAAAGTTAGAACTCCTTTGACTCAATTTTCCCCACCAAAATCATTTATAACATCTGACCATTTTATCCATGTAACAAGGGCTCAGGCAGGAGCCCTGTTACTAAAGCAAGGTTGGGCAGGATTGACCCAACCATGCACCCTGCCAGTTGGAGAGAATTACACATCCAGGGCAGGACCAGGTGGTTAGACCACCAAGACTTGTATAAAACTCGTGATGGCGCATATACTTGTTGCCTTCGGGCACAAGGAAACAGTGTTTGGAACCCCAGACAGCAAAGGATACAAGGAACCCATCTGGTGACCAGGAAGAGGTACCAAGACCGTGGGTGGACTCTAGATGAAGAGAGTCCATTTGGGGCAAGCTACACACCTTGAGATTCTGGTGGATCCACTGAGTGTGGTGGGAGCCAAGGCTGGGCAGATCCACACGGAAAGGGACCCCGGAGTGAAGGAGGCTTCCCAGAGGTGTAGGACAATGGGTGGGCAAGACGACTCCACGTTGGCGCATATCCTGATCCCAAAGGGACAACACTGCCAGGAGTGGCAATGTGGGAAACAGAGAAGCAACCAGGACTGACCCCATTATGAGACTTACATTGTAAAACATGGGGAACGCGCCTCGCTAACAAGATAAGTAGCACTCAAAACACTGAGTGCTACATTGTAGCCAGAAAGTATCTGGTGCTGGGAGAACTACTTGGCATTACTGTCGGGCTTTGCCAATGAAGTAATTGGCAAGGCTACACTTACTATAACCTTTTACTTTGGAAAACAAATTAACACCCTGAGCAAGTTACATCTGGGTGGCATTTGTCAATCCCTAGCCCTGAAAAGATCACTGATCTCCTCCATTTTCTTTCAAATCTAAGTTGTGGCAAGAGTGTACAGAGGACGGACGAAGCTAGGATCCCCCAACCCGCTCACAAAGTGGTGCATTGGCCAGGAAGCATCTTCAACCATCCCTGGAATAATCTTCAACTACCCCAGGGAGCATGGAGCCTATGGACACCCAAGTCCCGACTGACTGGCAGCAGGCACACAGTATTACCCTACAGCTCCTACAGAGGCAACAAGCCCAGCTGGAGGAGATCATTTTAGTGCGTACTCAAGAGGCCAAGGCACGGATCTGACTTTTCTCTCATCAGCAGGATCTATGTGAAAAAAATTGAGGCTCAACAGATGTCACTGGGGAGAGAAGGAGATGGAGCTAGGCTTCCCTGAATGTCTCCAGATGATGACATGAAAGCCTACATAGAGGCCTTTGAAAGAACAGCTATGGCCACAAAATGGGACCCTGGCAGCTGGGCAGCTTGGATTGGACCCCTCCTCATCCAGCCAGCACAAGTGGCGTATCAAGCCCTTAACCGGGTAGAGGCCAGAGATTACCAGAAGGTAAAGACGGCAATATTATATCAATTAGAGATCTCCTCCAAGACCTATCATCAAAAGTTCCAGGCCCAGAAGGGACCCGAGGGGAACTGCCTCCACCTACTAGCAGAGATGCTAAGAGACTTGGCAGAATCATGGTTACAGCCTGAGACTCATACTCTCCAGGAAGTGACAGACCTCATAGTCCTAGAGCAGTTTCTGACTGATCTTAGTAGTAGCTCTCAGCGGTGGGTGCGGTGCCATCAACCCAAGACAATAGAGGAAGCTCTATGGCTTGCTGAGGATTATGCTGCTGCTGAAGGGGATGGCGAACGTCCAGGAGGGATCGCCCAGGAGGCCTGACAACCGGTGCCCATTGAGGAATGCCTAGCCTGCCTTGATGGGGTGAGAGTACATGGAATTCAAGATGGGAACCCCAAACCTGGGACTCTAAAGGTGTGATGTGTTACAGATGAGGGGAAAAAGGACACATTTCCTAGTTTTGCCCATGGAAACCCCAGGCTGAAGTCCCCGCTAATAACTTCCTAGATGAGAAAAGGGATTGTAGCTTTGGCCAACATAATGGGCCAGGCCGCCAAAACAAACTGATGGTCAAAGTAAGAGTAGGAGACACCGTCATACCAGTGGGAGTCAACACTAGTTGTTCCCAGTCAATGATACATGAAGACCTTTTTCCCTCCAATCTAGGGAGCCTGGAGAGCCTGGTAAGCATGATCTGCATTCATGGGGCCTCATACACTTATGAGTCTTATTATCCTTATACACTTATTATCAATGGGTCCAGCTCATTGTGCTCGGTCACACCAAAGAAATTGCCATAGGCCTACCTGAAACACTACCTGGCCCCATGCTCCTAGGAGTAAATTGACCATATCTGGAGGAAGTAATCACTTGAGTTTTCACCAAGAGAGGTGACTAGTGGGAAAGAAAAACAGCCTGTTTTGGGACTCCGGAGAAGGATGAGGGGGAAAACATTGATATACAGCAACTCATATGCAAGGGGTATTTTCAGGATGAACAAAGACAAGAATCCCTGTTCCAGAACAGATGGCAGTCCCAACTGGCCAAATATGAAGGGAAGATAGTGGACTATCAGAGGGCAAGACAAAGTCCACAGTATGAGGTAGGGAGGGACATCCTCTATCAGGTGGAGGACCAAGAAGATGGGGAGGAGAGGTGCTAGATCCTAATCCCTTAAAAGTATTGGGATGCCCTGCTGCAAGTCACCCACATGCTTTCCATAGGAGGGCACCTGGGTCAGGATAAATGGAAGCACTCCTGAAACGGTGGGTCTTCTGGCCCAGCCTCTACAAGATGGTAGAGAGGTTCTGTGCAGAATGACCCAATTGCCAAAAGACAGGAGAGATGAAATCGGTGAGGGTACTCATGATACTGATGCCTCCCGGAGGGACGCCCATTTGATCGAATTACCCTAGATGTGGCAGGGCTGCTTCCCCGAAGCAGCTCGGGGTATCAATTTATTTTGGTAATTATCAACTATGCCACTTGCTTTCCTGAAGCAGTCCCCCTGAGATCAGTAACAGCTGCAGCGATAGCAGGGGCTCTCCTAAAGTGGATTACAGGGGTGGGCATTCCCTGTGAAATCCTTACTGATCAAGGGAACAATTTTATGTCTAAAATCCTAAAGGGGGCTTGCCAGGTCCTGAAGATTAAGCAACTTCATACCTCCATCTACCACCCTCAGACCGATGGCTTAGTGGAGCACTTTAACCACACCTTGAAGGGGATGATTCAGGCCTGTATTCAGGGAGACCCCTGGGAGTGGGATGCCATGATCCTCCACTACTTTTCTTCATGAGGGAGGCCCCGCAGGCCTCCACAGGGTATGCCCATTTTAATTAATTTATGGTCACAGCCCATGAGGACTGCTAGATTTTATATGTGAAGAATGGAGAAGAGAGACTAGTGATTCAGCTCAACCACAAGTGGGAGTCAACTTCTAGGAATGACTGAGGAAGGGCCAAGAGATAGTCCGGAGGAATCTGAGCCAATGCCAGGAAAAGCAGAAACAACATTATGATACCCGGACTACCGAGAGAGAACTACAGGTAGGAGACTGGGTGTTGGTATTGCTCCCCGACAACTCCCACAAGATCTTATCCCAATGGCAGGGGCCCTTTCAAGTAACGAGGCAAACGGGACAAGGAACCTATGAGGTCCTCTGGACTACGCCTACTTGAAGGAGGTAGATTTACCACATCAACCTGTTACAGAGATGGCACCAGTGAGAGGGATGGTTGATGAAGGAATCAAATTAATTTGATGAGGGGGAAGAAGTTGCGATACCCCAAGCCTCCTGGGAGAGCTGGGAATTGATGACCAGTGAAGCATCAAACAGCAGGAGGATTTGAAGGCCCCGATCACAGAGTTCTGAGATATGTTCAGAAAGGTACCAAGTGAAGCAGGGGGTGTCAAACACCAAATCCTAACCCTGCCAGAACGGGTGATATGCAATCATTGAAGAAGGTTGCCCTGTCATCTCTGGCCAGCAGTAAAGCAAGAGATAAACCAAATGAGAGAGCTAGGGAAGTATTGAGGAATCACAAAGCCCGTGGAGAAGCACAATGGTGGTGGTGTCAAAAATGGATGGTTTGATATGCCTGTACATTGGCTATCACAAGGTAAATGAAATTGCAATATTCAATGCCTTTCCAATGTCATAGGTGGATGACATGTTGGAGAGAGTTGGCCAAGCTCAGTATATATCCACTCTGGATCTGACTAAGGGCTATTGACAGATCCCTATGGCAGCAGTGGACAAGGAAAGGATGGCCTTCGGCACTCCATGGGGCTTATTCCAATTTAAACGGATGCCATTTGGGCTTTATGGGGGAGCTGCCTCCTTCCAGCGGCTGATGAAACAGGTACTAGCACCACACCAAGGGTACGCAGCAGCATAAATCAATGACATTATCATCTTCTCACAAGACTGGGAGACCCACTATCAGCACCTACAACAGGTACTGGAAGAACTTAAATGGGCGGGAGTTGTGGCCAACCCCCGGAAGTGTGCACTGGGGAAAAGGGAGACTCAGTACCTGGGTTTCCTAGTTGGCCATGGTGTCATAAAACCAGTAGCAGACAAAGTGGTGGCCAAACAACAATGTCCTTTGCCACAGATGCTTAAACAACTGCGATTGTTCCTGGGTTTCACCAATTACTACCGACGATTTATCCAGGGATTCTCAGAAAAGGTGGCTCCCTTAATAGAACTAACCAAGGGCCACTGAAACCTGGTTCAGTGGAACCCAGAAGCACTCTGTGCTTTCAAGCAATGAAAATAGGCTCTGTGCCAACATCCAGAGTTACACACACCGGATTTTCAGAGTAGAAACATTCTTTCTACAGACAGATGCCTCAGGTGTTGCAATAGGGGCAATCCTCTTTCAAGAGGATGGGGGCGAGGAGAGACTCAAAGCCTTCGCCAGCAAGAAACTAACCCTGGCAGAAACTCAGTACTCTACAACTGAGCAAGAGTGTTTAGCCATTTGGTGGGGAGTAGAATTGTTCTGCTATTACCCCATAGGTATAGAATTTGCGTCAATCACTGAATATGCTCCCCAGCATTGGTTGAGGACGGATAATCTGGATAATGCTAGGCTAATGAGGTGGTCCCTGGCCTTACAACCCTTTTATTTTACAGTAGAGCATCATGGAGGGAGGCAAAGTGGGAACATTGACTTCTTTTCATGCACAAATGACAGATGAGACTACATCATGGATCACCTGACAGAAGTCAAAGACACCAGCTCTAAAAAAATTCTTACTTTTCCTTGTTTGGTTGTTTTGTTTCTTCCTTCCTTCTGTTCTTTCCCCTTGTGGCTCTTTACTATTTTCAGGTTACCTCTCCATGGGGGACTATTGAACTTAGGGGGGAGGTGTGTAATAGGGGCTCAGGCAGAAGCCCTGTTATTAAAGCAAGGTTGAGCAGGATTGTCCTGACCATGCACCCTACCAGGTGGAGGGAATTACAAACCCAGGGCAGGACCAGGTGATTAGCCCACCAAGACTTGTATAAATCTGGTGGCAGGGCATATACTTGTCGCCTTTGGGCACAAGTAGAAAGCGAGGAGTGTTCGTATCCCCAGACACTGAAGGATGCAAGGACCCTGCCTGGTGACTGGGAAGAGGTGCCAAGACCATAGGACTCTGTGACAGGCGGGCATCCCCGGGACTGTCCCCCACACGCTACGGGCCTGCCTGCCTGTCTCGGTGGGCCAACTGCCCGCCTGTTCTCGCCTGCCACGACTTAATCTTAAGGTTCCATAACTGATGCTAATAAGCGGGAGGCTGCCCACTCGTGCCCCAATGCCTGGGGGTGCTATCTGCGGCTCCTTCCATCCCCATACTGCAGCCCAAGCCTCACAGATGGCATCTCGGTCTTACTCTAATCACTGGCCCCATGCTGGGCCCCAGAATCCTACATACCAGACCTGCCTATGATCCCTCCAGTCAGGCAGCCACTCTGCTGTCATCTGGGCTACCTAGCCCCCCAAAACCATTAACGCGCTGCTATCCCCACCTCCTGAGGACAACCGCGGCACCTTCTTCCCCTCTCAGGTGTGGTTCCCCTGGGACCTCCGGCACCTAGCCCTGGCCCACCTCCAGGCCAGTCGGGACCCCAGGCCCCCGGCTCTTTGGCATCCCTCATGGTGGGCCCCCGGCCCTTTTGGCTCCCTTAGTCCTGGCCCCAGCATGGGCCAGTCGAGGGTACTCTCCTGGTATGGCTGGGTCTCCAGCCCTTCACTCTCTCTCTCTGGGTCCTCCCTCCGGGCCCTTCCGTCAACACAAACACAGGGTTACCCACCCAGAGGTGGGGGCAAAGGGGTTAAGGCACCCTGGCTTGCCTTTCACTGGGGTGGTAACTGGCCTGGCATTTCCTGGGGGCTCCCGTGCCACTGAGAGCCCTACCAGGCCACTCACTCCCGGCAGGGTGCAGTTTCAGGTCATGCCCAGGACCAGAAGCCTCCTTGCCACTCCTACAGCTCCCCCTTACCTCCGGGTGTTCTCTCGGCAGATCTCCAGCCAGCCAACATTGCTGCCTGGCCTCCAGCAGCCAAACTGCCCAGTTTTTATAGGCAGTCCTTGCCACAAAATGGCTGCCCTCATCAGGCACCTGGAGGCTGCCAGCTCCAGGGCCTTAAAGGGGCAGGCACCCCCGGTGCCCTGCTACGATCTTCATGAGTGGTTGGCACACTCAGCGCCCTGCCACACTCTCCTCCAGCGGCAGGCAGGCTCAGTGCCCTGCTGCACTCTCCTCCAGCGGCAGTGGGCTCAACGTCCTGCCATTCACTCCTCACCAGCGGCAGCAGGCTCGATGCCCCGCCACACTCTCACCCGCGGCAGGCAGGCTCAACACCCTGCCGCACTCTCCTCCAGCGGCAGCGGGCTCAACGCTCTGCTGCTCACTCCTCACCAGTGGCTGGCAGGCTCAGCGCCCCACCGCCACAATCTCCTCCAGTGGCAGGCACGCTCAGTGCCCTGCCGCACTCTCCACAAGTGGCGGGCATGCAGCGTGCCCGGCGACAGACTGTAAACGGGGAGAGTCCATTTGGAGCAAGCTACACACCTTGAGATTATGGTGGCTCCACTGAGTGGTGGGAGCTTAGGCTGGGCAGAGCCACACAGCAAGGGACCCCAGAGAAGGAGGCATCCCACAGGTGAAGAACGATGGGTGGGTAAGAGGACTCCACACTGACACGGATTCTGATCCCAAAGGGACAACGCTGCTGGGAGTGGCAACACGGGAACCAGGGAAGCAACTGGGACTGATCCCACTATGAGACTTACATTGTGAGATGCAGGGAATAAGCCTTGCTAACAAGATAATTAGTGCTCAGAACACTGAAAGCCAGAAAGTATCCAATGCTGGGAGAACTGCTGGACGTTACCAGAAGTAATTGGTGAGGCTACAGTTGCTGTAACCTTTTACTTTGGAAAATAAACTAACACCCTGAGCAAGTTACATCTGGGTGGCGTTTGTCAATTCCTAGCACTGAAAAGATCACTGATCTCCATTTTTTTTCAAATCCAAGTCATGGCAGACAAGTACAGAGGGGAAACAAAGCTAGGATCGCCCAACCCACTCACAATCCAAAATGTCTAATTTTCCTGCTATTTATCTTCTCTTTAGCCTTTTGGGGGTTTTATACTATCAACCATCACCATGGGAGCTGAGTGCCTTCCACATGAAATCAGTAGCAATAACAAAATCCTTTGTGGTTTTCCTAGATTCTCTGGAACTTCTTTTTGGAATCAAAATTCTGCTTAAGGGTTTTTTAAAAATGTTTTATTAATTTCCTCGTTTCCTTTGTATTACTGTTTATGTCAGAGAAATTCTGTGTTTTTTATTTCCTCTTGCAATTTGAACTGTGAAGCACAGAAGAAAGTGTTTTTCTATAAGGCCTTGATTAAAAATTATTTAAAATCACTTGAAATAATTTTTTTTTCTGTAATGTGTGAAGGGCAATGAATAGCATTTTCGATTTCAAATGCTAGATTTTTTAAATCCTATTTTCCTGTGGGATAAGAGAAAGATTAAAAATATTTTTCATACAGGAGCAATGCTAGGAGACCATAGCATAAGTATTTATGGTAACGATAAGCCAGGGCCAAATTATAACTGTACAGAAATCTTTGAAGCATGTCTATTCAAGTAACAGAATGCAGGGGCACTTCTGCAGACTACTTTACAGTGGAACTAATAAACTATTTAGAAGCCTTGTTTTGATTTTTAAAAATGCTAATGAACAAATTAGTGTAAATACTCTGTATTTCCAAAGAAGAAAGGCAATATGTAGGGTTAGTGAAATAATTTATTACCATAATTCTTACTAACATAAGGGCAAACTTCTTTATGCCATTGCTTTTCTGTCCTTTCCATAAGTGTTCTTCCCTTTTCTAGCAGCACAGTTGCTGGCCAGGAACTCTGCTAACACATTTATTTAACTCAGTTTCACAGGGAATAAGGAATGGAATGGCAGTACTGTGGACTCTAAACTCAGTATAGTTTTCAATGATTTTCAAATATATTTGTGATATTCATTGATATTTTATTACAAAAAAGTATGTTTTCTGCCTCTCATGCTAATCAGATTATATGAGAAGTGAGTTAGTGTCTTGTAGTACCTTACTTTACTTTTTCTTCCATCAAAATTTGCAAGCAGTAAATAGGAGGAAGAATCTTGCCATGAATATTATTCTGCTTTGATAGGGAAACGTGGCAGACAGGCTAAATGATTTACTGCTACCACACTGAAGAAGTTAATATCAGAGTTGGGATCAGAACTCAGGAATCCTGGAACCCTGTTCTCACATCACACATTGGCCAGTGTATGGTTATTTATTGGGTTCATATCTTGACAATGTATGTCAAAGGAAAGCATTTTGATGGGAATTAATAATTCCTTTCACATGAACTGCAGCTGTATATGCCCTAAATTAACTAACAGCAGCACTTTTCCACAGACAAGAACTTGGCGCTTAGCTGTGTCACTCAAACCTTGAAACAACACTTCCAGATGGAGTCACCACATATTCTGATAAGCAGTAGAATCCTGGAAATACCAAATGGGACCAGTTTCTTTGACCTGTTACTGGTGGGCAAAATTCTCCCTGTAGCAAGTGTCACCCAGTAATGAGTGTTTCCAGGCTGAAGCAAGTATGCAACTGTATGTGCAGAATGTTCACTGAAACATTCTGGAGGCTCTTTAAAGTGTGATTAGTTCGATATTATTCCAAGCAGATTATCTCAAGCTATAAGCAAATGAAATACATAAGTAGATTTTTCAGGAAGGGAAAATGATTTCTTTTATTAAGCAAACAGATTTAAAAAAAGATAATGCAAAGTTCTGTCTTAGTGATCAGTTATAATCTTATTGCCAAGCTTTGGAAAATATAGGTCAGTATGTTTAATGCAACATAGAGGGGTTTTTAACAGTCTTGAAATAATAACACATTTAAAAATACTTAAGTTTCTGTTTAAAAATTGGTGGCAATTTGAAATGTTTTACAGTTCAGTACCACATGAAACATATTCAGTTATAATCAGAGTTTTGCAGCTTTACTCACTGTAGGTAGTATTTTATTCTGTGAATAAGTCTATTAAAATCATAGCAACTACTCATGGAGTAAATTAGTATTGCATATACGTACTGTAAGAGTGATGTTGCAGCTGTGCTTCAGAATGGGAGAGTGAGTATTGAAGTTAGTTGATGTTGGGTTCTGAGTGCTGCTGGCTTGATTCCCTCCTGTGTTGCTGGTTTGCTGCCTAGGCTTAGTTAGTTCAATATAATTTATCATCCTAAGAAATCCTTGCCTATTGCATATAAGATCATTCTTTTAACAGTCAATCTGGTATACTGCCAGTTGCTAAAGAACCAGATTCTACTTTATCCCAATGGCCTTTGGGCCTGAAATTGGTATTAGTTATTGAGATTGCATCGAGACTGCTGGATAAAAGGGATCACTAAAATGAAAAGTCCTTGAAAACATAAAGCCAGGCTGTCTAACTGGCAGCCTGTGAGCCACATATGGCCCATGGGTTATTAAATTCCAGTTCACAGATCTTGCCGGCATGACTCCACCTTTTCTGCCTGTTGCCAGATTCATGGCCTTTGGTTATCATTAGCAATTAAAATCAGCAACAGAGGAAAGGGAGGATGAGCAGCAGTGGCACACCTCAACAGAGTAGCTCCCCTAGACATGCTGACAGAATCCTCTCTGCTGCCGGAGGTGGGTCATTTGGCCCTCCAGAAACCCTGTGGTCTGGGTCAGGCCTACAGGGCCAAATAAGTTGGACACCCCTGGCCTACAAGTATCTTAAAATGCTGTACCTCTAATCCCAATGCATTTTCACCTTACACAAATTTCATCATTCTGAGTTTGTCTAGCTGCTGGATCCTAGTCATGGATTGTGCTAACTGTCCCCACATTAAACTCCTGACAACCTGCAGCAGCCAGTGTGAGAACTCATATAACCATGATATAAATTATTCACGAAAAGATTTAGGATGGAAACACCTGTTAAATTCCAGTACTCCAGTTACCATCCATTAATAAGAAACAGTTAGAAAGGAAAATAGAGGGGTAGGGAGTCATTCTATTTTTCTGCACATAAAAGTAAATCAGGAATAATTCCATCAGACCTCAGTGGAATTGCCATCGTGTAAAAATAGTATGAGAATCAGACTGGTGTTTACCTCATTTTTTGTGACCAGAGGCTATAAGTATATTTGATACATGTGCATAGCAAAGCTGAAAGCTAATTCTTGGTAAATGATTATTTTTAGTGACATAAAACATTTAGATTTCAGGTTTAAAAAGCAAAAGTATTTCATCCCATTATAGGTACTACATCAACAGAAGCTGTGGATTTCAATTTCATTTGCAAAAATATACAATTATTGGCTGCTGGCAAAAAAAAGACACAATCAACAGGAAAGAAATACTCCTTGTTCCTTTGAGACAACTCACAGCAATTAAAAACAATTCTGAACTGTATTCTGTTGACAACTGGATGTTACTTTTCAGTCAGGGGTGGAATTAATTATGCTGCTTTAAATTGTCTTTATTTGATTTCTGCTTTTTTCCTCATCAATTCAAAAGATAAAATTTAAACAAAACAGCTATTGGCTCTGCATCTGGGCTATTGCCAAGGAACAACTTGCAATGGAAAGGAAATACAATTCTTCAAGTAGAAGCATTATAAAAAACCAGCCACATATTATATCTTTGGATAAATTTTACATACACTGTGGAAGGCACCAAAATGTGTGAGGCACTGTAAGAAGGCTCATAGGCTGACACAATCCTTGCAGATTCATTTGTTTCTTTCTGTTAATTTGCTAGTTTCATTTTAAAATTTGATTTACAAAGATATGTTCATGGTAGCTTGTAAGAAACACTTCTGAAACTGGCCTGACCCCACACCTGCACCCATGTTTTTTAACTTTACTCATGCACATGACTTTTTTCCATGCTACTTTCCAGTGATTCTCAGACAAGGTACTGTAGATCCTTTCAGGGGTGTGACAAGGTCCCATGCAATGTTAGCAATGTTGGGTTTGCTCACAGGCAGATCTCTGATTTTTAAAAGGGGTGGAGGGTGCAAAACAGCACATATTTTTCTCCAGTTAAAAAGAAATTAGAAGCTTTACAGGGCCTAGGGCTATATTACTCAGATCAAAGCAAAAAACAAACATTATTGGAATATGCATTAAGTATAAAAAGCAAATTAGGCAAAAACAATCCTGCAAAAACTAATGAAAAGATGCTTTGAGTAGTCCTGTACTCATTAGAATTAAATGGACATCTCCTTTTTTCAGATCCATACAATGAAGTCTACCCATTTTGACATCCAATGCTTCACTGAAAGTTATTTCCATGCCTGAGTTAGTGGTTTTAGCTACCGTTAAAAAGAGTCTGCAGGAGTGTGAAATAGGAGCTATGTTACCAGGAAGAGCTAACAGACAACAGTGACAGAAGAAAGGCTAGCTTGGTTAGTGGAACATCAAGACACTTCAAAAGGAGCGAGGGTTGCTAACACCTACAGAATTAAGAGTTTGGAAAGAACAAGGTAGAGTCTAATGAGTGAGGAGTCAACTGATCCTCTTGCTGTTGCCTGAATGGAAATGCTGCTGCCACTGACAGGCAGCTGGTTTTAAAGTTTGGGTGGACCCAGAAACATAGCAGGAGGCAGGGGTTGGACTGCACCGCTACCCCCCAAGTGTACAAATGTGATTTACAAGAGAAACCAAATGCTTTCAAATGAGAATCCAACAGGTTAAAAGCATTCAGGCCTCTTGCAGCCTGAATTCTTTACATTAGAAACCTTACGGGATTATTTCTCTACTCAAAACACAAGTGCAAAACGAAGAGCTGGCATTGCCGAAGGGGCGCCTCATGTCTGAAAAGGTGAAGAACCACCAGCCTGTTCATTTGAGGGCAGCCAGATGTCTGCTGATGTGCTGCCAGGGACTGGCAAACCAACCCGTTGGAGTGGCTGGGGTCGCGCATCGGGTGCCTAAGGGTGTTGTGAATAACCTCGAGCCATTTTCCTAAAGGCATAATAAATGGCCTCGAGCCATCCTCCCGAGACAGGATACAAGGCGAGACTTGAAGATTGTTTTGTGAATTATGCCCCTCTGCAGTGATAAGGAGGAGACAGCTGTACCAGGCCAGGGGCCTCGAAGACAAACAGCGAAATACACTGGAAAAT
>JAGPOW010000261.1:185837526-185858100 GCA_030014935.1 Caiman crocodilus
GTTTTTTGGTGTGCTTGCTACCTTGCACCTTTATTGCTAGCAATAAAAGCTTTTTTCTTTCAAACTTTCACATCCTGGTATTGAAATTGGCTTTGTATAGCAGGCAACGAATTCAGACTTGGGCTGGAGCATAACAAGGGGACTGAGAGCGTGAGCGGGCAGCCAGGCACGGGGACAGGCGGTAGGTGAAGCAGACGTATCAGGTCGGGTGCGACATTTGTGGGGATCCTGATTTTTCTTACTTACAAAGCTGCATTAGTGAACAAAGAAAGAACGAGGGTGGCCACTCGTCCTGCCTCCCAGCACCTACTTTCCTGCTCCTAGACTGCGGCCGAAAACCACCACCCCGTTGGGACGCCGGTGGCAGCGGTGCTGGGTGAGGCGCTGGCGTGGCCGAGCCTGGCTGCGCCCGCAACCCGCCTCGCGCCCTCGCAGCGTCTCCTAGCACGCAAGTTCAAGGTCGCGGGTTTCACCCAACGCCAAGAGCAGCGTCAGGACGCGCCGCCCCCACAAGGGGCCAGGCTCCGCCAGAGGGGCGGGGCTTCAGGGACTCTTGCCAGGCCTCGCCGCGCCTGACGCCACGCCCCTTTCCCCATAGCTGCTGCGTTGCGCCTGCGCGGAGCCCGCTCTTCCGGAGGTGGAGCACGTGGGCTCGCGGGGTGGAATCGAGCGTGGCAGCGCCCAGTGGTGAAGCGGAAGTTGGTGGCGCGTGAGGGCCCGAGACCGGCGATCGACCCAGCTCAGGTAACAGCAGCCCCTCCCTCGAGCCGGGGTCGGCCTTAGAACGGCGGGCGGGCGGGCGCGGGGGGCTGCCGTGGTTCCGGCCCAGCGCCCCGCAAGCCCCTTGGCCGGAGCCTGGGGTCCGGGCGGCGCGGAGTGGGAGCAGGGCTGGATGGGGCCTCACGAGGCCTCCCGGCTCTGCCCTCTGACTGAGCCCTGCTAGTCCCTAACCTGCTGCTTTCCACGGGCGGGCTTCCTACCCGCACCTGCCGAGTCCTGGGTCTCCTGCTCAACCCTTCAACCCCCCAGCCCTGCCAGCCGCCTGCCAGGCTGGGTAGGAGATTCTGGTAGGAGGATTCCGGGGTTGCTGTCCTTCCCTTGTCCATAAACGTCTCTGGGCAGCTGGTTGCTGGGACTCCCTCAGGAGCTGTCTAGTGCGTTCTGCTCAGCATCTCCGTGCACTTGTTTTTAATCCACTCCCATCCCTGATTTTCTTTTCATCTCTCCCAAGGATTAAAGTGGCGCTGTCTAATAGCCATCTGCATTAACAATAGAGGCTAACTCTTGCTCTGTGGGCACAAGGCCTATGCTACCAACACATGTCCAGTAGGCCTGACTAAGCCATCCCAGTTAAGTGTCTGTGCCGCCTGTGCTTGAAAACTTCCAAAGACAGAGATTTCGCAGTTTCTCTAGGGACATGTTCCAACGCTTGATCCACCCTCCTTCTCAGAAAGTTCCTCCTAATCACCAACCTGAATTTCCCCTGCTGTAGCTTGAGGCCATTGCCCCTAGTCCTTTCCCTTACAGCCACAGAGAACAAACAGCCCATCTCCATTCTCTCTGCAGAGGTCCTTCAGGGATGTGAAGACTGTTATCAAATCCAAGTCTCCTCTTTGCAGGCTAAATAACCCTAGTTCCTTCAGCCTGTTCTTGTAAGTCTTGTCCAATTCTTGTTGATTTCAGTGGGAGTTAAGCACACAAATAGTTTGGAGGGTTTGGCTCATCAGTCTCTGTGTCCTCCTCTGTGCAAATGATTTGTCTAAATCGCTGATTTTCGACCAGGGTATGTGGCACCCTGAGGTGCCATGAGATCCTTTCAGGGGTGCCCGGGATTGCTATGCAGTAATAGCACTGGTAGGTGTGCAAATATGATTCACAACGTAAACCCAGAGATTTCACAAAGGAATCTGTAGCATTACAAAATTCTGACTTTTTTGTGGTCTTTCTGAGTTTTTTGCAGCAGAAAAAACTTCTGTTATTTTTCCATAGTCAAGAAATAAGTGAAATCTAAGAGCTGGTATGTTCCGAGGGATGCCTCAAATTAACGAGGGTGCCTTGACTCAAAAAAAGTTTGGGAATCACCAGTCTAAATAAGCACTTCAGTAACTCAGTGTCCTCAGTGTCACAGAGAATCTGGAAAACAGCCATGGAGAAAAAGGCCTGAATCAAGAGAAGGGAAAACCCTTAGAAATAAGTTTGCTGTGCAGCAAAATGGCCAGTGTAATTTGGGCTACATAGGTGTAACCCAGGGATGGGCAAAATACTCCCCCCTCTCCCTGCTGGTGCAGCCCAGACCTCTGCCAGCCTGCGCCCCACTCTGGCTCCCACTGGTGCTGGCCCTGAGACATTGGTCTCAAGATGGTGACCCAGGGGGTGGGGCACCTGTCAAGGGACGGGGCTACCCATGCGACCCTCAACAGCCTGCCAAAACTGGGTAAGCAGCCCTCTGCCAAAAACAATTCCCTGCCTTGGTGTAACCTGGTGAATCTTTATGGTCTTAGTATGGTTCATGTGTACAATTGTAATGTTGCATTTAGTGCGGGACTGTGTTTTACCAGAGGAACATAAACATGTTAGAGGGAGCTCAGATTTCCCTAACGAAAATCATCAGGACAAGATTTGCACCTGTGAAGATAGTTTAAAACAGCCTGTGGGGCCTGGCCAATAGAAAATAAAGAAGAAATGCAATTCTACAGAGTTAAAAAAGAGCCAGGATTGGGGCTGAAGCAATACGTGGTGCAATATCTAGAGGACCGACTCATCTACCAGTCCTACAATATATTGTGATACAACCATACAGATGTCTGTCACAATAGTGGGGACACACATGTTAGTTCCCTGTATCCCGTGAACCTGTTGGAGGGTTTGTTCTGCAGCAAGTGGCAAGGATGTCTGAATACTGCACATTGTCCTAAAAAAACATTTTCTCCTGCAACAAGGGTGACATCTGTTCATAGCCATAGATGACAGAGATGTAGTACTACAGATACTTGATGTCAGTGCTCAGAGCTTATACGCTGTATAGCAATAATTCATGCATGGGACATGACATTTGAAAAAAAGGGAACACCTAGAATGAATATTTATGAGTATCTATTTGGAAAAACTTCCTGGTAGTGAGAGGGGATTTTCAGATTTTTTCCTCCAAAAAGAAGCAGGAAAAGCTTCTACCACTAGCAAAATTACAATTCTGTATAGTTTGAGGAGGGACTATATCTTTCACATACATAGGCCTCCAAAAGTGCATGAAGAACACTTTTCCAGCAGTTGCCTGTTGCTTGATAAGAGAATTGGCCTCATTACTTTATTTTTTTGATTTGTTGAACTCTATGTCTTTTCAGCAACATCAATAACTTCATATGAGATTGTTTCCCAGTTCTCTCCTTCCTATGGCCTCATCCAAAATCACTTTTAAAATATCAAGATCACCTGTTCCCCATTCTGTCATCTCAAATGTGTGAAATATCAGTAAATTAATGTTGATTTTAGGTTAAGTTGAGTAGAAACATTACATCTTCTAGTAATCCATATTGCTATACTAGTTCCATGTTGGTCCCCTCTATCTAGAGTTGCAGCTAGTTATTAAAAAATGAAGTTGTTAACAATCTAGGCGTCTGGAGATAGAACACAAGTATTATGTTGATCTTTAAACCACACCAAAACAATTAAACAACAAATTTGTCATGCAAGTTTCTGCTCTTGTTAGCACTGTCTTATAAATGACTATGATCTATATGTTTGTATTTTTCAGATTAGACATTGTACCTCAAAGAATGCAGCCTGTTTGGAAGAGATTTGACATTTCTTCCTCATGTCTAAAAAAGCAGCTAACTGGACTCAGGGTTTTAATTAAATGGCAAAAGACACTTTTGTTTGTTTGTTTGTTGAGGTGAAGTATATTTTGAAAACGTGTTGAACACTTTAATATAGATTTTTTTTTGTAAATGTTCCCCCTCAAATGTAATTTATTCATCAAAAGTATATTGGGCAATAGAGCATTTGTAACAGCTGTTATAAAATAATTAATGAAGTAAAAACAATATAATTGACAAAGAGCAAATTAATTTCTGACTGTGGGTCCAAGGTAGTGTGTTTTAACAGATTTTAAAAATTGCCTTCAGTAAAACTAAAATATTTATTTTCAATACTGTTATAAAGTATGTGTGTATATGTGATCATGTGTCATATACAAATATAAACCCAAAATGTTCCTGAGACCTGCTGTCCAGGAAGCAATAATAGAGCAAATAAATCTCTCCCAAAAGAAACCCAGAATTAAATAAAATGTGTGTCTTAAAATGATCACCAAAATTGTATGAAAATGATGTTGACAACACAGCTTTCCTAAAGATTTTTATTGACAATGAGACATTGCCCGTTGTCTCTGCAACTAGGTTTGCTAATTCACACAACTTCTTGATAAACAGTTACACTCTCATTTTATGTATCTAAATAAAGTTTGCTTTCAGATGGTGCATGTGCATCTTCTAATACATGTTTACCTTCAGATGGTGCATATGCATCTTTTAATATATGCAGATTTCACTTGGGATTTTTGCCACTCTCCTAGGATTAATTCTATAAAGCAGTAAAAGTGACTGAGCATGAAAGATAACAATGGACAATAAATTATGTGGCTTGCAATTCCTGTAGGGGCAAAGAAAATGTGATTCCATCTGGCAGGGATGCTTCTCAGTTCCAAAAAGAGGCCAATCAACTGGTGGAAAATTAGAGAAAAGCAAGTAAAATAATTCCAGTGCCAGTAGAGTCTTTGAGGGCTAAAAACTAGAGGCCAATTCTATGTTATGACTGAGTACAGAAGTTGCTACATCCAGAGGGGACATCTGTTGACTTTGGTGAGAGACTGTTCAGGTACAGGGGTTCTTCCAGGGTTGGCATTAGGGTAGTGCAAAGCCTGCAATTGCATGGACATTGATCTGATCCAGCCGGGGATCACATTGCATTAACAGCTGTGAAAATGACGAGCCAGAGATTGAATCTAATTGCTGCTAATTAGATTGGTGGACTAGTGAAGACTAGAGACCCAGTACTGAACCTTTGCATGGAGTCCCCGGATGGTAGATCCTTCTCCAGGTTCTCTCATGTGATCAGCATATACAGATGGCAAGGTGCATATCTTTCCAGCTCTTACATGCTTGAATTTGCATACAAGGTCCATTCATTTCTTTGGGACTACTACTAGCATGTCTGTATGTAAGTGATAGTGAGATGAGACTTTCAGAAGTGAATGTGTTAATTGTATGCAGTGGTTAGAAGGATGTAAACAATTTTTCTTTCTACTGCTTAGGATGGTAGAAAGAAACAATTAAATGAAGTACAGTTTAGGCCAAATAGAAGAAATATTTTCTCAAGTGTTATATCTGCTGTGCTGTGAAATAGTCTCCCAAAGGAAATGGTAGAAGCACCATTGTTTGAGACTTTTTTTAAAACTTGCCTGACCAAAGCATTGGAATATACTGTAAGAATCGATAGTAGATAGTGAGGGGTTCCGGTTTAGTTTTGTAGTAAATCTAAATTTAGACTGGACGTTAGGAAGTTAGACTGGACGTTAGGAAGAACTTCTTCACAGTTGGAGTGGCCAAGGTCTGGAATGGGCTCCCAAGGGAGGTGATGCTCTCCCCTACCTTGGGGGTCTTCAAGAGGAAGTTAGATAAGCATCTAGCTGGGGTCATCTAGACCCAGCACTCTTTCCTGACTGTGCAGGGGGTCGGACTTGATCTATTGAGGTCCCTTCTGACCCTGACATCTATGAATCTGTAAATCCTTTGTGTGGTTCTGTGATTTAGGGAGATCTGAGTGGGCCCTTGATAATACAGAATCATTTTTGGAATAAAGTATTTTGTAGGTCTGATAAGGTTAGTTTCCCTGTGAATGCTTACAAAATAACAAATACAAGTTGTCTGAGTTTGTAAACTTAGTTAGGAATCGGTGTTCTAAAAAGGGCAGCTTGATCTGTTACAAATTCTGTTGTCCCACTAAGGGGATATGCTAAATCTGCACTTAGGGAAGCTTTTTTTTCCTTGGAATTTTGCTATAATTGAAAACTTCCCAAGAATAATGAGTGACTTCAAATATCTTCTCCGTGCTGCAAAAAGTCATGGAAACAATAAAAGTATGTAAACATATGACTCCCATGTCACTTTGGATGTTTATCTTTTTCTCATTTATGTTCAGTCATAGAGCTATAACATTTCATTCTTCCTCCTTGCTTGCTTCTCTTGTTTTCCCCTTCTGAGCTGCATGATTTTGGTAGGAAATAATTTTTCTAAATTTTATCATAGAAATGAGAGAGGTGACTTGGATTCCAAGGAGAATAAAACAAAGATGAAAACTGTGCGCGTCAGGAAGCATTAGTTTAAACACATACCTTTTTGGTATCTGATGACAGTCTGGAAAACATTATAAATATGCAACACTCTCAGGGTTATTTTTAATAATATATTGTTCCATTCTTAGTGTTGCTGTAATATTTAATAAAATCTATTATTGAGATGCTAATTTCTCTCTAGTATCTTAATAAACGTTCTTCTTCCCATTAGTTTTACTGTTTACTGGCAAACAAAAGAAGCTAAGCAAATAATTTTATTTCTAGAAGAGAAATTGTATGCAAGCTGTGTAGTTTTTAATGTATTCATTTTATATTATTTCATAATAAAATGCTAGCTGGCATGGGTTTGATTTTTGTTGTTCTTTCTAGAAATCAAAACCAAAGTTTTATGTACTTTCCATGTTCCCCTATCCTTCCGGGAAGCTACACATGGGCCATGTCCGTGTCTATACCATCAGTGACACAATAGCACGGTTCCAGAAGATGAGAGGAATGCAGGTAAGGAAAGATCTTCAGTAAGATCATTCTACTGGTATCTTAATCTTTTTTTGATCCATGTATGTGGTACCAAGTCAGTATGACTTGTGCGCTGAGGGTCTGAACTGGGTTAAAACAGGCATTTCAGGCAGCTTTCATTGTAAGAAATGATGTTTGTACCACTAATGGTTGCAAGTAAACATGCAGATTTGGCCCACACATAACCACAGCAGCGTTACTGTTTGAGTTTGCACAGTCTGAAATAGCACTAATGAGAAGCAAAGATTATCCCAATCATATCAATAAGATATTAATCCTAGAAGGGCCTCTGCCAACACCATTTAAATAGAGTACTCTTGAGTGTGACAGGAAAAAAGTGCAATGGGCCCAGCCTAGGCACCCAAGTAGATAAAATGCAGATGCTAGTATTAATAATGGGAGCCCCCTCGACGCAACCCCTGTGTGTGTGAGGCAGAGAATAGGCAGTCTGTCCTTTCACTAACCCAGTTCCTAAAAGGCAGATTGCCCCTTTTGCCATTCTGTGGTGGGGGATAGGTTGCATACTGCTGCCTTATTCAGTGTGTGGGGTGGATAGGAGGTGCTGTCACTGCCATTGAAGTGTGGGAGGCATTGTCACTGTAACTGGAAATTGAGTGGAAAGTGTAGGTGGTGTCCCTAAGGGCTTTCTTAACTATTCCAGCCATAAAGATTAAATCCTGTACTCTAGGAGCATAAAAAAAGGGAGATCACCCCCACATGACACTTGGTTATATGGGGAAGGAGAAAAGAGCAAGGGTATTTTAGCAGGTAAGAGCCCAAGCTTGAGAGATTGTTCTTGGTCTTTGGTTTCATGAGCTGAACCTGAAGAAGATGATCAAAGGCCAGAGGAACATTGTAGCATGACTGAGAAATGCACTAAGAAGGAAATACGCATTTCCTTTGGGTTCAATGTCTAGTACCTGGAAAAAGATGGGAAATAGCCAGGAAAAAGGAGAGTGCTTGAAAGGAATATTTTGGGAGGGGAACAGGAAGACAGAAACAAGGATAGATGACTTGGTAGAAGAATTAGAAAAGAGTTATTGATAGATGAGAGTTAACAGAAAGAAAAAGTTCAATAAAAGTAATGGCTTATAGAAGTGCTTCTCAACATTTTTAGCTTCAAGACACTCATATAACTCTGCAGTTTAGCAGCACCCTGGTTGAGAACCACTGACCTGCAGCTGGTACCAACTGAGAGCAGGATCGTACCCCGTTGCCTTCGTCCTGCCCCTGGTCAGTACCTTAGGGGGAAAGTGTGGCCCCTACCTCCACAGTGGCTCCTTTTATGACTGCAGTAAACTTGTGACTGGAGCCATGTGTACCTGTGGCCTCTCCCATCAGCCCTGGGGCGTGAGCTGGGCTGAAAAGTGCCCTACGTCTTCCTACCCACATGCATGGCAGAGTGTGCTGCTAGGAGCACAGGGACTGCTGTGGGAAGGAGTGGGGGGGTCAGGGAATGGGTGCAGGTGCCACTTTTCATTGGGCTGTTGGGGCACCTGGCAGGAAGGGGAGTTACCACGTACCTTCTGGTACAGGAGCCAGGTGCCACTGCATACTTGGAAGGATCTCGTAGCATCCTGGCTGAGAATCACTGGCTTAAAGTACAGGGTGTTCAGTATCATGTGGGAGAGTGCAAATATACAAAATTGGTATAGAAGAATGCAATGTTCTGGAGTTCTAGCAAGATAGTCCTTGAGATTGTCCAGTGTGTCAGTGAATTATCCAGGAGCCTACCTTTCCAAATCCTTAAATACCTAAATAATGCAGCAAATGAATATGCCATGCTCTTAGAATGCACTCTTCCCTTTACAGAAGTGCATTGTGATTTCTTTGAAATTTCCAGAATAGTGAGTTGATCATTTTTTCCTTCTAAAACATAAATGTATATATACTTTAATGTCAATATACACTCGCTCTTTGGCTACTTGATCAATATTCAGCTGTTATTAAGAATGTTGATCCAGCTGGTTTCTTGATAAGTATTTTGTTTCTTGCTCTATATTAAGACCTAGGGAAAAGTTATTTTAGTGTGTGATACAGTTCTCATTAACAAGATGTGGATTTAATTCATGTTTAATAAGCCAAAAACATGCTTCCTCTGGTACCGGCTAAAATAGATTAAACAAAAATAAATTGTTAACATCCATTAGGCTACCAGAGGTGTTAATTGCTGAATACAGAGAAGAAAACACCATGAGTAGAAATCTTTTGGGATCATGAAGAAATAATTTCCTTGCTGTGATACCAAACGGCATCCTTTACAAAAGCAGGTCTTTGTATTTCTAAGATTGCCTTATTTTCATTAACTGAGCTTTTTATGCTATATGTAAAAAGACTATGAGGTGTGTAAGAGTGTTTGCATTTCCTGCGTATGTATAAATAGGCATCCCGCTCGAACATCCATTTGTGACTTACAGTGGACTGTCAATGAATTCAACCTCCATTTACTGTAATAAAGAGATAGATGTCTCAACTGATTTTTTTTGAGTGTATCGAACTCAGAACTACCCTATTTTGATTCTTATTTACTTGAAAAGAGAAGCTTTTTGAAGTTACTAGACTTAGGAATGCCTAAGCTCATAAGAAACAATGTATGTATATTTTTCCCCCCCTTGCTTTTTATCCTTTGGATTAATTTCTCAACCTCTCTGTTTTTTCCAGCAATTGTGTGACAGGTGTTCTAATCTTCTTGAAGGTTTGCTCTGGGATGATTTCAGTAGACAAGGCTATGACTTACTGTTAGGTTATTGTATATATGGAATTAGAAACACGTGAGATGTTCAATTGGACTTTACTAAAAATATGGGAGAGCCATTTTGTATAGCAAAATGCATAACAGTATTTATGAATAAACAAGCCAAAGTATATCTTTTACTGCATGGATCAGCAAGACTGTTTTGTCTCTTGCACTGAAAAAGGCAGCTTTGGGTCTTGCAGGGCTGAAGATTCACTGAATTTGCAGAGTGAAATTTAAAGTAAAAATTCATATTTATATGCAAGGCAAATTTACCTTTTAAAGATTTTGCTGAGTGTAAATTCAAAGTTAGATTACTGCTACTTACACTTGGTTATTTTCCTTAAAAAATAAAGGCAGTGGAAAGCAGAGCTTCTATCACTGTATGAAGATGTAGATCCTGGCTGCCAAATCAGGAGGTCTTACTAACTGACCCAAGGAGATAAATAGGGCGAGTTTGCCTCCTAGGCAAGTGGAAACTGTGGGAAGTGCCAATGAGGTTTATAGCAAGAAATCTTAGAAATGGCCATTGAGAAGAAAGCTCAGGCTGAGATTTATGTTTGTTCTTTAATTTACCAAGAAAGCAGGACTCCAAAGAAAGAGGTTCATTTGGATATGTGTGTGCTGAGATAAGAGCAGGGTAGAAATGCTATTTGCTGACCTACAGGTGATAGCTGTATTGATTTAATTAAAGCAGTCTAATTGATTTAGCTTGAATTGAACAGGGGTTGACTCCATAATTAGATATGGCATTTAAATGAGGATGAGGGGCTACACAAAATGATTGCACATATTTAACTAAATTTATATCTAAACCAGTTTATTTAACTAAAACAATGTACTTTTCTCATGTAGGTGGTAGATTTCTATCTCAGACAAAGTTAAGTAGTTTATACACTTTGTAAAATAAGTACATAACATACAGTCTGTCAGTTTTTCAAGCTCTAATGCTCTATATTTTGCATTCAAAGCACTAATATTTACTGAAATTTTACATCCACATCAACAAACATCAGAAAAGGACCTGAGGTTATAGTAGACCATAAGTTGAATATGAGCTAACAGTGTGCCTATTGCAAAGAAGGCTAACAGCATATTGTGCTGTATTAGTAGGAGCATTGCCACCAGATCAAGAGAAGTGATACTTTCCCTCTATTTAGCGCTAGTGAGGCCACATCTGGAAGACTGTGTCCACTTTTGGGGCCCCCACTAGAGAGGATGTGGATAAATTGGAGAGAGTCCAACGGAGGCCAATGAGAATGTTCTGGGGCATATGATTTGAGAGGCTGAGGAAATTGTGGTTATTTAGTCTGGAGAAGAAAAGACTTACGAGGCATTTAATAACAGCCTTCAACTACCTGATGGGGGCGTTCCAAAGAGGATGCATCTAACTGTTCTCAGTGGTGGCAAATAACAGAGAAAGGAGCTATGGGTGCTGACAGATGTGGGGGGGAAAAAAACCCAGCACTTCACTGGGAAAGGCATCACATCAGTTTGACCCAACTCCCCAGCATCTTTATAGCTCAAGCTCTTCAGCCAGGCTTTCTGATGCTTTAATAGCTGATTCAGTCAGCTATTAGATACAAGCACCAAAAAGTTCCACTGAAGTACAGGAGCTATGCAGATGTTGGGTCTGCTGGGCTGAACTGATGCAATGCCTCTTCTGGGCATGTGCTGCAATTGGTACAGGGGCATGCCAAGCTGAAAGTAAAACACTGTCTTGTTTCGGGAAGGTTTATTTTCCATGCCTGTAAGCCACCATAGGTCTCAAGTCACAGCAAGGGAAGCTTAGGTTAGATATTATGAAAAAAAATCTCATTAGGAGGATAGTAAAGCACTGGAACAGGTTACCCAGAGAAGTGGTGGTATCTTCATCCTTAATAGTTTTTAAGACTAGGCTAGACAAAGCCTTGGCTGGGATGGTATAGTTGGGGAAGTTCCGAGATCTCCTGAGGTCCCTTCCAATCTTAATTTTCTATGATTCTATGATTTTTATGAGGAATGTGTATCTGATGCTTTCTTTTTCCCTGATGTTTTGAAACTTCATTTTATTATATGGCATTAGTGGCATAGGACCCTGAGCAGGCAGGCATTAGAGCAGGTGTGTGCAAAATGCTGCCCGGGGGTTGGGTGTGGCCCGCCAGGCCATTCTATCCAGCCTGCGGGCCCCCCCGCCCCCCAAAATTATGAAAATTAATATTTATCTGCCCCTGGCTGCCTGTCATGCAGCCCTTGATGGCTTGCCAAAATGCAGTAAGTGGCCCTCCGCCCAAAATAATTGCCCGCCCCAGTCATGCTCCAGTAATTTCTTGCTTTTTCCACATGGGAATATAATTCTGCATGAATATATAGCCATAGATTCATAGATGCTAAGGTTGGAAGGGACCTCAGTAGATCATCGAGTCCGACCCCTTGCATAGGCAGGAAAGAGTGCTGGCTTTAGATGACCTATTTAACCTCCTCTTGAAGACCCCCAGGGTAGAGGAGAGCACCACCTCTCTTGGGAGCCCATTCCAGACCTTGGCCACTCTAATTGTGAAGAAGTTCTTCCTAATGTTTAGTCTAAATCTGCTGTCTGCTAGCTTGTGGCCATTATTTCTTATAACCCCTGGGGGCGCCTTGATGAATAAAACTCACCAATTCCCTTCTGTTCCCCCGTGATGAACTTATAGGCAGCCACAAGGTCGCCCCTCAACCTTCTCTTGCAGAGGCTGAAGAGGTCCGGGTGCCCCAGTCTCTCCTCATAGGGCTTGGCCTACAAGCCCTTAACCATACGAGTGGCCCTTCTCTGGATCCTCTCCAGGTTATCCACATCCCTCTTGAAGTGTGGCACCCAAAATTGCATACACTACTCCAACTGTGGTCTGACCAGCACCTGATAGAGGGGAAGTATCACCTCCTTGGATCTGTTTGTCATGCATCTGCTGATGCACGATAAAGTGCCATTAGTTTTTCTGATGGCTTCGTCACACTGATGACTCACGTTCATCTTGGAGTCCACTAGGACTCCAAGATCCCTTTCTGCTTCCGTGCCACCAAGCAGGTCATTTCCTAGGCAGGGTGTGCTGGACATTTTTCCTCTCTAGATGCAGCACTTTGCATTTCTCCTTGTTGAATTGCATTCTTTTTTTTTCTGCCCATTTGTCCAACCTGTCCAGGTCTGCTTGTAGTTGTTCCTTGCCTTCTGGCGTGTCCACTTCTCCCCACAATTTTGTGTCATCCGCAAACTTGGACAAAGTACACTTCACTCCCTTGTCCAAGTCACTGATGAAGATATTGAGTATCGGTCCAAGGACCAAACCCTGCAGGACCCCACTGCCCACACCCTTCCAGGTCAATACCAACCCATCCACCACGACTCTCTGGGTGCAACCCTCTAGCCAATTCGTCACCCACTGGACTGTGTAGTCATGCAAGTCGCAGCCTCTTAACTTGTTCACCAGTATGGGGTGGGATACCGTATCGAAGACCTTCCTGAAGTGCAAGTATATGATGTCAACCCCTAATCCTGTGTCCAAGCATTTTGTAACCTGGTCATAAAAAGAGACTAGATTAGTCAGGCATGATCTACCTGCTACGAACCCGTGCTGTTTTCCCCTCAGCATGATTTTTCCTGCTGGGCTCTCTCAAATGTGAACCTCGATAATTTTTTCAAAGACTTTGCCAAGGATGGAGGTGAAACTGACTGGCCTATAGTTGCCCAGGTCCTCCTTCCTCCCCATTTTTAACATACTGCTTAACATTGTAATAACAAGGTTTTGCTGTATTTTTGATAGACTATTTTGTAATATGTATGGATAAATTTATCAGAGCTGCATAGGTATGAGGTCAAATCTTCAGCACATGCATATTAGCATGTTTCCATTGAAATCTACTCTGTACCATGTGAAGAGCTCATCCTTGATGCAGTGAGAACAGTTCCACAATACACAGAAGTTTCAAGGGACAGTGTATAAAACTAGAGTTATTTTGTTCATTTGGCTTAGGTTGCTTCCGATGTAACGTATTTGTTATAGAACAAATAGTTTACATTAGAAAATAAAATTTGAAGGCAAAATTGTAAAAATAAAAAGTTTAACCCATACAGACTGCTTAGTACAAACACCATAAGAACTGATTTAAAAATGTATATGTAATATACATCATAATTATGTGTAATAATTTATATGTACCTTCCTTGAAATTTCCCAACTTCAAGTACAATAGTTAAATAAAACTTTAGATATGTGTATACTTAAAAATATTATGAAAACTATTTAAGACTATGTTAAAGTTGATTTATATATTTTAATTTTCACTTGCTAAATAAACCAACCCTAAACTAGAAGAGGTATTGTTAAGTTACTACAGCTAACTACCCCTCTCTATTTTATTGTCTGTCCACCTGAAATTTAACTTTATGAAAACCTGTTATATATCTTCTTTTGTTGTACCGTTTTAAAAATTTAACTTTGTTAATTTTGATAATATTATGCATCCTTTACAAATTTTAGAAATATTCCTAATGCTTTGTCTATTATAGGAAAAAAATAATTTATACCATGATGCCTGTCATTAATAAATTTCTTTATAGGGGGACTATTTGTGTCCTTCCAGAGTCTTAGAATAAGTCCCATAGCAATCAGTAAACACAGAGAGATCATAGAATCATAGAAATAGGGTCGGAAGGGACCTTGTAGATCTTCAAGTCTGACCCCCTGTCCGGGCAGGAGGGAAACTGGGCTTGAGTGACCCCAGCCAAGTAGGCATCGAGCCACTTCTTAAAGACCCCCAGGGTAGGAGCCAGCACCACTTCCCTTGGAAGTTGGTTCCAGATCGTAGCCGTCCTAACTGTGAAGTAGTTCCTACGGATGTCTAATCTAAACCTACTCTCCAACAACTTGTGGCCGTTTATTCCTTATTATCCCAGGGGACGCTAGGGGAAACAAGGTCTCCCACAAACTCTTCTGGTCCCCCCTAGTAAGTTTATAGATGATCACAAGGTCCCCCATCAGCCTTTTCTTATGAAGGCTGAACAGGTTCAGGTCCCGTAGCCTCTCATTGCAGGGTCTGCCCTGCTTTCACCGGATCATGCAGGTGGCCCTCCTCTGGACCCTCTCAATGTTGTCCACATCCCTCTTGAAGTGGGTTGCCCAGAACTGGACACAGTACTCCAGCTGTGGCCTGACCAGTGTCGTGTAGAGGGGGAAGATCACCTCCTTGGACCTACAAGAGCTGCACCTGTGGATGCACAATAAGGTCCAGTTAGCTCTGCCTACCATGACCTCACATTGTCGGCCCATGTTCATCTTGGAGTCAATGAGACTCCAAGATCTCTTTCTGCCTCCATGCTCTCAAGAAGGGAGTTCCACATCTTACAAGTGTGCTGCCAGCTACTACTGCCCAAGTGCAGCACCTGCACTTGTCCGTATTGAAACGCATCCTGTTTTTGTTAGCCCACCCTTGCAACCTATCCAGGTCTTTTTGCAGTCTTTCCCTCCCTACTAGTGTGTCCACCTCACCCCAAATTTTGGTATCATCAGCAAATTTTAACAGGTTGGTTTTCACCCCGTCATCCAAATCACTGATAAAGAAATTGAACAGTGCGGGCCCAAGGACCAAGCCCTGGGGGACTCTGTTGCCCACTTCCCTCCAGGTCGAATGTGATCCATTCACCACCACCCTCTGAGTACGACCCTTCAGCCAATTCGCAATCCATCTGACCATGTAGGCATCAATGCCATAGTCGCCTAGTTTTTTAATGAGGATGGGGTGGGAGACAGTGTCAAAGGCCTTGCTAAAGTCCAGAAAGACTACATCCACGGCGACACCTGCATTCAGTGCTTTTGTGATCTGATCGTAAAAGGCAATCAGGTTGGTCTGACATGACCTGCCCCTAATGAAACTGTGTTGGTTGCCCCTGAGCATCATCCCCAATGCCAGCCTATCACGGATGTGCTCCGTGATGATCTTCTCAAAGGGTTTCTCCAGAGCAGATCCAGTTCAGTTGTGCCCATGGTGGCATTTTAACAGTTATAGATAGAAACTGATACCACAAGTAAGATTGTTCGTTTTTTAGGGGAAAGTTGGCAATGATAGGGTGATGATAATATGAAAATAGTTGTGATTGTTTAGGTTGGAAGTGACATAATCCAGTTTCCTGCATTGTGCATGTATTTATAAATTCATACTTTAGTAGTTTCTAATAGATGGATTTCTAGACTTAGAGGCTAGAACCATAATACATTCAGAATTGTGTAAACAGGGAGAAGACACCTGATGTATAGCTTCATACCAGAGTAACTTACCATATTTTCCCATGCCCAAGAATATAATGCACCCATTACTCCTAGGAAAGCAAAATAAAGAAAAAAAATTTTTTTTCCAGAATTATAGCTGCATAGAGTAGGGACAGAGTCTAATCTTCAGCTGATTCACCTTCCTCTTTCTGCTTAACTATATCTGAAGCCCTAGCTGCTGCTGAAGATTGGCCTCCAGAGGTAAATTTATAATTCTGAAAAGAACTAAAGAGTCTCCAGGCTTGTAAAAGAGGAGGAGAGAAACCAGGAGCAGCTCCCAGACAGCAAAATTGTCCTAATAAATGTTAGCTTGATTATTGGAACATCATGATTATGAGAATAGCAAAAAGGAGGGACAATTGTTCTTCACTCCACAACTGTTAAGTGAGCTGTTAACTCATTCTCTTTGGTGCTTGAATAGTAAAGTTACAGCTGCTGCACTGTACAGCAGGAATCAAAGCACGGTGCTTCTATAGCTTTCCCAAAATCAGCTTTCCCACTAATACATGCACGCTGATTTTGGGGTGGCTGATTTTGGGGAGAAAGGTGTGTGTTGTATGTGAGAAAATATGGTATTCAAATCTTGTGTTGAATTATGCTGTGGGGGTGTGTGGAAACAGGGATAAAATAATACTGGTGTTGGTATTATCTGTCTTCATCTATTGAGAGTTGCTTCTTTGTGGAAGCAAGCAGGCTGTTGTTTCCTCAATGACTAGAAGTGAGGTGCTATAGCATTACATGCTGTAGGGCTGTCCAAGTGGCACCTCTGGGGATCACCCCCCTTTTGCTTTTTGCAGCTACAGCCAGTACCCCATACTTCCTCCAGCTTCTACTCCCTGCCCCTTCCCTTGGAGTGGGGGCAGAGCAGTGCAGTTTGGGGGTTGAAGGAGCCCATGACTGGAGGGCTCAAAAGGATCCATTGACCCTATTTAGTGTCCATGCTGGTATAGTGCAGTGGGAGTCATCTGCTGTCTGTAGGAGCAAAGAGCAGGCAAGGGTGGTGCAAGGTGTAAAGTGTGGGGTGGGGCACACAACTCATCTGCATATGCAGGGCACCTCTGTGACATGACATGTCTGTGGTTCAGCAAGGGGGGCTCAAATGGCATGTTAGAGTTCCATGTGCTGTGGCTGGAGAGATTGCACAGTTTATCTGGGAGGCTTACATGGCACATTGAGGGGGGCTTATGTGGCACAGTGGGTACTATCATGGCCCATGCAGCATGATGGGGGTCTATAGAGGAGGATAGCTATCACAGTATGCTGGGAGCCCTGTGCAACATAGCAGATGGGGGCTTGCAGGGTATTTTGGGAGGCCTATGCATTGTGGTAGGGGTGGGGCTTGCATGATGCAGTATACTGCTCATGTAGTGTGTTACTAGGAGTCCTGTGGCGCTTGCCTCTCAAAAGTTGGGCAGTACAGACCTACTGCAAGCAGCTACCCTTGGAACAGCTGCTTGTCTGTCCACTCCAGATCCCTCTGTCATTCCCATTGCTGTACCAACTCTTGCAAATTACCTCAAAGTGAATGTGTTGCATGCTTAGGTTGTAAGTTTAGATATTTCTACTGACAGGGCATCCCAAAGCAACTTTAACTGTATTCTTTTTATGTCCTTAATTACACCATAGCTTTCCCTTTTATTAACTGCATTTCTTGTCATTCATTATTTCCTTTATTACAGTGAATTCTGGTTATGCAGCATGTGTGCACAGTTGATGATACAGGGTGAGGGGGGGGGTGAGAGATGAATAAAACACACGCATGGCCATGGCATCTTGTATCATGGAACTTCAATTCTAAACTTCATTAGCTGCTGTCTAGCTTCTCCTGAGAAAATGTTGTCCATTTTGGTGAATGATTTCAGTTTTCGACTAAGGGGAAAGAACCATGTCGATTTCATGTGAATCAAGTCAAATTTGAATTCATATTTTCAGAGTTGGATACCTAAGGCACTAGATAATTAGCTGACTGCCTCTCATACTTGAAAAAGCAGAGGGAGGAAAACACTATATGAAATACAATTAAATTTGATAAGAACATAAAAGATTAAAGAGGTGAGAGACCTTATTGTTTTCTAAGCAGTTTTGATAAAGTGCGGACATAGAATAATTTTCATCTTTTATTCCGTCTGAGAACAAGAATAGAAATAAATGAGAGCATTACATAACTAGAGTTATTATGTTTTGATAGAAGTCTGTGTGGGCTGATTTTTTTTTCTTTTTTTTTAATTTAGGCAGTACATTATCAGAATGTTAATAGGCAACATTCTGTTGCAGGGAATTATTGGAAGAATGCTGCTGTCTAGATCCTGTGAACTAGTCAAATATTCATAATGTTAATCAGTTACTAGTTGTGCTTTCCATGCTTGATTTTAGCTGTTACATAACAGTTCTTTTAGCAGATAAACTTAAAAGCCTTTTTGGAAACGTGTTCAGATGAAGATCTTTGCTTTAAAAATGTCAATCTTTCTCTACCCGGTAGCTGTGGAGAGATGTTGTTTTTGTCATGATCAGAAAAACTAGTGACATCTCAAATTCTCTGTCCCTTAAACAAGACTTTACTTTGGTCTCAGATTGTCTTCTCTTTTCATACCCCATTGAAATAAATACAGTTAACTGATGTGGAGTGTATTATATGTATGTATTTATAGGCATTTCCTTGGCACTCATTTTGTAGTTTTGAAGGATTTTAAGAAACTTCAGTCTTCAGAAGGGAAAGAAACAAACCATGAGAGAGACTTTTTTGCAAAAAAAAAAAAAAAAAAAAATCTTGTTGGTCTAATAAAAGATATAATCTCTACTATGAGTCCTGATTGCTTAAACCATGAAAAAGGTGTTTCAGTTCTCTGACTACATGACTTCAGATATACACAAAATAAATCTGGGAAAGTAGTGTTTCTTTCAGCATTTAAGTAAAGTTCTTTCAATCTCATTACATGCTTTTCTAGCCATATTGAAAGAGACATAGTACTGAGTGTTATCCTACTGACAGCTTTGTATGTAAACAGTGTTATGTCTTACCTAGCAGCATCACATCAGTGGAGTTTGGTGTCTAATGAGACTTAAAGGTTAGGATATTGGACATCTGGAGACCATTTGGGAGAAAGAATTGAGATCTCTTAGAAGAATCTCTGAGGGGAGTGGCACTTTAAACCTTCCTCTACTAGGTTCCAGAAGGCAGCTTTTGTAGTATCATTTGAGGCACGGCAGCAGTGGCAGGGGTGGGAGAGTGGTGGCAGTAAGTGGGGAGCTCCTGCCCTGAAACTAATACAATTACTATGCCATGACCTAATGTGAAGTATGATTCTTTGGTATCTAAAATTTTTCTAGACGTGTTGGCCTAACTCTGCTCTTTTCAATGATTTATCCTGGAAAGGAGAGCTAGAGACAGTATGGTAGTTATCACTTTACCAAGGTATCACATAAACATTATACTGTTGCAATTTCATGAATTTTCATTGATACTGTTTCCCATAGCATTCTTACAACCAAGCTGAGTAAGTACAGGTTGGATGAATGGACTGTAAGGTGGATAGAAAACTGGCTGTATTGTCAGGCTTAATGGGTAGTAATCAACGGCTTAAGGTCTAGTTGACAGCCAGTGTGGAGTGGGTTGATCCTGGGGCCAGTTTTGTTCAGTATCTTTATTAATGGTCTAGAAGATGGACTGGAGTGCACCCTCAGCAAGTTTGCGGGATGACACCAAGCTTGGGGGTGTAGTAGATACATTGGCGGATAGGGCTGGGATTCAGAGTAACCTAGACAAATTGAAGGATCAGGCTAAAAGAAATCTCATGAGGTCCAATAAGAACAAGTACAAAGTCCTGCACTTAGGACAGAGCAATCCTAAGCACCACTCCAGCCAGGGGGCTGAGTGGGTAAGCAGCAGCTCTGCAGAAAAGGGCCTGGGGCTTACAGTGGACAATAAGATGACTGAGTTGGCAATGTGGTCTTGTTGCTAAGAAGGCTAAAAGCATACTGGGCTTCATTAGTAGGAGATTGACTTAATTGGCTTCCTTGCCAGTAAATTGAGGGAAGTAATTTTCCGTTCTATTCTGTATTGTTGAGGCCACATCTGGAGTACTATGTCCAGTTTTGGGACTTCCACTATAGAAAGGATGTGGACAAATTGAAGAGAGTAGCTTGTCACATTTAGTTTCAGTTACACATGCTTGAGTGGTGAATTATAATAGTCTTTGAACTTTTCTTTGATATCCAGCCTTATTTAACCATTGCTTAAGTTTTTGTATAAGCCTCATTAATATTTGAACGTTTCATTTTGCTTGTGTCTACAGTATCAGCTAGTTTTGAGCTTGCTTTCACAGGTAGCTTATGTTCCAGCATTATCAACATATGTGTGTGAAATGCATACCTTGTTACTAGCTCAAATTAACTGAGCTTGGCACTAACTAAAATAACTGACTAAAATAGAGAGATGACATGATTGAATATGTTAATGAAAGGTCACGAGAGGGGACTAATTGGGCAGTGCCCAATTGCAGAGCCCTTGGAATTTCCAGTTTTGCTGGACAGACCAAATTAGGAGTCCTGGGCATGCCCAGATTAAGACATTGGTAAAAGACCAAATTAAGATGTGTGCATGTATCATAGTATCTAGGGTCAGAAGGGGCCTAGAGCAGGCCATCTAGTCTGACCCCCCGCCAATGGCAGGAACAAGTGCTGGGGTCACAGGACCCCAG